>CM053029.1:481691611-482139111 GCA_028564925.1 Lithobates sylvaticus | reverse complement strand
ACTTTTTTCTTTTAACTAGAATGTGTACTGTTTTTTTGACACTTATTTATTTTTCTTCTCTCTTTTATGATTTCTTCTGACCATTATCTGTTTGTCCTGGATTTTGCAACGGTTATAAACATTTGGAAGCTTAAGTTTCAGGAAGATAACATTTGCATTCCTTTGCAAATGCTTGTCAATAATTGGCCATAGATGGATTGAAATTTGTCTGATTTCAGCTGGGACCAGCCAAATTTCAATACTTGTATGGCCATTCTCTTAACGATTGACTTCTGTCAAATGGGAATGTTTGAAAACTTTTCTCAGTCATTGACTGCAGCCAATTTTTGATTAGTGTATTCTGATAGCAGCCGATCCGATCCCTCCATCCACCTCGCTTGTTCAGATGGTGAATCTGTTTGTTTTTTTAGTTTTATTTTTTATTTTTTTTTTCGATCAGCCCACCTGCTGATCAAAAGTAGAAAAATAGTCTATAGATAGCCCGTCTAATAACACTGTTCCCAGTGCAAAAGCAGAATGTTGCAAACTGCTGCATTATGCTGACATCAAGTGGTCATTGTGGTGTACTGCAGTCAGCCTTCTGTACAAGGCTGACCTTCAAGGAAAACCTGTTATTGTGAACCGTCTTCACCCAATGCACTGCCAGTGGTTATTTTATTTTGCACAGCACTTTACTTGTATACTGTTGTTTTATATATATACCTGGCATCAATGTCATGTCCGGTGTTAATTTGCAGCACCCTACAAAGTAAGGATGTATGATTGTTATATCAATAACATGAAAACCTGAACATATACTTTTAAGAATAGTAACAGTTGTGCCCAAAGCTGCTTACGATATAAAAGGAGTGGTGGGAGATACCACATACAAAATATGTTTGGGTTCAGTAGTTGTGTTGTCAGTTAAGTTTAGTGGACCAAGGTTATATACACTTTCATAAAGATTTTGAGGTTGCACATGGAATAAACAGGTCAGGATAGAAGTGGGGGGCTGCTAATGCTCAGTTTTTTTTTTTTGAAGGTATAATTTTTAAGAGTGTAATTTCCTCTTTTTTGGCTGTGCAAGTCATGGACCCAGAAAAGGAATGCATCTACTGAATATTCAGTACATTACCTTTTTTATATACACATTTGGTGCATATATTTGCAGCATGGAGAAACAAATCAGTAATGACAACTTCCGTATCTACATCCTAGGTAGATTCCACTCCACTAAAGAGGATGGTAAAAGACTGATAACACATAGGGGGATTTTTACTCAAACTGGGGCACTCAGAATCTGGTGCAGCTGTGAACGGTAGCCAATCGGCTTCTAACTTCAGCTTGTTCAATTAAGCTTTGACAATAAAACCTTAAAGCTGATTGGTTTCTATGCAGAGCTGAACCAGATTTTCCACGCTCTGGTTTTTAGTAAATCTCCCCCATAGAATAGATTTCCAAAGGGATGAAGCAGTATTGGAGTAGGTCGGGAGATATGGTGACCTGTGAAAAAAAGAGAAAGGTGTGGTAGCGGAGCAAAGGTTTGTGTTTTATCTAAACTTAAAGGAGTTGTAAAGTCAGAAGTTTTTTTCTTTTTTTATCTTAAGGCATTAAGATAAAAAGCCTTCAGTGTGCAGCAGCCCATTAATACTTACCTGAGCCCCATATCTGGCCAGTGATGTCTACGAGTGTCTTGGCTGGCCAAGACTCTCTCTCCTGATTTGGCTAAGACACAGCAGTGGCGCAATTGGCTTCCACTGCTGTCAGTCAGTTAGCCAATCAGGAAAGAGGGGGGCAGGGCTGGGCCACGGCTCCATGTCTGAATGGACACAGAGCTGTGACTCGGCTCAGGTGCCCCCATAGCAAGCTGCTTGCTGTGGGGGCTATTTACAGGAGGGAGGGGCCAGGAGCGCTGAAGAGGGACCTGAGAAGAGGAGGATCTGGGCTACTTTGTGCAAATCCACTGCACCAGAGCAGGAAAGTATGACATGTAGTGTTTTTTTTTTTTTTTTTTTTTTAAATCAATAAAAATAGCACTTTTACAATTGCTTTTAAGGAGATGCAGGAAAGTAGTATATTGGCGAGGAGCTTACAATATTTAAACTACAGCTCTGACATGTATCTTGGTTTTGGAACTGGGGAAAGACTTGAGTTTGACCTGCTGTATTCATAGTAGGTGGTTTGGCACAGTAGAAGGCAATAAAAGGGGGGCATTAATAGTGTTTGAACTTGTAAACAAAATAAGTGCAAGGTCAAAAATTATCTGTAAGCGCTCGTTCACACATTTGTTGATCATGGAGAAATGCTCATAAACGAGTTGATAGCATTTATGATTCTAATGGGAAATGATCTGCTTTGAGGCGTGGTTAGGTTGTGGTGTGATAGCAGACATTTTTGTGAATTCTGTGCAAGATGGATTTGTATACATTGACCACTTTGGCACCATCCTGTCCTATAACAACACTTGCTAGCACCTAGGGGAGGGAGATTGAAATGTTACAAAGAGATACATCAGATAAGATAGTTCCTTTCATTCATGCTAAGATTTAGCTCCTCTTCCTTGTGGAATGAAGAGTTTGATTTATATTGAATCAAACGATACTGAAATCTAAAGAAGCAAAAGGATAATAGATTAAAAAAGAAGGGAACCTGAAATAAATGTGCCAAAAGATAGATGATCTGTCCAGTGGATGTCGGACCAAGCAACAATTGTAGATTTGTTAAAAACCTAAGAACTATCCATGCTAAAATCTACATGAAATGTATAAAATCGGCAGTTAGTATCACATTTGTTGATTACAAATAAACACTAAATATATAAAACCTACATTGCTTTAAAAAAGTCCTTGGGAGAAAAAGCCAGAAGGTAGAGTGTCCCCGCACCAGCCAGGGTGTGATAGGTGGAACCACACACCACCACAGTGATCAAGCCATTCTCCTTACCGGAAGGAGTGGACCCTCTTATTATAGAGAGGTCAAACTTGCTTGATGAGACAGATTTTTATTCAAAACGCATGTAAATTTAAAAAGCGAACAGAAGTAGTTTTTTTATGACATGGTGCTACTTTTAGCCAGAAGAAGTAATTGTAATAAATCTCACTTAATCTCTCTTCTCCTGTTTTGGACTGCCTTGCTATGCAACAGAATTGATAACAGTGTGTAGCAGCAAGGTCAGTATTGGAAGGATGAGGTTGAGTTTTATTCTAACATTACATGGACTGTGTGAACATCTTTTTCTAATGTGTTTTCAGGAGTCAGGAGACCATAACCAATTTTGTTGGAGGAATCTTTTCTCCTGCATCAACTTGCTGAGAATCCTTAACAAGCTTACCAAGTGGAAACATTCCCGGACCATGGTAAGTGTCCAACCAAAAGACAGATATCATGCTGAGCATTTATATGATGTATCGCCTAGATTCAAAGAAGCTGGAAAATGATTGCACATGTGCTATACATGCACAAATCTTACTGATAAATGCAACAAAATACAGACTAATTGTATCCATCTGTATGCAGAAATAAATTATGTAAAATCCTGCATACTATCCATATGGATGTTTGGTAGGGTTGTTCCTCAGCCACAGTGTTTTTGCTCTGGACTGTGGCTATATTCCAAAACATGAGCTTTAAAGTGCATCTGAAAGCAAAACTTTATTTTTTATTTTTTTATAGCTTTGGAAAATGCAGTTACCAAGTTAGAATCTCCTACACCTTATCTGCTTTTGAGGGGAAGTCCCATCTTAATTGTCACTGATGCTAGCATTTCAATTGGAACATTTTCTCTAACCTGTTTTAGTGACCTTCTTTTTTTATTTTTTATTTTTTATGCAATCTTTACTTGTATTTTCATCATTTTTGTATGCAAAAATCGCAAAAATCACAAAACTAACAGAGATAAAACCAGTCCAAATAGGCAGCGGTCATGGAACACAAAATAAAGTCCAGTTAACCATCCTACATAGAGGGTATTAAGGCAGCGAGAGCAACATAACTAGTGCTATAACATATGAACACTTACAATAATATGCTGCCTCAGATAAACAAACATATCTCTAGAACCGATGATGACTCAGTACCCAAAACTTGGACATAAGCAAAGATAGAAGTGGGGAAAAGTAATGGGTGGGCAGGGAAAAGGGTAGGAAGGAAGGTCACCAAATAGCACTCTACTGTAAAATAATTTCAGTTATGCTCTAAAAATCTGAGGATCAGGTCTAATCTGCATTATACAGTCAACCTTCTTTTGAGATCAATGGACTTCGATAGTCCTGACAGTGTCTGGTAAAGGGGATGGGTCAGATGGGGCTGTTTGCGATCCCGTTAGGGCTTTACCGGTGTAATAAATCCATGTGACCTAGACACTGTAATACTTATCATGACGATCCTTGCATGTCGTCATCCATTCCCATGCAGCCATGATATCGTTTTATGAGACAAATCCAATCTGCCCAGCTAGGATTTTGAGATTTCTTCCAGAATACAGGATTGAATCGCCTAGCCCCGTTTTTAGAAGGTGGGGCAACACCGACTTGCAGTAGTGGCAGAGAGGGATAGATGGGACATGAAGCCAAAGCTCCAGTGGGGAGTCAATGCCGATTTTAGGATTCAATTTGGGATCTAATGTCTTGCCAGTAGGGTTGCAGCTTGGGGCACTTCCACCAAATGTGCAGGAGCATGCCCCGGTGCTCACACTCCTGCCAGCAAGCATCCAAAAAAGCTGGGTAGATTCTGGCCAGCTTAGAAGGGACAATATACCAGTGTGTGAGTAATTTAAAACCATTTTCTGGCATTTTCGTATCCACCGAACTGGTGTGGATAGGGCGGTAAAGATGATCAATTTGCGTTTTCAGTAAATGTATGCTGCAGGTCTCATCTACAAAAGCATATTGGGATTGAGGCCTAAACTGGCCAGCACCACCCGGAGGTATGCCCAATTCACCTTGTCAAATGCCTTTTTGCCGCCTGTAGACGGCAGGGGACAGTGTGGATGGTCAGTCTGCGACTGGGCCCAGTGGATCAGCTGGATTTCCCAATTAAAATTGTCCTCTTCTTCTCTCCCAGCAATAAACTGTTTGGTCAGGGTGGATCACTGTTGGCAGTATGTGATTAAGACGGTTTGCTAAAATCCTCGCTAGCATTTTGATAGTGCTATCGTTCTGTAGTTACTGGGTATAGTGTGCTCTGTTTCCCTTCCTTGGGGGTGACTGTAATATGTGCAAGCAATGCCTCCTTGGGTACAGCAGTGCCTGATGCCAAGGCTTTTAAAATAAGCACACATCAGACTGCAGAGGAGTGGGTAGAATTTACAATAGTAGGCCGTTGGTGAAGCTGCCTGGGCTTTTCCCCTTTGGGAGGTCTTTAATAACCGCTGCCAACTCTGCTGGGGTAATAGGTGCTTCTAGTTTGGTTGCAAATTTAGGTGATGAGCTGCAGGGATTGAGCATCCACCAAGTATTGCAGGATGCGCTCTGCTTTCTGGGCCTTCCTAGAGCCAGGTAGCATGTAGGGAAGGTGGTTGAGCTGGGCATAGTGACAACATTTTGACTTCTCCATCATTGTCTGTCCCTGTGACCAAAAATGACAATGAATCTCCTTAGACAGGACATAGGCTGCAATAAAATCTTTTCAGAAGTTCTAACCCATCCATAGTGTATCCAAAACAAAGAAAAAATAATTTAATTTTGATGCAATTTATTGTGCATTAGATACAACTTTTTGTCCCATTTACTTTATTTTAATGTGTAACAAGATATGTTTCTTTGGTTACAGATGCTAGTGGTATTTAAGTCTGCTCCCATCTTGAAACGAGCATTAAAGGTTAAACAGGCCATGATGCAGTTATATGTGCTGAGGCTGCTGAAGCTCCAGACTAAGTACCTGGGCAGACAGTGGAGAAAGAGCAATATGAAATCTATGTCTGCTATCTACCAAATGGTGCGGCATAGAATGAATGATGACTGGGCCTATGGCAACGGTGAGTAAAACCCATAATACATCATCCATTTTACCTTTGTGAATTAATTGTACTTTCAGAATTAATATCAAGCATAAATGTACACACCATTGCATTATAATAGAAGTTAAAGTGGAGTTCCACCCACTTTTGAGAGGTGGTCTTAAAGGAAAGACGACCTCTCCACCCCTTGTTTTTATATATTTATTTTTTTAGTACCTTTTTTGGAAGTACTAAGTGTACTTCCGATCCATCCGGGCCGTCACGGGAACCTGAGTGTGTCCCAGAAGACAAGCTGGACAGTCACAAAGTGCCATGCGGCTTGCGCAGTCGGAAACCGGAAGTGAAGCCGCAAGGCTCCACTGCCGGTTTTTCTAAGTTGGAATGGGGGAGCCTGCACCCGATCCAATGGACAGATTGGCCTTGGGGGGCCGACATTGCAGGCTCCCTGGACAGGTAAGTGTCCTTAGTAAAAGTCAGCAGCTACGGTTTTTGTAGCTGCTGACTTTAAAAAAAAAAAATAATAATTTTGGCGGCTGGAACATGCAACTTGTCAAGAGACGTTGGACAACAAAGTTGCATGACAAATTGCACCCCATGTTTTCCAATGAGTACTGTTCATATCTATGCAACTTCAAAGTAGTTCATGCACTACTTTGGTAAAAAATAATTAGATAGATAACTATCAGGGGTCGACAAACCCCGGGCGCCAGGTCGCATTTGCGACTAGAATTAGCGACCTGGCGCCTAGGGCGGCACAGCTGGGGGTATCCTGTCTCCTGCGCATAATTTGAATTGATATTACAATATTGAAAAAATACCATATAGTGAATAATATACACTGCCGCTTACCAGAACTCGGCGGTCCCTTATTACAGGGGACCACACTGCGCAGATGGCTTTAACCCCAGCCTGGGATGTAAATGGCAATAATCTGAACTCCTTAGCCCCAATAGGAACGTCTCCACTCCCAGCAAATATGTACCCGGAAATGTCACCAGCTCAGGGATATTCACAAGGTAGCAAGTGTATGGCAGGTACCCAAAAGAATGAAATAAACTAACATAGCATAGTTGAGTTAGTTGATGAAACGCGCAGGTTGGAGGAGCGACGTACCAACGTCACCGCTACACGCTGAGTCCCGGAAACCACGTGCTGTTTGCAAGGCCGGCCGGCTCGCTTTATGCTGGTTTTAATCTACTTTCTTGTAAGTGTTCATTTGTCTTTGCGGACACATTAAACGTTTAAAGTATTTTATGCTATGTTTATTTCATTTTTTTGGGTACCTGCCATACACTTGCTACCTTGTGAATATCCCTGAGCTGGTGACATTTCCGGGTACATATTTGCTGCGAGTGGAGACGTTCCTATTGGGGCTAAGGAGTTCAGATTGCCATTTACATCCCAGGCTGGGATTAAAGCCAGATGCGCAGTGTGGTCCCCTGTAATAAGGGACCACGAGTTCTGGTAAGCGGCAGTGTGTCTATGTGGTGGAGGTCTTTTCACTTCCACACCAGTCTGTGTGGAAGTCACTTTTCATATTATTGCCAATGGGCTCCCGCTGCCGTCCCAGCCAATGAGAAGGGAGAGTGCTATTGTGAACATTGCTGTATCAGAGGGAGCTTGGGTAAGTATTTGAGGTGGGGGGGGGGGGGCTGCTGCACACATGTTTTTTACCTTCAGCCTGTAGAACCACTTTAAATTGCAAACCTTACCAATTCATCACATGTCACTACAGTGGTGCCTGTGCTGCAACAGAAGCATGCATGAAGCCATGTATGTCTTAGTGGAGGCCCTAACAATTTATAAGATATTATTCCCTACCTCAGTGGTTAAAGATTTGATTAGTCACCAATAGAAACTACACTGCTGGAGTAACATTGTAATGTGAACTGGCTGCCAAAGTTAACAATCGGTACAGTTTCCTGCCATAAACCTGATTTTGTTATCTTTAATATGTTTTTTTAAAGTAGTGTTTTGTTTGATTATATTTTCTTTAGATATTGATGCCCGACCTTGGGACTTCCAGGCAGAGGAGTGCACGTTACGGGGTAACATAGAGAGCTTTAACAGCCGAAGATATGAGAAAAACCCCAACTGGGAGTTTGCCCCTGTAGACAACTGTCTGCAGAGTGTGTTGGGCCAGAGGATTGAGCTCCCGGAGGATTTTCATTACACCTATGAGCTCTGGCTGGAAAGAGAAGTGTTCTCCAGGCCAATCCAATGGGAAGAACTTCTGCAGTATTCCTGACTACCAAATCTAGCCATTCGGTCACATCTTGTGTACTATATGGTGCTATTCTGACACTGCACAACAGGGGAAAACACAGAGTTATGAGTAACTTGCAGGCATTTTCTCTCCTATCGGTCTAGTTTGAAGAAGAGTGCTTTGGAAAGATCAGTCATTTTCTACGTGCACGGAAGTGAAATGACTTTCACAAATTACTTTTTTTTTTTTTTTTTTGCCAGTGCTCTGTTTTAGTGGGAACATATCTGTTTGACATGCATCCCGTCCACAGGTTCCAGTTACCTGATGCCTTTGATTCAAGTGCCTAGACTTATGCTGACCATACACTATACGAAAAATCTGCCAAAATTCGGTCATTTAGACTGTTGGTTTTTCGGCCAGTTAATGGGCACAAATCGGTAATTGCTTGGGATGTTTTTAAGCCAAAACGAAGGACAACTTGGGAAATTTTCTGCCGAACAAACGATAATTTAAAAGGTTAATGTGTTTCCCATCCAAACTGTTTGCACTAGGTATATGTGAAAAAACTAACAAAAAATTGATTAATTTATGTCCACTGAATGATTTATCGGTCATTACATGATGGCACTATCGTTTGCTTTCACGGCAGAATGTTCGTTTTTCGAAAATGTGTTTGAACGATTTTTCGTACGGTGTATAGCCAGCATTTAAGATGTCATACTAGTCGGGTAATTAGTACCACCATTGGTGTAAAGCTTTTGGTTTATAGCAGTTTTTCAGATAGGTAAACCTGTCTTTTGTGTGTTTTCCACATTGTGTGTGTAAAGGAACTCTAGAAATGTGAAGTTTTGATTTAATATAAAAGTTATTTTAAAGCCTCGGTTTTATTTTTTTATGAAAATCCTAACCTGTTTTTACAAATCAAAGAAATGGCTTCTGCTATTTGGATGTGGAGGGAGAGGTTAGAGTACAGTTGAAATGGCTAAAAATAACTGACCATACATGGGCTGTTGAAAATGGTGTTAAAATACTTATGTATACATGAAAAACATGCCAACCAATGACAAACTGCAGCATTTGGAAAATTATGTTGAAGAGAAACTACAGATTCCTTAGGCCCCTTTCACACAGGCCTTCCATTTGTTTCATCAGTTCAGTCATGTTTTTTTTTTCAAAGAAAAAACTCATCAGTTTTTCCATCCACTTAACCACCTCAAATTTTAGTTTTACATGATTAAAAAATTTTTAGTCCTGAAGATTACTTAAAGCGGAGTTCCACCTGTTTATTCGTTTATTAAAAGTCAGCAGCTACACTTTTTGTAGCACTGACTTTTAATAAACAGACACTTACCTGTCCCACCGTCTCTCTGCCGACACAGCTGATGGCGTAATGGCCGGGCATGCGCGAGTCTCGCTGCGCTCTGCTATTGGCGAGGCAATCTTCTGGGACCTGTGACGTGTCCCAGAAGATTGCTAGTAGGGAGGGGCCACCTAGGCGGCCGAGAAGAGGAAGTGGGAGAGGTAGTCCCACTAAAAAAGTGTGTATATGGGCTGGGATTAGGCAGGCTTGCTCAATATGGCCTTTTTCTACCGCAATTTTCGCGTGTCACTGGTACTTCGGGACTCTGAATTTGCAGCAAAGCCTCTAACTTGTACGAAGAGACCTTACCGTTAGTTCGTCCCTCAATTTGCGTTAATAAACGTGAGACCTTCCTATATAAATGTTGGGTCTAACAACACATACCAACCTGAACCAATGACTAAACTGCAGCAATAATGAGTAATACTACAATGGGATGTATCAAATAATTCAATACACACTTTGTACTGGGGCAACAAGGAAGCTGAATCCAGGTTATAAAGGGTTAAAAATATTAAAGTCCATAAACTCTATAGTCCATAGAACATCCGTGGATAGGAGGGAAGGTAAATGTTGATATATATCTTTGTGTCCAACAGGGATATGGTAGGCGGATCCTCAGAGTATAGCCAGCTCTATAAAAGACAAGAAGGGGGAGAAAAGGGATGCGCCACCTAAGTGTGAAGATTATAACATGCTTTAGTAGCGCAAGGGTTAGGAACACTTAAAGGATAAGAGTAGGTTTCAGGCTCATAAAAAAAAAACAAGGGAGAAGTAGGTGTAGAAGCCTTTAGCATCCTTCCAGGTTCCCTGTCATTTTCCCAGGCTGTGTGGTTGGATGGAGGGTCTTCTGTGTGTCCTGTGGCCACCAGGAACCACACATGTGAGGTATTGCCGCGATCGTCAGAGCGAGAGCAATAATAATAATAATTAGCACTAGACCTCCTCTGTAACACTAACCTGGTAACCGTAAAAACAAAAAAAAAATTTCGCCTATGGATATTTTTAGGTACTGTAGTTTGTCGCCATTCCACCAGTGCGTGCAGTTATAAAGGGTGACATGTTTGGCATCTATTTACTCGGCGTAACATCTTTCACATTATACAAAAAAATTGGGCTAACTATACTGTTTTTTTAATTCATGAAAGTGTCCTTTTTCCCAAAAAGTTGCGTTTTAAAACACTGCTGCACAAATGCCGTGTGACCTAAAATATTGCAACAATCGCCATTTTATTCTCTAGATTCTCAGCTAAAATATATATATATATATAAATGTTTGGGGGCTTTAAGTAATTTTCTAGCAAAAAAATACGGATTTTAACTTGTAAACACCAAATGTCAGAAATAGGCTTAGTCATGAACGGTTTAAACGCCCAAAAAAAACAATGCATTATCTGTTCCTTTAGACCATATGTACTAACTCCCCTTTCAGGTGGACAAAACCTAAACATTTTAGAATTCTTTTTCCACCTGAATGAAAAAAAATTTAAAAAAAAATTAACTCCCACGGCTAAAATGGCTTTCTGCCAACTCTTGTCTTAAACAAAATGTATTCAGCTGCTAATTTAAGGTATAGTCAATGACCCCCCCTTTCAGATGGACTAAACCTAACAATTTGGAATTTTTACACCTGAACAAAATAAATGAATAAACAAAGAATAAAAAAATACCAAAGAGAAAAAAAAAAACTAAAAATCCAGAGCCGTTTCCTTGAAAATACAAAAGAAAAAAAAAATGCATCAATGTCCTTCATAATATTCCAAACACTTAAGGCCCGTACACACGGTCGGACTTTTTGACAACCAACATGCAAATTAGGTGGTTTGGACCAACATCCGACCGTGTGTACGCTCCATCGGACCAACTTTTTCCCGTACACACGGTCGGACTTATTAAAGGGGGCTCCCAGATTCCGATAAGCCCCCGCCCGCAGACCCCGACAACCAACGGCCAGGGTTGTCGGGAAGAGGCCCTTGTCCTCATCAACATGGGGACAAGGTGCTTTTGGGGGGGGGGCCGCACGGCCCCCCTTTCCCCAGGGCACCCCCCATGTTGAGGGCACGCGGCCTGGTACGGCTCAGGAGGGGGGGGGGGGCGCTCGTTCGTCCCCACCCCTTTCCTGTCCTGCCAGGCTGCGTGCTCGGATGAGGGTCTGACATGGATTTGGGGGGAACCCCCACGCCGTTTTTTCGGCGTGGGGATTCCCTTTAAATCCATGCCAGCTTGCGGAGCTAGCGCGCGGCATTACTGCCTACGCTAGCTACGTAACCTGAAGTTACGTTCGAAATTAACGGACTGCTCCGTGTGTGGGCAAGTCCGTTCATTTTCAAAAGTCCCGCGGACTTTTGGCCGGCGGATTATCCGCTGGAGAAGTCCGTGCGTGTGTGGGCAAGTCCACACCCTCGGAAAGTCCAGCGGACCTAGCTGGAAAGTCCCGCGGGATTGTCCGCTGGACAAAAGTCCGAAGGACAAAAGTCCGAACGTGTGTATGCAGTACCAACTGACTTTTGTCCACAGTACAAACACGCATGCTCAGAACCAATGCAAAAGATCAGACAACAATATAGAAGTTGACCAAAGGTGGCGCTGGAGTATTCGAACGTCCTCTTTTGAAGTGTCGTCAGTACGTTGAAACGTCACTACGTTCGTGTTGGTTGTCTCAAAAGTCCGACCGTGTGTATGCAGTACCAACTTGAGGGCCAACGCCCTTTGGACAAAAGTCCAAGGGAAAGTTGGTCCACGGTCCGACCGTGTGTATGGGGCTTTAGACTCGCATCTAAACCTTATTCATAGCAAAGAAACATTAAGCAGAAAGTTCTTACCATCCATGCAACTCACTATGGGCTGCTAACAAAAGATTTGTTTTCCCTTCAGTGCAATACCTTAGTGAACGTGAGGCTAACTCCATTTTGAGTTTATTCAGCTGTTCTACATACAGTTGCCTTTCCTGCCTTTAAATTATTATTTTCAGTTTGTAGTCTCACCATTTAGGTCTTTAAAAGGGACACAGGTTTGATTTACTATTGCCTCTATACCTTCGATTGCTACCCCATCTCGCAGAATAAACTTCATAATGCCTTGGTGTAGTTTTAGGGTACTGCGATTTCCTTTACATATTATTAGCCACCAAACAATATCTTGGAATGTGACCCCCTTTTTACAAACAAAGCATTTGAGAGCTGGTCTCCATGCATAGGCCCTTCTCTGAGCATATGGCGATGGAGACTCGCATTGCTGCATAACATTACTATGATTGGAATCAACAGACTTTACACTTTCATTGTCTGAGAAGTAGTCACTAGCAATGGACTCATCAGAAGTCTCCACTGTCACCTTGTTACTATTCTTGAAAAGATTAGGCCCGTTTTCCATTTCAACTCCTGAATCAATTTCAATAGCAGTTACAGCACTTTTGTTTAATATCTCCTCCTCCACATTACCAAGATTGATTCCAACCAACGCAACATCACTTGCAGCAACAAGAGCATCAGGTTTCCCTAACCGTTGCTCTAGAGCAGTGGTCTCAAAGTAGTGGCCCTCCAGTTTTTGCGAAACTACAAGTCCCATCATGCCTCTGCCTGAGGTAGTCATGCTTGTAACTGTCAGCCTTGCAATGCCTCATGGGACCTGAGATTTTGCAACAGCTGGAGGGCCGCCAGTTTGAGACCCCTGCTCCAGAGACTTTATCTGTGCTGAACATTGAGACTGCTCAGCCTTTGCCCGTTTGGAAGATAACTCCATTATGGCAGACTGGGCTTCATGTAACTCCTTCCTAAGTAGTATTTATAATATGCTCATTCTTAGCCTCTTTGATTTAAAGACTAACTTTCTCTTAGCTTACCCGTTTCTTCCAATTCATCAATTTTCTGTTCCAATGCACACTTCTCAGTCACCAATTGTTCAATTGTATCTGTAGCCTTTCTTAGTTTTTTTTCATATTATCATTTTGAACATCATTGTTTTACTAAATCATTAAATTGGTGAATCAATCAATGCATTTTCTTTGCAACTGTTAAAACTGACACAGGCATGTCTCCTAAGAAATTATTCAATGACCTCCATTGATATGCTAATTACTGGAGCTTGCCTAACCAGTCTATACAACAGCAGCTGTTAAGACAAGACGCACAGATACAGCTGTTCCCAAGCTAATATGGTCTTGTAGTCCTAGAGGAAGAAGCATACTATTAAAGTGGTTGTAAACCCTTTACAACCACTTTAACCTACAGGTAAGCCTAGAGTAAGGTTTACCTGTAGGTGCTTAAAATATCTCCTAGACCTGCACACTCTAGGAGATATTTGCAAATCGCCGTAGGGCGATTTCTTCTGCACGGGAGTGACGTCACGCGACTCCGGACAGTCACAGCCGGACTTTGCGGACCTGGAAGGAATAGGGGTGAAGAATGGATGCTCGCTACTAGCGAAGAAGACGGAGACATTGCGGGCTTCTCCTGCAGGTAAGTGTCACATAATGGGCTACTATGCGATGCATAGTAGCCCATTATGCTTTACCTTTGCAGGGAAACAAAGAGGAAGTAACACCCATCAGGGTTTATCTTCTGTTAGAGCAAAGCTCTTTCACTTTCCCGTGGATACAAAAAAATATGTCTCCCACTTTCTCCTCAAAGATGTCTGGTTTATCCTATAAATCTGCAGGGTACATCAGTTAACCAAGGGTGATCCAACCTTAGCTTGCACAACTGAACAGCTAACAGGCCTAAAACTATTTGCATTCGCAATACAATAAACTTTAACACATACAGTTGTGCTCATAAGTTTACATACCCTGGCCGAATTTATGATTTCTTGGCCATTTTTCAGAGAATATGAAAAACACAAACTTTTCTTTCACTCATGGTTAGTGTTTGGCTGAAGCCATTTATTATCAATCAACTGTGTTTACTCTTTTTAAATTATAATCACAACAGAAACTATCCAAATGGCCCTGATCAAAAGTTTACACACCCCAGTTCTTAATACCATGTATTGCCCCTTTTAACATTAATGACGGCTTAAAGTCTTTTGTGGATGAGGCTCTTTATCTTCTCAGATGGTAAAGCTGCCCATTCCTCTTGGCAAAAAGCCTCCAGTTCCTGTAAATTCTTAGGCTTTCTTGCATGAACTGCACGTTTTGAGATCTCTCCAGAGTGGCTCAATGATATTGAGGTCAGGAGACTGAGATGGACACTCCAGAACCTTCTCTTTATTCTGCTGTAGCCAATGACAGGTTGACTTGGCCTTGTGCTTTCGATCAGTGTCATGTTGGAATGTCCATGTACGTCCCATGCGCAGCTTCCTGGCTGATGAATGCAAATGTTCCTCCAGTATTTTTTTGATAACATACTGCATTCATCTTAGCATCAATTTTGGCCAAATTTCCTGTGCCTTTGTAGCTTACACATCATCAAAACATCAGCGATCCACCTCTGTGTTTCATAGTAGGAATGGTGTACTTTCATCATAGGCCTCGTTGACTCCTCTCCAAATATCAATTATGGTTGTGGCCAAAAAGATACATTTTGGTCTCATCACTCCAAATGACAGTGCCAGAAGGTTTGAGGCCTGTCTCTGTGCTGTTTGGCTTATTGTAAGTGGGATATTTTGTGGCATTTGCGTAGTAATGGCTTTCTTCTGGTGACTCGAACATGCAGCCCATCTTTCTTCAAGTGCCTCCTTAATTTTGCATCTTGAAACAGCCACACCACATGTTTTCAGAGAATCTTGTATTTCACCCAAGTTATTTGTGGGTTTTTCTTTGCATCCCAAACAATTTTCATGGCGGTTGTGGCTGAAATTTTAGTTGGTCTATCTGACCGTGGTTTGGTTTCAACAGAACCCCTCATTTTCCACTTCTTGATTAGAGTTTGAACACTGCTGATTGGCATTCTCAATTCCTTGGATATATTTTTATATCCCTTTCTTGTTGTATACAGTTCAACTACCTTTTCCCGCAGATACCTTGACAATTGTTTTTCTTTCTCCATGACTCAGAACCAAGAAATGTCAGTGCAGCACTGGATGAAAGATGCAAGGGTCTGTCAGTAGTCCAGAAACTCAGTGACCTTTTATACACACACACACACACACTAATTACAAGCTAACAGATCACAGGTGAGGATCGTTACCATTAATAGCCATTCAAACCCCTTTGTGTCAACTTGTGTGCATGTTATCAGGCCAAAATCACCAGGGTATGTAAACCTGTTTATCAGGGTCATTTGGGTAGTTTCTGTTTGTCATTATGATTTAAAAAGAGTAAAAACTATTGATCGGTAATAAATGGCTTCAGCCAAACACTAACCATGAGTGAAAGAAATTTTTTTGTGTTATCATTCATATTCTCTGAAAAATTCCCAAGAAATCATAACTTCTGCCAGGGTATGTAAGCTTATGAGCACAACTGTATACCAGACAAAAATTCTTAAACACTATACTAACCAGATCTGCATGTCTGCTCACTGATTGAGTATTATTCCACAAAACTTTCAGGACCACTTAAGCAGGGCTTCAGAATTCATGAACCAGTGTAAATCTTGTCCACAGTAGAGAAATGCTTTCAGTTCTGGGTCTCGTAGAGTTAAGGACTCCTTAGCTTATAGGAACTCAAGACAAAAATACATTAGGGTTTTGGATTTTCTGCAGAATATATTTTCACACTCCTGCTTCTGGGGTGCCAAATAAAATAAATATTTGTTTTTTGGATTCCCCCTATTTATTATAAATGTGTATTAACTTGTCTATTAGCTAGTTTTATCAAAGCTCTGATGATGTTAATGATACAATAACAAGATTAGCCATAAAACTAAACACACTGCTTTAACAACGCAAGGGTCTCATTTATTTCCCAAGAAAGTATGAATGCTAACATAATAACACTAAAGGAAAATATTAGAGCATATAACATAAATTATACTTTACGTAAGGTCCTCCTCAAGATGCTGTGTCTGCTGAGCTCAATGGAAAGGAGGCGGTAACTCCAGCCGGTCAGTACTTTTAACGCCCACACAGACACCACCCACACAAACACCCACTGTCCAATGAAAAATCCATTAGAGGCAGTCCTTCCTAATCACCAAGAAGTATATTCTTCTCCAGTCCATCTTCCAGGAAGCATACTGTAGTGTCCACAAAGGGCAGCATTTGTCCATGTATCACCAATATTTGACCCGGGCCATCCAGGTCTTTTGATCTTCTGTAAATCAGGAAATTTTAATTCGCACCTTCCCAGGAGGTCTAATATGGTGCTTCACTACCCCCTGTACCTTACCTCAGGATGCCTAGGCGAGAATATCCTGTTTAGATATGCATTCCCATTTATGACTCCTTGTCACGAACACCCTGCTGGTTAAACTGTCTGTACTGGCATTTCAAGATGATATTTTACAACATAGGCCGAATGGCTGTATCCACTAGGCATTAAAACTCCAGAAATATGATATTAAACCATGTTGCCTTCCAACACCCAACATGTCGTGCATTAAAATTGCATGTACCTGTGAAAAAAACGTCAATACCTTATATTTTCCATAGGTGATGCTTTAACAGCCCAGGTCATCAATTTAGCATTACCCATGAGCTCTGGTGCTAAAATTATTGTTCTCACTCTGGTGTGTGCGGTGACATGTAACATGTGTAGCACAATTGGCTTTTATTTTATGTAGGCATCTCAACGCATTTGTGTATGTATGCCTGCGTATGTGGGGGTGGGGAGGATCAAATTAGTTTAGTTTTTTTTACTTTTTATGTGTTTTTTTTTTTTTTTACTTTTTAATGCTATCACATAGAGGACCAATAGTCCCCTATGTGATAGCAGATACGTGACAGGTCCTCTCCCACGTCTGCAATGCCGTTTCCCAGCAGCAGCCTGTGACTTTTCTCCTCCAGCTCTCTGCAGCACACACTATCCCCTTCCAGGATGCTTAGCACCCTCTTGGCAGTCACAGGAGCTTCAGCCAGCACACCTTCCTCCACTCACTTTCTATGTGAGACTGTCCTCCCAGTATATGCTTTCACAGTTTACTTTCCTCCTCCACAACATCCCCTCTTAAAACTTGTAGTCCCACTCAGTCATTCCCTTTCTGGACCATACCTGCGTGGGAACTACATACCTCATGAGTACTTGCAACTTCCAGCATTAATGGGCAGGCCCAGGGCAGCAGCACAGCAGTGTGAGTGAGCTCTCCATGCTGAGTAGCACAATTCCCCCTCCCCCATTAAAAAGTCTTTGGTCCCCAAAAAGGTAACATTAATAAAGACAAATATAATATCAAACTTTATGTAAGATCATGAGATAACTTAACAACAAACAAACATCTCTTCTGATGTTTGAGCTGTTGACACAGCCTCTTCTAAACTGTGGCCTGGGAGTCGTATAGCAGTCTTTTAGGAGGACATATCGATTGTTCCTTTGGCTCATATGGACTTTCTTCTGGGGGTTCTTCATCAGATTGAGGGGCTGGCTGAGGGTTCTCTACTTCCCACTCAATCGGTTGAACAGAAAACTCGTCTTGCTTCCTTTTGCATGTCCCCCTCAGATCTAGAGTAAGTGCACAGTATATTTCCCTTTTAGTAAATCAACCCCATAGTGTCAGGAGCAACGTGCTTGAGAGTCCCTGGAAAAGTCTAAGTGACAGAAGTGGATGGAGTGGCATCCGTTGATGCAAATGGCCACAACCATTCCATACAGATATCATCTTCACCACCTCCTCTTCTCCCACAGGCAAGGATGCAATTGGATTACTGAGCCTTGCCTTGGCAAGCTTGAGTTAATTGGTAATGGCTCAGTTTGCTATGACACCAGTGCTAAACATTCAAGGCCCCGTCTTCCCCTCTGGGCAGATCTGATACGCTGGCAAGCTGGACAGTTGCTTGCAGATGATATAGAGCTGGGATCTCCATTGGTCAGATAGTTTGTGCTTGCTGGGGATGCGCCCAAATTCCTCAGCAGTACATGATCACCTAGCTTTAAATCTTGAACTCTATCCCTTAGCTCAAAGGTTCTTTTTGTTATGCTGGCATCAAGCATCTGAAACAGCTTGGACCTTCTCATATGCAGTCTTCAGACTTCCTAAGCTGATCCACATATCCTCTGTAAGTCGCAACAGAGGTCTTGGTGATGGAAGTACCAAAGGCCAAGTCCACTAGCAGTCGTGCCTCTCTTCCAAACATGAGCATGTATGGGGAGTAACCAGTGGCATAATCTTCCATACTGTTGAAGACATGGATAACTGCAGCGATGTGTCTGCCCCAATGGAGTTTCTTCTGCATGTTCAGAGTTCCTAACATGTAAAAGAGGGTGCAGTTGGATCTAAAGGGGCGTGGATCCCCCTGTGGGGGAATAGGGCCTCATTGTGGACTTCTGATTAGTCTCTGGCTTCTCTACCAGTACCTTGAAATCTCTCATACAGACAAAATGCCCATGGGACCTTTAAGAGGTATGCCAAAAAATAATTTCATTAATCACATGGTACAGGTACCCAGGTACCATGCGATTGCTTTGGGCCAATCACAGATCACAACAGTAAACAAGCTGTTAATGAATGAAAGGCATTCATGACAGGTTGTTTACATTGGTATCATGTGATTTGCTATGACCAATACACATGATGCCGGTTATCGGTAACAGTGTTCCGCTGTGTCTGGTCCTAAACCGCAGCAGGCTCAATCATGCATATATGTTACTGAGCCTACCCGTGCTGCCCTGCCGCAGTATATCTGCATGAGTGGGGTGGCTAGTGGTTATAGCACTGTTTAAAAACAATTACCATTTTTTTTTTAAAGCTGGACTCCAGGTTTAATCTTTATTGCATATTTATATTGCTGGAACCCTGGGCTGTGGAGGGGGTGGGAGAGGCGGCTCAGGCTTTCAGAGGCTTGCTGAGAGGCTGAGCCAGGTGCCGGTCCAGGCATGTGGGCGGATCCTGACTATATGATCGCAATCTTTCCCGAGCCTGGACTGGCTCTGTGACGTCAGCCGACAGCAGGATTCAGCCTGTTGTCTGCTGAAAACGGGTCACAGAGCTGCAAAATGATCTGAACTCCTGTAATCCACAGTATAGCCAAACAAGCTTTGGCTGTACTTCTCCTTTAATGCTGAATGCAATTACTCTGTGATCGCTGTTTCCTAAGTTATCCATTTTTTCCACATCAGCAATCAGATCTGTGTGATTTGTAATTAGTATACAATACTGTGCAAAATTTTTAGGCAGATGTGAAGAAATGCTGTAAAGTAAGAATGCTTTCAAAATTTTTTAATTGTATATTTTTATCGATTTAAAAAATGCAAAGTGAGCGAACAGAAGAAAAATCTAAATCAAATCAATATTTGGTGTGACTACCCTTTGGCTTCATATCAGCATCAATTCTTCTAGGTACATTTGCACACAGTTTTTGAAGGAACTCGGCAGGTAGGTTATCCCAAACATCTTGGAGAACTAACCACAGATCTTCTGTGGATGTAGGCTGCCTTAAATCCTTCTGTCATGTAATTCCTGACAGACTGAATGATATTGTGATCAGGGCTTTGTTGTCTTGCTGCAGAATAAATTTGGGGCCAATAGCACTCCTCCCTAATGGTATGGCATAATGGATAAGTATCTGCCTGTATTAGCCCATTGATCCTGACCAAATCTCCAACTCTATTTATAGAGATGCAACCCCAAACTTGCACCTCCACCATGCTTCACTGTTGCCTGCAGACACTCATTCTACCGCTCTCAAGCCCTTCGCAAACAAACTGGCTACAGCCAAATAGTTCAAATTTTAACTCAGTCCAGAGCACCTGCTGCAATTTTTCTGCACCCCAGTTGCTATGTTTTCATGCATTCAGTAGTCAAGTCACTTTGCCTTGTTTCCATATTCTTTTGCACAGTAATGTATAGAAATAGGTGCCTGGGGCCACCGCAGCATTTCCCCTGGAAAAAGGGAGAAAAGTTTGGACTATCTCGGTACCTCAAGGACGTAGACAAGAGTATATATGATTTTATATAAAAGAAATGTAATAATATATAGAATATAAAAACATTGTGGGACAAAACCACATTGACAAAATAGTTAGATACAATTGATAACTACAGGCTTGTATGCTGCGTCAAACTATTTTACAAGAAATGAAGGTGACTCCCAGTGTTGAAGTGGGGTATCCGATATGGTGCATCTTGGTGATTGTCCTTAAAGTGGTGTTGCCACCAAAAAAAAAAAATTGGCTTAAAAATCATAAAAATAATTAGAAAAAAAAAAAATTTTTTACTCACCTCTAAATGCCTGTTGCTAGGGGTCCCTCGTAGTCTGCCACCTTCAGTGCCCGGGCACTGGCATCACTTCCCCTCGGCGCCACACAGTCATCTGGGACCTGTCACGTGTCCCAGATGACTGAGCGTTGAGTGACGGCACCGCTCGCGCATGCGCAGTGGGTGCCCGGCTGTAAAGACACAGCCGGGTGCCCACATTAAGAATGCCGGCACCGCGAGCGGAGCGGGGAACGAGGGGGGCTTCGTTCCCCCGCATCGCTGGCCCCTGGAACAGGTAAGTGTCCGATTATTAAAAAAATTTTTTTTGAGGGCCCTCCTCTTTAACTAGTTTTGCAGCAATTGCTGCTTCTTCAGAAGGAGCCAGTCATAAGCATCTATTGAGATAAATCATAATTTAATTTTTAAACCATTGTTTATGACATTGATATATATTTCAAAACATGAAGGCTTTTTTCTTTAACCGCTTCATCCCCGGAAGATTTTACCCCCTTCCTGACGAGTAATTTTTGCGATTTGGCACTGCGTCACTTTAACTGGCAATTGCGCGGTCGTGTGAAATTGTACCCAAACAAAATTGACATCCTTTTTTTTCCCACAAAAAGAGAACATTTCTTTTTGGTGGTATTTGATCACTTCTGCGGTTTTTATTTTTTGTGCTATAAACAAAAAAAGAGCGAGAATTTTGAAAAAAAAAAAACACAATATTTTTTACTTTTTGCTATAATAAATATCCCCAAAAATATATAAAACAATTTTTTTCCTCAGTTCAGGACGATATGTATTCTTCTACATATTTTTGGTTAAAAAAAATCAAAAAAATAAGCATATATTTATTGGTTTGCACAAAAGTTATAGCGTCTACAAAATAGGATAGGGGATAGTTTTATGGCATTTTTATTATTAATCTTTTTTATTAGTAATGTGGGTGAACTTTTATCGGGACTGCGACATTATGGCGGACACATCGGACACTTTTGACACTATTTTGGACCATTGTCATTTATGCAGTGATCAGTGCTATAAAAATGCACTGATTATTGTGTAAATGACACTGGCAGGGAAGGGGTTAACCACTAGGGACGATAAAGGGGTTAAGTCCTAGAGAGTGATTCTAACTGGGGGGGGGATGGGCTTCCAGTCACATGACATCGATCAATGCTCCTGATGACAGGGAGCAGTGATCTCTGTCATGACACAAGGCAGAACGGGGAAATGCCTGTTCTGCGGCTCCGTGACACGACCGCCGGACTCAATGTCCGCCGGTCTCCCGGTGGTCGTGTCACGGAGCCACAGAATGGGGAAATGCCTTGTTTACACACCTTATAGATGATTGCCAGATGATATACTATACTACCTATACATTTTATAAATGTAAAATTCAGTTGTCCTAGGTGCTTCCCGTGTCTGCCGTGGGGGGGGGGGGGATTGCCTTTGGGTGGCCCTGTCATTGCTGCCACACTGCTGCAGTCTCCCCCTTCTCTAGGTAAGCAGTGCCTATGTATCCTTCTCAGAACTCATATCAATCTTATACGATATTGAAGAAAATAACCTTCATGTTTTGAAATATATATCATTGTCATAAATAATGGTTTAAACATGAAATTATGATTATGATTTATCTCAATAGATGCTTATGACTGGCTCCTTCTGAAGAAGCAGGAATTGCTGCGAAACTAGTTAAGGACAATCGCCAAGATGCATCATATCCGATACCCCACTTAATTTCTTGAAAAATTGTTTGAAGCAGCATACAAGCCTGTAATTATCAATTGTATCTAACTATTTTGTCAATGTAGTTTTGTCCCACAATGTTTTTATATTCTATATATTATTACATTTCTTTTATATAAAATCATATATACTCTTGTCTACTTCCTTGAGGTACCGAGATAGTCCAAACTTTTCTCCCTTATTCGAGGGGCACTTCTAAGGTGACTCCAGGCACCTATTTCTATGATATATGGATGATGGTACCCACCGCTATCTCAGTAAAAACTCCTAATTGAGGCAATATCCTATTGATAAATGAATGTATATTACTAATATATTAAAGCTAATATGAGATTCCAGTGATTGGACAACAAGGCCTACTTGATCAGAATTGGACCAGCTGCCTACTAGTCCTAGTCTATATGTATTTTCTGTCTGTGGGAGTGAAATTTCTTGCACTAACATAAGAGAGGAAATTATTTAGATGAGAAGGATGCAACCAGTAGATTTAATAAATTTTGCGAGTGACAAATTAAATATACAACAATTCTTTGAATATAAAATAGCTGAAAATTATCAAAATACACCAGATAGTTACAATGGCACTACAATTTATTGTTCAAAAGTCAAAGAAGCCAGAGTGGCATCTAATAATAACATTTAGGAAGATTATATCTCTTGACAATTCACCCAGTTTTCATCATTTTGGCACCAATATTAAACTGTTAGGACTAAATGCAAAACTATTTCTTTTTCTTTCCTTTCTTTCCTTTCTTTCCTTTTCTCCCTTTCTTTTTTGGAGCTTCAGGCCAATTAAAGCCTCGAAATTCCAAACAGTCCACAGCATTATGAGAGATATAGTAAGCATTCAGCATGGCAGCAGGGCTGAGTATGTCCACTTCAGGTTTGGGCTCTTTACTCTTCTTTGATTTCTTTGACTTCTTCTTTCCCTTTGTTTTCTTTGAACTGGCAGACCCCTTCGATTTGGCACTTTTAGTTGGCTTAAAAAAAAGTAATAAATTTGTTAAACATCTTGCAGTGTTCTTACTTGTGAGATATAAAGTATATTATAGACACTGAAAATGTACTGTAGTTTATTTTCAAGCAAATAGGCATATACAATGTACTAAGGGAACTCTGCTATATACAGTATACAGCACTGTGTTCCCACAGTGATAGGGGGACTTCCGGCCCAATTCCCAGAACAAAATCAAGTCAATTCATCTTTATCAATGAATACAAGTCTTCTTCTGAATTGCTGAGGTAGAGAGGCAGGCAGATGTCACGATCGTACCTCAGCCATTCAAAGGAAGCCTTGTATTCATCGATAAAATACAAATCTTTCCGTGAATGGCAGAGGAGTGCGCAGCCAGACTTTATTGGGTTCTAGGAACGGGACAGGAAGTGCCCGTACAGCTGCTGGAACACAGCGCTCTACATTATATGTAGCCGATACATACAGTTTGAGTGCTGACAGTGGGCACATGTATTAGTAAAGGAAATAGTTGGTTTGGACCTGCTTGGCCTAAACAAACTAACGTGACCGCAAAGCTGGAGTTACTTTAAAGTGAATGTAAACCCTCACATATACCCAGTGAAGTGAACAGCCTCAGATGATACACGGATATAGTTTTACATGTGTATCTGCTGTGTTAAGATTTATATACTGTTTAGAAAGTGCACGACCTGTTAGAATCTTTTCTTCCTGTTCCAGCAGGGGGAGGGGAGTCTTGCCATACATCGTGAGACAGCTGATTGGAGGAAAGGCACACATCCCCCTCCACATAGGCAGAGACTTGCAGAGCTGTGCTGTGAATTGACCAGCTGTCTGCTAATCTATTTATAGCACATACCCTAAAACAACATTCAGCCTGGTTTCATCACCTGTGTCAGAGAAATTGTCAGAATTTATGCTGATAACAGAAGAACAGAGCAGGAGAAAGCCATATGACTTAGGGCTTTGGAGAGATAACAAAACACTGCAGATATGTGCCCAGCTCAAATTTAATGAATCAGGTTTACATCCACTTTAAAGCGGGATTCCACCCTAAAGTGGAACTCCCGCTTTTCGGAACCCTCCCCCCTTCCGGTGTCACATTTGGCACCTTTCAGGGGGGAGGGGGGTGCAGATACCTGTCTAAGACAGGTATCTGCACCCACTTCTGGGCATAAACTTCCACGGGAGTTTACGCAGCTTCCTGTCCCAGTGCGCTGTGTGTCCCGGCAGACATCGCTGAAGATGCTCATTGCGCCGCGCGACTTGCGCATGCGCAGTAGGGAACCGGGAAGTGAAGCTGATTCCCTCACCGAGAATGGCGACGGCAACAGCAGAGAGCCGAGCGATCGATCGGCCTCTGCTGCCGACATCGCTGGAACTGGGAGACAGGTAAGTGTCCATTTTTTAAAAGTCAGCAGCTGCAGTATTTGTAGCTGCTGGCTTTTAAAAAAAAGAATTTCAGGTACAGTCCCGCTTTAAAGCAAAACTTAAAGTAAACTTGCTTGATTGTATGTACCTATAGGTAAGCCTATAAAAAGGCTTACCTATAGGTACTATAAATATCTCCTAAACTTGTACCGTTTAGGAGAGATTTACTGTATACGCTCCCAATGACGCATCGACACTTGCGCTCTGAAGGAATGGCCGCCCATGTCGTTTTTTTAAAGCCGTGACCGGCGGCTCCCGCGCGCAGTGTACTTCCTCTTTAAAGCAAAATATTATTTTTTTTCATTTTCGATAGAGTAAGGGAGGGTTATAACCCCGTTTTAGTTTTTTTTTTTTGCCATCTGTGGCCCATTGAGGAGATTCCCCCTTGACTTTTCTGTTCCATAGTCCTTGCATCAGTCTTGAGGATAGCAGAGGACCTTAGACCACTGAAGCATAGGGATGATGGGGCTGGGGAAAACGGTCTAGCAGTGCAGAAGAGACTGCATGAGCGGAGGATGAGGTAAGTAAAAATGTTTTACTAAGTCCCCTAGACATAAGTGAACAGTTGACCCTTGCAGTGCAGACACAGCCCACTGAAAGGCAGGACTAAAGTTTCCTGGAGTTCAGCTTTAAAGTGAAAGTCCGGACTCCCACTATGATTTGTCCTCAACCTGGAGCTAAATGAAGGCTTTAACAATTCTGCTTAAAGCATGCTGAGAGCTTGCTGTACACACTGTTCATATTAAGGCTAATGAGCAAGGTTTAAGGCTAGTTGCACACAGACATAAGAATTTTTTGATGTTTATGCTGTTTTCTTTTCTCTTCCCTGGATATATACATGTTTTTTTTCTTTTCTCTTTTTTTGACACCCTGGGTAACATTCTGCCTGAGATTCACAACTATTTTTGCTCTGTTTTCCTGGAAGCTCAGCAACCTGATTGAGATGCTATAAACCCATATAGTACTCGTTGCTTGCCTATAATATTCCATGTTGGAAGGCTGCAGACTGTTCTCTATGCTGCAAAGGTTTTGTTGTTACATTTTTTGACTGAGACACTGTTCTTGGACTGAACTTGAGAATTGGTACTCATGGTGCTGGGTCCTATGTGGCTACATTATGTTGCACATCCGTTACCTCTTTTGATACACAGTTATGGGAGCAAAGTGCCTGGCATGTTGGGGCTGGGTGGGGGGATTGGGGAAGTTTTCATTGTTGGGGAAAATGTAATTATGTCTGGCTGGGATTATCTATACTCAGTGTGTGTGCAACAAGTCCTTTACAGTTATACCACTACTGTGCTCTTTATGTGTGGGAGGGAAACACTGGGGCCCTGATCTTTTGGCTCCCCACGTGCCAAGGGGGAGAATATCTGCTCTATGATCACTTGCAATGGAGATGAGTTTTAGGATTTTGACTCAGTAGAGTGGGCATACTTGTTTCGCCTATTAGAATCCTATGGCTTTGGACCTGTCTTTATCTCCTGGGTGTGGCTACTGTACACAGATCCGCTGGTCAGATTACGGGTTAATGGTATGCTATCAGATCCCTTTCCTATATCCAGGGGAACTAGGCAAGGATGCCCGCTGTCGCGCCTCATTTTTGCCCTGGCCATAGAGCCCCTGGCAGCAAAGCTGAGATCTACTACTATGTCTGGTCTGTGAATTGGGGAGGTTGAAGAACGGGTGTCTCTATATGCAGATGACATGCTTTTTTATCTGCAGGATCCGGGACCCTCGGATTAATTGGACAAAATCGTCCCTTTTTCCCATAGATGATGCAGTAGTACTTCCATCTGAGTGTCCCATTCCCTTGTCTACTTCTTTCAAATATTTAGGGGGTGTGGTACAGCTCCCTATTTCATGGTTTCTGGAGACTAATCTGTCACTGATTATCAGGGCCTTAGAGAGAAGGTACAAAAATGGCAGAATTTGCCGATCACATTGATGGGACAAATAAATTTGTTTAAGATGATTTTTCTCCCTAAATTTATATCCTCTCGAACTCGGTCTCGGTCTTTGTGACACTGCAGATTTTCAGAACCATTGACTCCATTATAGTGGGATTTATATGGGTATCTTGAGCCCCCAGAGTCTCTCTAGCTGTTCTAAAATTACCAGTTGGGGGGGTAGCCCTTCCGGACTTGCGCTCCTATTTTTTTGCATCACAATTGTCCTTTTTACACTGGCGAATCTTTCCCCAGACACCCAATGCCACTACTTTACTGGAAGCTGTGATTGCCACCTCGCAAGAAATCCTACTAAACATGGTCTATAGGAAGGGGATCCCAGGGAGGAAGGTGGAGTCGGTCATGCCGCTTCCTGGTAAAATATTCCATCTCTGTTCCCAACGGATGAAGGATGGGTCCTTACAGCTATCCCCAAATAGCCCTTTGAGGTGTAATAAATCCTTGGAGGAGTTTTTTAAATTAACAGATGGACAGATATGTGCAAAGTATGGTATAAAGTATCTACATCATATATGCCAGGACAACGGATTGTCCACATTTACACAATTGCGGGAACAATTTGTAATACCCAGGACGTGGCATTTCTGCCATGCTCAGCTGCGTCATGCAGCGGTGGCTCAGTTTGGGAGCTGGGAGCTTCAGGTACAGAATACGGCTCTGGAGAAGGATCTAATTGATCTGGATCCAACCAAACAAATCTCTAGATATTGTAGGGAAGGGGGTCCCGGGAACCCAGGGTTGCTATTCAAAGCAAGGGCTCGATGGGTGGCTATTGTACCGGAGTTGTCTGAGGAGTTATGGCAGGAAGCTCTGGATACTTATCTTATATCTGTCATCTCTTCCACAGATAAGATGATTCAACTTCGATACCTTCACCAGATGTACTACACGCCAAATAGATTATACCGAATACATAAGAGAGACTCTGCAGTGTGTCATAAATGTATGGGGGCGGAAGAGACTTTCAGCCATATGGTATGGGAATGCCCTGGCCTAGTATAAGACCTTTATGGTCTCAAGTGACTGAATTTATTTCTGATAACTTTGACCTACCTAGTATATGTTCTCCCTTACACTGCCTCCTGGGGGTCTTTGACCAGGGGGAGATGAATGTATACACTAAACTGTTCCTTAGGATTTTATACTTTGGAGTAAGAAAACGTATAGCCCAGCGCTGGATCTATGGAGAACAGCTGACAGTAGGGATGTGGGTAAAAGTAGTAAATGCAGATGTACTTTTATATAGGATGAGGTATGAGGCCAGGGGTGCCCGCAAGAAATTCAGGAAGGTATGGTTTAGATGGGTGGACTCCAAGAACACACTGGAGGAAGCAGGGGCCTAGAGTTAGGCTATACCTAGGAGCGTAATCCCAATGGCAGAGTTCCGCCAGAGGGTGGGAGTACGAGCACAATGCACTGACAAATGAATATTGAAGTTAGAAGGATGTATGTACTGTAAAGTTCTATCCCATTGCCCATGGTTTCTAAAATAACATTGAAGCCCCTGGGGGGGGGGGGGGTCTGCCCTTAACGCAGTAGGGGGGGATTGGTTACCTGCTTCTCCTGGAGGGCAAGTTTTTTTTTTTTTTTTTTTGAACTGGTTGTTTTCTCCTGTTAAAACATAAAAACAAAACAAAGGAAAAAAGAAAATCAAAAGCAACTATACTGAGTTATGGAGTAGGGTTGGAGATTTAGGACATTGTGGTCATAGACTGCTGATGGTTACACTATTGTCTGGATCATTGTTTGTTTTATTTTGGATATGTATGTTTAATGGATAAAATAAAAAAAATAAAAAGATCATGTGAACAAGATCATATCAAAAGAATCACCTGAGCTTTGGGTGAAGGGGTTGGAAAATGACTATGGACATTCACTGATGTTTGGTCATCTGTTGACCACATGTATGGTAAACCATCCAGCATAACAACATACACAGTTAGACGTTTGTTTAGGAAACATTTTCTATCCTGCTTTTTTTAATTTTCTTCTTACTGTGGTTGAAAACAAATGTCGGTTTTATCACTTGAACCACTTCCAATCCACAGTGCGTTTATAAATGTCTTCGGACAGGAAGGGCGATTCCCTACAAAGTAAGAGTAAACCTAGCAGCTAACAAGCCACTGGATTACCTTTACAGGCAGCAGAAGAGGGTCCCATCCCACTCTTGCCACCGCCACCTTTAGAGTCTGGGAAGGATACAATCAGCGTCATTCCTCCCACGGTTACGTCAGAAACTGGAAGTGATGAGAATTTAGTCACTTCCAGTTTCGTATCTTTGTTTATCTAGCTGTTAACGGACAGAAAAGCAGCTGATCCGACTGATCGGCTGCACTGGAGGCCAGAGGAAAAATCTGGGGTCTAATAGACCCCAGAATCTCCATTAAGAGGACCTGTCACAGCAAATGCTATTACAAAGGATGTTGTTCATCCCTTGTAATAGCAAAAAAGTTGATAAAAAAAAAGGCATAGTGTTAAAAAAAATATTCAAATAAAAAAATTAAATATTAAAAAAATGAAATAAAAGTGCCTCCATTCCCCTGTGCCCATGTGCAGATGCGAACACACATGTTTGTTCCACATGCATATGTAAACGGTGAGCGCACCACACATGTTATGCCCCGTACACACGATCGGAAATTCCCTCAGCAAAAGTCCAATGTGAGCTTTTGGTTGGAAATTCCGACCGTGTGTATGCGCCATCGGACTTTTGCTGGTGGAATTTCCGCCAGCAAAAGATTGACAGCAGGTTCTCTATTTTTTGGTCGAAAAAAGGTCAGATCGTGTGGAGAAATTCTGACGGGCAAACTTCCTACGCATGCTCATAAACAATTCGACGCATGCTCGGAAGAATTTTTTCGGCTCGTCGTAGTGTTGTACGTCAACCGCGTTCTTGACGGTCGAAAGTTCGAGAACTTTTGTGTGACCGTGTTTATGCAAGCCAAGCTTGAGCAGAATTCCGTTGGCAAAACCACCCAAGTTTTTCCCGATGAAAAATCCGCTCGTGTGTACGGGGCATAAGGTAATGCCGCAAACGTCAAAGCAAGACCAAAGATTTTAGCACCAGACCTGTGTAATGCTAAACTGGTAATAATAAAGGCTTTGACACCCTAGGCAAAACCTCATTTTGACTCCACCCCCCTTGCCCTGCATATGTATACCCTACCTTTTTAATGAAGGGCCCATCAAATGCAGCATCACCAGCACCCATCAATGCAGCCTACCAGTGCCCATCAATGCGGCCTCATCAGCGCCCATCAATGCAGCCTACCAAGGAGGGAGGGGGAAGTAGGGACACTAACACAGTCCTCCGCCGTGCAAACAGAGCAGCGGCTGCCTGCTGATGCTGAGACTTATTTGCTTGCTGCAGAGAGAAGAGAGTAGGAACACCAGCGGCTGGGCGCCCTAGGCAGCAGTGTGCCCTAGGCGGCTGCCTAGTTTGCCTAGTGGTAGCACCGGCCCTGGTTATATGTTCTAATATCACTATTTTAATATATTTTAATACTATGTAAATTTCAGTACCTGTCAAAGCTACATATATGAGCTTTTAAAGACCCCCAACCAAACCCTATGTCAGTAGAACTGGCTTGGGAAGAATTGAGCAGATTGCGAAGTGTCCATGTGCAATCAGATTTATTCTACAAGCAGTGCAAATAGCTAACAGCAAATGGAAGGAGACAAACTGAGTTCACTTTCTGACTCCACATTTGTACAACATTCTTATCAATTGCTCTGGGTGTTGCATTTTGCCCCCCACCATGTTTTTAGGGCCCACTTACTCCTCAGCACAACACAACACACATTTATATGCATTAAGACACATTGCATTAGGTAGCACATTCAAGGGGGACTGCAACATACAGTATCTCACAAAAGGGAGTACAACCTCACAATTTTGTAAATATGTGACAACACTGAAGAAATGACTTTGCTACAATGTAAAGTAGTGAGTGTACAGCTCGTATAACAGTGTAAATTTGCTGCCCCCTCAAAATAACTGAACACACAGCCATTAACCGCTTGCCGACCGCCACATGTACATTTACGTTGGCAGAATGACACGGCCATGCAGATGGGCGTACCTGTACGTCCCTTTGAATTTGCCGGCTCGCACCCCCCGCCATGTGCTCCGTGAGCGTGCCCGCGGGTCCTGCAGACTCGATGTCCGCCAGGTGCCCCCGATCGTCTCACAGAGAGGCAGAACAGGACATGCCTAGGTAAATAAGGCATGTCCCGTTCTGCCTTGTGACAGGACAGAGATCTACTGCTCCCTGTCATCGGGAGCAGTGATCACTGTCGTGTCACTTGTAGCCCAGCCCCCCACAGTTAGAATCACTCCCTAGGACACACTTAACCCCTTCATCGCCCCTAGTGGTTAACCCCTTCCCTGCCAGTGTCATTTACACAGTAAGTAGTGCATTTTTATAGCACTGATCGCTTTATAAATGACAATGGTCCAAAAAAAGTGTCCGATCTGTCCACCATAATGTCGCAGTCACAATAAAAATCGCAGATCGCCGCCATTACTAATAAAAAAAAATAATAATAAAAATGCCATAAAACCATCCCTTATTTTGTAGACGCTATAACTTTTGCGTAAACCAATCAATATAAGCTTATTGCGATTTTATTTATTTACCAAAAATATGTAGAAGACATATCGGCCTAAACTGAGGAAAAAAACATTTTTTTTATATATATATTTAAGGGATATTTATTATAGCAAAAAGTAAAAAATATTGCTTTTTTTTTTTTTTTTCAAAATTGTTGCTCTTTTTTTGTTTATAGCGCAAAAAAAAAAAACCACAGAGGTGATCAAATACCACCAAAAGAAAGCTCTATTTGTGGCAAAAAAATTATGTCAATTTTGTTTGGGTACAGCATTGCATGACCGTGCAATTGTCAGCTAAAGCGACACAGTGCAGAATCGCAAAAAATGACCCGGTCATTCAACAGCCAAATCTTCCAGGGCTGGGCCAGAGGGCAGTATTCCAACATAACGACCCCAAACACACCTCCAAGACGACCATTGCCTTGCTAAAGAAGCTAAGGTTAAAGGTGATGGACTGGCCAAGCATGTCTCCAGACCTAAACCCTATTGAGCATCTTCAAACGGAAGGTGGAGGAGCGCAAGGCCTCTAACATCCACCAGCTCCGCAATGTCGTCATGGAGGAGTGGACGAGAACTCCAGTGGCAACCTGTGAAGCTCTGGTGAACTCCATGCCCAAGAGGGTTAAGGCACTGCTGGAAAATAATGGTGGCCAAACAAAATATTGAAACTTTGGGCCTAATTTGGACATTTTCACTTAGGGGTGTACTCACTTTTGTTGCCAGCGGTTTAGACATTAATGGCTGTGTGTTGAGTTATTTTGAGGGGACAGCAAATTTACACTGTTATACAAGCTGTACACTCACTACTTTACATTGTAGCAAAGTTTCATTTCTTCAGTGTTGTCACATTAAAAGATATAATAAAATATTTACAAAAATGTGAGGGGTGTACTCACTTTTGTGAGATACTGTACATAAACACAAAAATAAGGCTTGCAACATTGTGTCTTGCAGCCTATTCACAACACAATGCTGCAGTTGGTGCACTGTGGTGCTTTTGATTGTAAATCGCACCCCAGTGCACCTTCACAACAAATCTGCTGAACTAGCAAAAATGCGGCATGTTCTATTTTTGGTCCATTTAGGCATTCTATTGAATGGGGCTGTCTTAACGCAATGCACACTTATGCGGTAAACACACTACAATGGACTTGACTGGTGTTAATGGGCCCTAATGCCTAGTACACATCAAGTTTTTTTTTCTTTTTTTTTCTTCGTTCAACCCAGCGGGCTGACAGCTCCGGTCAGAGCCGCTGTACTAACAATCCAATGTTAGTACAGAGATCTCCCCTGCTGTACTATTGTGTTCTGACAGGGGGATGGCCCTCCAACCAGAACACTCTGGTCAGCGTTCTCAGCCATTGGCTAAGAGCGCTGATCGGCAGCCGGTCGGCTGCTGGTTTTCCAGCATGCTTGTCTGACAGAAGTTGGATTGGCTGCCATACATACAGGCCGAATGTCGACTGTTTTATATTGAACCGGCTGATGTCACCCGACATTCGGCCCGTGTGTACTAGGCTTTAATGAATAATCCTACATGTGTAACAGCATGCTGATCCTGTAATTAGCCACTGTAGTACTGGCTAATTAATTTCTTACTATTAGTGGCAGTGAGACCCCTTTCACAATGGGGCACTTTTCAGCCGTTTTAGCGCTAAAAATAGTGCCTGAAAAGCCCCCTTCATGCCTGCCCAATGTGAAAGCCAGAGTGCTTTCACACTGCGGCAGTGTGCTTGCAGGATGGGAAAAAAGTCCTGCTTGCATCTTTGGGGCGGTGAGGGAGTGGTGTATACACCGCTCCTAAAACACCCTGGCCATTGAAAGGAATGGGCAGCGCTGCCGAAGTGCCTGAAAAGCACTTCGGCAGCGCTGCAACACAGGGGTTTTTAACCCATTCTTCTGCCGCTAGCAGGAGGTTAAAAGCGCCCGCTATCGGCCAAAAAGCGGCGCTTTACCGCCAACGCCCCCGCCCCAGAGTCAAAGTAGCCTATGGCTGAATTACAACATAAAGCAATAACAACACATAAAGTCACTATATTGTATGTATTACCATGTTGAGCACACTGAAGACACTGAGCAAAAGTTTTACATTTCTATGATCCCACTTCCTGCAAAAAAATAAGAAAAATTATGTGCAGATAGTAAATGCATATATTGTAAACTGCAGATAAAGATGTTGGTGTTTTCTTTTTCATAGACAGCCTGGCACAAAGATTAATTTAAACGATGATTAAATGCTAAAAAGAATACAGAAAACCTGATTTAGCCCTGGTTCACACTGGTGCGGTTTTGAAATTGATCTAATTCAGCGCAATTTTAAAGCTGTACAGATTTGCGTGAGACTTGCAGTGCCGATTTCATTGCACTTTCATTTCATGAAATCGGTAGAAAGTAGTGCAGGAACCTTTTTCATAATCGCTGTGACATAAGTTACGGTGATGTGAATAGTTCCATTGCCGTTAATGGGGTGTGACTTGTCATGCAATTTGGAACTGTCAAATCGCATGACAAGTCTCCCCGGTGTGAATAGGGGCTTAAGTTTTTGCGTGGTTTATCACTTTTTAAAGTGTATGTATGGACATTACCCAATTTGCCTCCCTCCCCACACTAGAGCATACCCCAGCATTATTTTTTTTATTTTGCCTTGTTCCTGAGGCAAGAATCTGCCCATATTACTTGCTGTGATTTCATTACCCGGCTTTGTGGAGGGGCAGCTGCTGAGCTCCGTTCTTATTGACATAGGCTTGTCTTCAGAGAACTATATCTCCCCAGAGCCCTTTTCCTATACATAGTGTGTACTCAGATGTTTTGAAGCCATGTCAGCAACATTGGGGGCGATTTCCGAAAGCTGTGTGTCATCAGTAGAGTCGCACGACGAGGCGCAACGCACATTTCCATATTTACGAAATGGTACGCTGGTAACAGAGCGCAAATCCCCTATTTACTATAGCGATCTCTGCGCACGGGAGAATGCAATCTGTGTGCCACTATGGACATGGCGCACGTCATCTCCAATTCAATATTGACAGAAGATGGAGGTGCCAATTATATGGGGTGATGTGAGGAAGTTTAGTAACAATTGCCCAAGTAACAAATATGCCCAAAATAGAATGAGAAAGTAACTTTTTCAGAGAAAGCCTGCTGTGCCTGCAAGTACGTTTAGAACTGCGTGAGATCAATGTAAGCAGTGCGCATGCGCAAGTGGCTCTTGCGCTCGTTCACATGAGTTTGTTCACTGCACAGCCAAAATCTTAGTAAATGTTAAGCAATGTACATGCAATTGCATGGGTTGAATGGGCACACCTCTAAACTTGACACATTTTTTTTAAGCTGGTTCACCTTTATGTATTTTTTTTAAGGAGATTTGCACACAGGTCATGTTAGCATGTTACATTGTCAACATGTGACATGCACCTTGTTAAAATTATGTAAAAAGACTCTTGCTCCTCCTAAAAGGGCATTTAACCTTCCCCCTCTAACCCCTTGGATTTCCTTGGGCTAGCTTTTGCTTTTAAAGGGAAACTCCACACTCCATTCTCCAATGCTCTTGTCTCCCCCCTCTAACCCCTTGGATTTCCATGGGCTAACTTTTGCCTTTAACCACGTCAGCCCCGGACCAATTGGCAGCCAAAGGACCAGGCCCCTTTTTGCGATTCGGCACTGCGTCGCTTTAACTGACAATTGCGCGGTCGTGCGACGTGGCTCCCAAACAAAATTGGCGTCCTTTTTTCCCCTCAAATAGAGCTTTCTTTTGGTGGTATTTGATCGCCCCTGCGGTTTTTATTTTTTGCGCTATAAACAAAAGTAGAGAGACAATTTTGAAAAAAATTCAATATTTTTTGCTTTTTGCTATAATAAATATCCCCAAAAATATATAAATAAAATGTTTTTTCCTCAGTTTAGGCCGATATGTATTCTTCTACATATTTTTGGTAAAAAAAAATTGCAGTTAGCGATTACTGATTGGTTTGCGCAAAAGTTATAGCGTTTTACAAAATAGGGGATAGTTTTATAGCATTTTTTATTAATATTTTTTTTTTTTTTACTAGTAATGGCGCCGATCAGTGATTTTTTATTGTGACTGCGACATTATGGCGGACACATCGGACATTTTTGACAAATTTTTGGGACCATTGTCATTTATACAGCAATCAATGCTATTTAAATGCATTGATTCCTGTATAAATGACACTGGCAGTGAAAGAGTTAACCACTAGGGGGGAGGGGTTATGGGCTGTGACGTGTGTGTTTTTTTTACATTAGGGGGCGGGGCTGATGCCTGACGTCATTGATTGGCTTTCCCCGATGACAGGGAACAGCCGATCAATGACAGGCAGTGTAGGAAGCGCGGGGAGAGGTTTGTTTACACATACCTCTCCCCGTTCTTCAGCTCTGTGACCCGATCGCGGGACACCAGCGGCGATCGGGTCCGCTGGTCCCGCGGCCGGGGTCACGGAGCTCCAGCGGGCGACCCACGGCCAGGCAATTAAAGGGCCATGTACCTGTACGTGGTTTTGCCTGGCCGTGCCATTCTGCTGACGTATATGTGCAGGAGGCGGTCGGAAGCGGTTAAAGGGAAACTCCACACTCCATTCGGCATTCTCAAAAGGCTGTGAGCTGCCTTCACCAATCCAAACCACATCCTTTTTCAGAGCATAGAACAGGGCCAGCTAGGAAAGGGACGAAAAGAGCGATTGCCCAACCCCCTCCTGAACCATACAAGGCCACATGCACTCAACATAGCTGGCTGCCTTTGGGGCATGTTGGGCTCAGCCCAATACCAATCACAAAGCACCTTGTACCCACTAGTTTAAAGGGGCTTTCCACATTCCGTAAAGCCCCCTGTCTGCAGCCCCCCACAACCCCAGCCTAGGGTTGTGTGGACGAGGCCCTTGTCCCCCTGAATATGGGAACAAGGTGGTTGACATTTGGGGTTGCCCGAGCCCCTCCTGCCCCCAAGCATCCACCCCCCCCCTTTCATGGGCTGGCTTGCTGTGTGTTTGGCTAGGGGTGCAGTGTAAGGAACCAGCATTTCATCCATTTATTTTCCGCAACCCAATCAATATACGCGTATTGTGATTTTTTTTTTAACCAAAAATATGTAGAAGAATACATATTGGCCTAAACTGATGAATACATTTGTTTTTTTATATATTTTTTGGGATATGTATTATATCAAAAATGTAAAAATATATATTTTTTCAAAATTGTCACTCTTTTTTTTGTTTATAGCGCAAAAGATAAAAACCGCAGAGGTGATCAAATACCACCAAAAGAAAGCTCTATTTGTGGGAAAAAAAGGAGATCAATTTTGTTTGGGTACAGCGTCGCACGACCGTGCAATTGTCAGTTAAAGCAACGCAGTGCCGTATAGTAAAAAGTGGCCTGGTCAGGAAGTAGGTAAAAACTTCTGGGGCTGAAGTGGTTACACCTCCCGCCCGCAGTATAGGGAAATAACGACTGCGAGGTGGTTCCAATGTTCTGGGACGACGTCATATGATGGCGGCAATCGTCTGTGGGCTGTGTCCCGGGACAAGGCGCCTCCCCGATCTCGGTAAAGAGCAGATGACGTGGCTCTTTACCCATGTGATCTGCTGTGTCCAATCACAGCTGATCACATGTAAACCAGGAAATGCTGGTCAATGGCTTTTCTCTCCTCACACTGACAGCGTGTGAGGTGAGGAGAGCTGATCAGCAGCATTTCCTCACAGAAGACACCTGCACAGATTATCAGTGCAGCCCCAACAGTGCCCATCAGGGATGCCTATCAGTGCCCAACAGTGCCCCCTATAAGTGCTGCATATTAGTGCCTCTTTATCATTGCTATCTCATCAGTGCCCAACAGTGCAGCCTCATCATCGCACAAATTACTTTTTTTCAACATTTTCGCGATTAGCACAAAATGAAAAACTAAGTAGCGATTGAATACCACCAAAAAAAAAAGCTCTATCTGTCTTAAAAAAAATAGAAAAATTTTGTTTGGGTACAGTGTTGCATGACTGCACAATTGTCATTGAAAGTGCGACAGTGCTGAAAGCTGAAAATTGGCCTGGGCAGAAGGGGGTAAAAGTGCCCTGTATTGAAGTGGTTAAACTATCTTCCTAGCAGATGGAATTCAACACCCTTTGATGGATTAGCGTTCTTTCCAATGACTACATCATTTCTCTCATGCTTATTCTACTCAAAACGATTACGGAATAATGTTCTCCATTCTAAACATAGGACAATACCACCTCAAACCAACATCTGAGGCATTAGTCTAGACCAGGGGTCTCCAAACTATGGTCCTATAGTTGTTCAGGAACTACAATTCCCATCATGCCTAGTCATGTCTGTGAATGTCAGAGTTTTACAATGCCTCATGGGACGTGTAGTTCCGCAACAGCTGGAGGGCCGTAGTTTGGAGATCCCTGGTCTAGACCATTAGTCTAGACCAGGGGTAGGCAACCTCGGCACTTCAGCTGTGATAAAACTACAAATCCCATCATGCCTCTGCTTCTAGGAGTCATGCCTGTGATTGTAAGGGTCTTGCATTGTCTCATGGGACTTGTAGTTTCATCACAGCTGGAGGGCCAAGGTTGCCTACCCTTGGTCTAGACCAGGGATCCTCAAACTACGGCCCTCCAGCTGTTGCAGAACTACACATCCCATGAGGCATTGTAAAACTCTGACATTCACAGACATGACTAGGCATGATGGGAATTGTAGTTCCTGAACAACTGGAGGGCCGTAGTTTGAAGACCCCTGGTCTAGACAATACATATTAATCAGTAGAATGTAACACTGACTGTGTACAAATGGCTGCTCTGCACTTAATCATTGCAAAGTTTGCAAATATTCTATATTGCACCACAAGATATAAAAAGGCCCAAATATGTCTCTTATTGGCAAGATGTGGCCACCCCTGGATGGTGTTTGAATTATTAACTTTGGGTTTAATGATCCCATAGCCAGTGGTATAACCCAACTATGACCAAAGAAAACCTTCTGATCTGCTCCTGATCAGTGCTATCAGCCAATGGCATGGAGAAATGACTGAAGTGTTCTAGCAGGGGGCACTGCAGCTTGACCTATCACTACTGGATTCCTCAATAACCCCCAAATCCAACATTCTCGTAATCTCTTTGGTTATCACTTCCCTTTTAGCTTCTGCCATCCTGTAAGGTTTTCGTTTTACTTGTTCCCCATGCTTAATAACTGTGGTCTGGCCCAAAGAATTTGGAGAAAAAAAAATCTCTATTTCAGAGCAGCAAGTCTTTAGTTTCTTGTTTTCCGATATTCAACAAAGTATCAGCCTGTGGAGTTTAGAGAATCACTTTTGCAACAAATGGTTTCTTAATCTTTCCAGAATTCTAGCAAATTTACATGATACATTTGTTGCTTTTCCTTTTCTGACTCTCCTAGGCAGACTCACTCCATCTGTCATACTGCATTGAAGCAGGTTGGCTTGACAAACATTGTATGTTGTTGTATCCAGCGTGGAACTCCATAGTGAATACTCACTGTATTGTGGATATTACATACACATCAAGTATCTGTCTGAGATAACAACTGAGCAGTTGGTATAATAGATTCCAGAAGCAATACTGAAAATGATTTTCTTTGGGGAGATGTTCCAAGCTGGTACAAGTGATTACAAATAAACTATTGTGTGTGCGTATGCTGAAGCACTATTTGCAATGTGCTCCTATGTAATGTTTGCATATTATGATAAAGCTGCATTTGGGCTTATGCACATTGTAGCTCAAAGAAGTGGCTCCTACAGGCTTTTGAGCTTTTCTGAGCTTTCATTTTTTCGGACAAAGTTGTCGGAAAATCCGATCATTCTGAACGTGGTGACGTTTGTTGCCTACGACGGGACTACGTAGAGGCTAGTAGCCAATAGCTTTGGTCTTGTAATGTGATCTGAGCATGCGTGGCACTTTGTCCGTCGGAATTCGCTACACACGATCGGAAAAAGTCGTGAAGTATGCCAAAAATATCACAACATTTTATTCCAAAAAATATGCGCTTACATTAAAATTGAGTAAAAACAGCCAGAGAGAAACGATTATAGTGTCCGTCTGACAGCACTTCCGGTATCCTCCGTCCGGCCAATCGGGATGTAAGCGCATATTTTTTGGAATAAAATGTTGTGATATTTTTGGCATACTTCACGATTGGGTCCCCCTCTTTTCTCTTTTTATCTCTGCTCTCACCCATACTGAGATTTGGGAGTGAGTCATTGCTACAGGGACCGTAGTCATTACTACACATCCATGAGGGGAGGGCTATCCTTGTATCCACGACTTTGAGGAAGTGAAATCACCCCCCCCCCCCATGTGTGGAACGGATTGATTACTTGATTGGGAGACACCTAAGGAGGGATCCGGAATTGCAGCTGATCATCTATACTGGCTTTGATGTGTACTTTGATCGTTTGAGAGGTGAGAGGCTAGCGAGCACCATTCAGGATTAGGTCCTCACCACCCAACACCCCCCACTGTTTGAAGATAGTCTGAATTACTATTTCTAAGGATATTAGAGACTTTGAGAGTGTCATCCTAAGGGGGTCACCACTATCGTGCTTCTTCAGTTATATAATCCTCTGATGGACTCGAGTTCACATCAACATTTAAATTAATTATTAATTTATTTATTTCCATTGATTCATATTTATATTTATTTATTTTTATTATACTGTGGTTCTCATGGTCTATGTTTTTAGTATTTTAATATTTTTCACTGATTTAGATATTTTGGATTGCATTGGTTTTATTCATTAATTGGATTTTAGCACTTGATGCACTTTTTTAATCATATTTTTATGTGATTATTATTGCCACATCCACTATATGATATTTTTTTATTGATTTATTTTATGTGTTTATTACCACGTTTTTTGAGCCTTTAGTGATTATTTATTACACATATTTGGCTATAGACTGGTTCACATACACATACACATAGCTTGATGCACTTTAGCGCAAAATCATTATTTTTCATTTCTTGTACGGGTTTGTGTTTACTCTTAGATTTTGCAGCTTGGTTTAGGAACTTTTTCCACATATAGCATTAGTGTTCACACTTATTTATAATTTTAAATTTTTTTTTGTATTCACCCACTCATCTATTTTATTAATATAGTTTCTAGTTCATTTAAATAGCGCGAAGGACACCCACACTCATTCTTGCATTCTGCATGAGCCCTTTGTGTCTGTGTTCTGAGTTCTGGAAATAATACATTGTTGCAACCCAACACTGGAATACAGTATTTGTTAATATTACAATATGTGCATCAAGGGATCCCTCTGGGATGAACTGCTAAGTCTGTTTGATAGTTTATACCAGCATAGAGCCCTTCACACTTCAATGTAATATATATTATTATAATATAGCTGTATGCATACAACACAGAGCAATGTCCACTTATGTGGTGTGTTTATTATAAGATTAATCTTCAATAAATAAAGTATATATATATATATATATATACTTTACATGTGTGGGTGGGTCTACCGCCTCCATCTCCTATTCTGCAATATTAGAATGGTTTACGCTGCAAGTGTGATTGGGGTACATATAACACTCTTATGTATCTTGCTTGTTTGAAGTCTCCAGGAGCCTACATCTTTTCTATGAATATTGTGGATGTTTATATATTTTAGATACATAGTAAGATAAAAGGGTTTGCTGTTCCCAGTACAGGGGTAGGCAACCCCTATCACTGATGCCGCAAGCGGCAAGCAAAGCCTCTTTTGCCGGCACTCGACTCCCTCCCCATCAGCAGAGCAGGGAAGTGTCAGTGAGACACTAATGCATTCTAATTTCAGAATTCCCCACACCGCACATGTACTGAGGGGGAGGCACTGCACCCCCACACATTGTAAAAGATGGGAAACATTGTTTTGTTCTCTAACTTTGCTGTAGCTGCGATCGTCAGCTTTATTTATGGGGAAGAGATTGGGTGCAGTTCTGCTGGGGGGGGGGGGGCAGTCCCTGTTTCCAGGAGGACTGTCTTGGCCACTGCTAAAGCCAATCACAGTCCTACTAGCTCCATCCACCATCTGGAGGAAGATGACTCGCTTGGTTGCCACTACCAATCTCGGAAAAGAAGGGGTTTTTCTGTGATTGAGAAAACCGCAATCAGGTGACAGTTTGTGGAATTACTGTTGAGCTTCTGGGAACTTTGTTGAAATTATTCCTGAACTTTTGTGTCACTTACTACTGAACCTCTGCACTCTGTGTCCCTTTAAGCCACAGCTAGTATTCAGCACAATGAAAATCGCACCCAACCACTTTTTCTCAGCTGCAGGGGCCCAACATATGATCCTGCACACAGGCCCACTGCTTTCAGAAAATGCCTCTGACCTGAGCTCATCATTGCGCATCCATTCCATATGCTTGTAAATGACATCACATACAAGAACGTGGGCTGGATGCAAGAGGTGCATTAGCAGGATGAGTGTGCCAGGACATGTAGATGTGTCTCATCTCTGCTACCTTTCACCACTCTGCATATCACGCATTTCATAGATGAGCAGGAGGGTACATCGGCCGGTGGAGCAGATGAGCAGGAGGGTACAGCGGTGGGGAAAATAAGCATGGGGGGTTCAGAGGTGGAAGAGATGAGCAGGAGGGTATAGTGGTGTGGCAGATGTGCATGGAGATACAGAGGTGGAAGAGATGAGAAGGGGGTTCAGCAGTGGGCCAGATGAGCAGGGGGTAGAGCAGTGGGGCAGATGTGAACTATGTTGTATTGGTGGGGCAGATGAGCAGGGGGTACATTGGTGGGGCAGATGAGAAAGGAGGTTACAGTGGTGCGGCAGATGAGCAGATGGGTTCAGTGTTAGGAGAGATGAGAAGGTGATTCAGTAGTGAGACAAGAGCATGGGGATACGGCAGTGGTGCAAATGTGCAGGGAGGTACAGTGATGGGGATGAGAAAAGGGGTACAATGGTGGGACAGAAGAGCAAGGGGATACAGTGGTGGGGCAGATGTGCAGGAGGTACAGAGGTGGGAGGGATGAGAAGGGGGTTCAGCTGTGGGACAGAAAAGCAGGGGGTACAGTGGTGGGGCAGATGAGTGGGGGGGTTTAGTGTTGGGGCAGAGGAGAAAGGAGGTACATTGGTGGGACAGATGAGCAGGGGGTTACAGCGGTGGGACAGAGGAGCAGGGGGTACAGAGGTAGGACAGATGTGCAGGGGGTACAGAGGTGGGGCAGATGTGCAGAGGGGTGCAGTGGAGAAAAGAGGTACATCAGTGGAACACATGAGCAGTGGGTTACAGTGGTGGGGCAGAAGAGCAGGGGGAACAGAAGTTGGACAGGAGGTACAGTCATGGGGCAGAAGATAAAGGGGGTTACAGTGGTGGGGCAGATGAGCAAATAAGTTCAGCATTAGGACAGATGAGAAGATGGTTCAGTGGTGGAGCAGAAGTGCATGGAGGAATAGTGGTGGGGCAGATGAGAAAGGGGGAACATTGGTGGGGCAGATAAGCAGGGGGTTACAGTGGTGGGACAGAAGAGCAGGGTGGTACAGTGGTGGGGCAGATGAGCAGAGGGGTACAGTGGTGGGGCAGATGTGCAGGGGGTTACGGTGGTGGGGCAGATGAGAGGGGAGTACGTTGATGGGGCAGATGAGAGGGGAGTACGTTGATGGGGCAGATGAGAAAGGGGGAACATTGGTGGGGCAGATAAGCAGGGGGTTACAGTGGTGGGACAGAAGAGCAGGGTGGTACAGTGGTGGGGCAGATGAGCAGAGGGGTACAGTGGTGGGGCAGATGTGCAGGGGGTTACGGTGGTGGGGCAGATGAGAGAGGAGTACGTTGATGGGGCAGATGAGAAAGGGGGAACATTGGTGGGGCAGATAAGCAGTACATTGCTGGGGCAGATGAGCAAAGGGTTACAGTGTTGGGGCAGATGTGCAGGGGGGACAGTGATCTGAGGTGTGAAGGTGCATGAATTGGGGCTGATCTGAGGCGTAAGAGTGCAGGATGTTAATTTCTCACTACTAAAGTAGTTTACAGCATTTACTTTATGAAAAATCATTTTCGTGATTGAGAGTGTGAAGTTGACATTTTTTTGTTATAAAATCGGCACGCTCAATTTCTTTGAAAACATTTTTAATTTTACATTTTCGCAACACTGTGCTCAAAAGGTTGCCTACCCCTGTTGTACAATGTTTTTCTGTTTGCACTAAAGGAGAAAGGAGTAGTGGAGGTGATTGGATCATTATCTGAATGAACAAAAGCAGAGAGACTAAGGCTGGGTTTACACTGATGCAATACATTACATGTAATTTGCACAGGAAACACACTGCAATACGTTTCTATGTGGTGCAATTTGAGCCCATCACTTTGTATATCTCAAATCACACTTCATCCACACAAAAAAGTGCTGGCACCTTTCTTTCCTTTTTTTTTTGGGCACTGGAATCAGATCGCATTGGGAGGATTGGGCCACTCTGTACACAGAACAGTTAAGTATGACATGTTTGTTATTTAAAAAAATTTAAATAAATTTTCACAGACGCTTTAATCTATGAAAACCTTCATCCCAAAAGGAAGAATATAAACTGCTGCTGAAACTGCCTATAAGGCTCCATTTCAAGTTTTGGGATCTCAGGCAAAATCACGTGATTCTGTCCTTGATTTCAAACCGCACTACAAACGCAAAACACATGTTCGGATGCCATGCATTTTCAATGACACCTAAATGCGGTGTGTTTTTTCTGCGATCATCCTGTGACAATTGCAGCAAACTGCAGTGCGCGAAGCTTGTCGTTCCAAAAGAAGTTCCTGCCCTTTCTGGGCGACAAGCTTCGCGTGTTGCGGTTTGCCGCATGATAATCGCAACAAAACTGCAACAGATTTAGGTGCTATTGAAAATGAACGATTGCAGTTCGATTTAAGATCGCCAGTTTAGCCCTCCCCCAGACTGACAGTGGTGCTGGCCAAAGGTGTCTCCATTGTTCCTCTTTCAGAGTGGAGACACCTTAAGTGTCCTAATAAATGAAGATTCCTAAAGCCACCACAGTGGTAAGCTGCAATATAATACTTCATACCGCTTTAATGGAGAGAATTGAGATCATCATCATCATTTTTCATTATAAATCATCATTCTCATCGTTATTCATCAGCATCATTATTATTCATCATTGTTATTCATTACTATTCATCATTATTAATTGTAATTTCTCAATCATCATCGTTATTTATCATCCTCATTATTCATCATCATTGTTATTCATTACTATTCATCAATATTAATTGTAATTTCTCAATCATCATCGTTATTTATCATCATCATTATTCATCATCATTGTTATTCATTACTATTCATCATTATTAATTGTAATTTCTCAATCATCATCGTTATTCCTCATCTTAATCACCCCCCAGCAGTGTGCAGAGCTCCCCTCGCTCATACGATGAATACATACACAGAGCCCTCGGTGTTGTCACTGCTGGAGCCGTTCTCCTCGCTGCATGTCGTGTTGCTGAGGATACAGTGTTGCAGTGGTTGCTATGGTCACGGCGGATGCCCCGCCTCCAGCAACTTTAGAACAAATCAGAAGGACCGATTAGATGATAAAAGGTGGGATGGATGTGGCTCCCCTGTAATAATCAGCTCTGTGAGCTTTGTGTATAAGGATAGAATAGGTCAGAGAATGCTTATAGCAGAAACCCTTATATTTCATATCTCCGGGTTTAATAAATATGGTTAGAGCTCCCCAGCACAGAGACACTCACATTTCAATCACAGAACATTAGACCTTACTAATATGGCTGCCGGGAGCGGACGTCACGCGCGCCAAGAGGCCGGTGGCGTCATGACGGCGGTGACGCAAGCTCCTCCAGCCTCGGTCGTGTGCAGCGTGGGATCCCGCAGCCACTGCAGCTCAGAGAGGTCCCAGTTAGAGTGTCACGGCGCAGGCTCGGTGTAGCGCAGCCGCTCTGAGGTGAGTGCCCTACCGCGCAATCTCCAGCTATCTCAGCCCTGCTGGCGCAGCCGCAACACGGAGCTCGGGCTCCGGGGCTCTGCCAGCAGCTCCGCCCCGCACAGCGCTGGCCGGGCAGCGCAGCCGGAGCTCGGAAGCCGGGAGGCGTGTGGGGGCTTCAGAAAAGGCGGGGAGGAGGCTGCAGGCCGCGCTAGGCCCGTGCGCATACTGTACTGTACTGTGCTGGGGCGGGGAGAATGGGAGCCGGTGGCCCGAGTCCTGTGTGTGAGAGAGTGTGGACGGCCTCAGTGCTTACAATGAGCGGAGAGGGCCTCTCACCTCTTTGTACATTGCACTGCATACAGACACCTCTGTGTACACTGCACTGCATACATACTGTGTACATTGCACTGCATACATAAACCTTTGTGTACACTGCGCTGCGTACATACTGTGTACACTGCGCTGCGTACATACTGTGTACACTGCGCTGCGTACATACTGTGTACACTGCGCTGCGTACATACTGTGTACACTGCGCTGCGTACATACTGTGTACACTGCGCTGCGTACATACTGTGTACACTGCGCTGCATACATAAACCTTAGTGTACACTGCGCTGCGTACATACTGTGTACACTGCGCTCTATGCATACATACTGTGTACACTGCGCTCTATGCATACATACTGTGTACACTGCGCTGCGTACATGCACCTCTGTGTACACTGCGCTGCGTACATGCACCTCTGTGTACACTGCGCTGTATAGGGGCACAGGTATTGCTGCACCCCCAGCATAAGGGTCACTTGTCTCCATGTCATGAATGGGGTGCTCAGATCCTGACCTCACACTGTGCCCCCCCTCCACCATATACAGTGCACAATCCATATGTTGGATGAGTGGGGTCCCAGGTAGAGGTGTGCTGTAGGTCTCCTAGTGTGTAGTGGCCTCCTGTAATGTAGTCACTCAATGCATGGCAACACTCTGCATCCTATTGCTTTATTCTTTTCAATCTTATTTTATTAAAAGGTGAAAGAACAATAAATGTAATAATCACGTTACAGTATATTATAGAAATGTTGTTTGCGCAGTGAAGTGTATATGTATGTGTGTGTGTGTGTGTGTGTGTGTGTGTGTGTATGTATATGTATATATATATATATATACACACACACACACACACACACACACACACACACACACACACACACACACACACACACACACACACACACACTGTGCAATCTTAGACTTCCTGTCTTTAGTATTCCTGAGGGAGTAGTAATGAAACACATTATGGTCACATAAAGAGTGAATAATAAAAATAGGGGCGAATTTCTACATATTCTACATAAAGTCTAGCTCCAACTATGAGAAGAATGAAAATATAAAGTGGTCCAATCAGAACCGAATAGGATGTAGGGATCTCTCATTATCTTAAGATGGAAAGCTAGTTCATGGATCCAAACTTTACATGGGACCACAGTCAGAAGTTCGGGTATTTGATTCAAGGCGGGAAGGAGAATATTTAGGGAAAAGAGAGAAAAATAACTAAAGAAAAAAAAAAAAAAGGGTGAGAGTTCACTCCAGCATAGCTATATAGTAGATGAGGTTGGGTCATCTTCCAGCCCATATGGTAAAGTCTTCGGAGCAAAGAAATACTGACCATGAAGACCAAGTGATGGAGAACTGTTCCTCCTTTCCAATTTCCTGGGCCAACAGACGCTCCAGATCTCTTATCCGATCTTCTTCAATAGCCCAATCCCCCAGGGAAGGAATGTCCGTCTATCTCCAATGACGAGGAATCACCATCCTAGCTGCAGCGAGGAAGTGCCGCAGGATATCTTTTTTTTAATCGACTGGAGGGGCCCTGGGATCATAGATAAGAGGGCTACCTCTGGTGTGGGCTTAATTGATGTCGCCATCAGCCTGCAGTACAAGTCAAAGACTCTTCCATAATTTCCATATAGGAGGGCAATACCATTAAATGTGGAGCATAGTACCTCTAGAGTACAGGCATCTGGCAAAGAAGGGTTAAAGCGTATAGTCACAGGGCATCTGTAACATCTTGTAACAGTTTAAACCCTTTTTCTTAAGTCTTAGTTGTTAGAGAAATCTTATGTGTCAGGATGAAGCACTTTTGCCAATCAGCAGGTGAGATAGTGTCGTAGGTCTGCTTCCCATTTCTGCGTGTAAAGTGGAAGGTCAGGGGTAGAAACGTTAATAGGGAGTAAAGTTGGGAGACAACATGCGTCGGCGGATCGGGTTGTAAAAGCATCTCGTCGAAGCTCGATGGGTCAGATAGGATATCTTATAAGGAAGAAAAGGTACAGATGTAGGACATAACTTGGCTTCTCTGTAGCCACATTGTTGGGTGCCTCAAAGCTGCCTGGGGAGGAGTGTCCGTTCTTAAAGATGGGTCCACATGAAGGATCTGAGCCAGGCGTCTATGATCCTCCCTATTCCAGGGTCCGAATCTTCCCACTTGCAGCTGGAGGGAAAGCCGGGGTCCCAAAGAAGGGAGTCGTGAGACCCTGCAGTTTAGATATATTACCAGAGGAGACCACAGTCCCACAACTGAAGTGTCTGACGAGTAAGAGCAGTAGAGAGCATGGCGTCTTTAGTTTGAGCTGTAGGGGACCACGGCAAAGCACAGAGATCGATCATATTTAAATAACTCTCCAGTTGAACCCAGAGTTTGGACGAGGGATGATGAAACCAATCTATGATATGGGTGAGTACCGTCGCCTTGTAGTATACGGAAGCGTCTGGACCCCAGCTCCTCTGCGGGCCTTCGGAAGAATCATAGTATCATATCTTGTCCTGGGACGGTCCACCTTCCATATAAATTTGAAGAAAATCTGACAGTTTCCTAACAAACGAGGTGGCAATATAGATAGGGATGGTTTGAAAGGGGTAAAAGAACCGAGGGAGAACGTCCATTTTCAAAGCATTCATCCTACCCAACCAAGAGAGCCGTTTGGATGCGTAGGTTTCTAGATCCACTTGTGTTCTGAGAAGCAGGGGGGTAAAGTTACATGAAAAGAGCCGAGATGCATCTGTTGGAATGTGAATTCCTAGGTAACGAGAGGTGGAACCTGTCTTGAAGGGAAAGGAGGACGAAATTTGTTGAAGGGCCCCCTTTTGAAAGTGAAATATTGAGGATTTCCGACTTACTGTGATTAACTTTGAAGTTACTCATACTTTTGTTAAGAAGGGGGGTAAATTGTAGAATTTTGGAGTAAAGCCGTGAGGGCCCGGACTTGCCAGATGGGGTAGCAGCGATGGCGCAAGCAACTTCGTCTTTTGTACAGGCTGATGCTTCGTATAATTCCCTAAGCTGGGGGCGGGCAGAAGAAACCTCTGTAAGTGTTTCCACTGTTGGAGAGCGCTTGTGTGTAGTCTCTAGTGTCCTAAGCTTATGAACTGCAGCATCTATCGCGGCCAAGCATTTTTCTTCAGATGAGCTCCTATTTAGGTGAATCTGTCCCGCAAAACTGCCTTTAATGCCTCCTTATTTAATGGATGGTGAAGTGTCGTCAGAAGCATGATCCGCAAAAAAATGAGATGTGGTCTCCGAGAGCCGCATGACACTCTGGATCCGTGAGTAGTTTAACTGCCATGTCCATTCTTTCACTGGAGTGGAAGGGAACAAGAATGTCGGATATATGGGAGAATGGTCGGACCAAACCATAGGATCAATTTCGCATTCCAGGGACCAATCTAGACTGCTATGGTCGATTAGGAAAAAATCAAGGTGACTATATGATTGATTAACATGAGAAGTGAGTGTAGTTTCGTGATTTAGGGTACAGTATCCTCCAGACGTCAATAAGATGTATATTATAGATGGCACATTTCAGAGCCCACAGCTTAGAAAAGATATAGAAGAATGGGAGGTCGAGGAATCCAAAAGTGGATCCAGAGGAGCATTAAAATCTCCTCCAAATATGAGCTTGCCCTCCATGAAACCTGCCAAGATCTTCAAGTACTACAAGGCTGATGGAATTTGAGCATTGAGTAGGTAGATGTTGGCTACTGTAAATTTAGTCCCCCAAAAGGAGAGTTTCACAAAAATGGATCTTCCCTGGGGGTACGACAGATGATCAAGTAATTAGAAAGCGAGCGCTTTTATGGAAAGCAATAGATACTCCCTTAGCTTTTTGTGTCAGGTTGATACTATGGATCCATCTGTTAAAGTATCTGTTGGAGCAGTAAGGGGTGGAAATGTGTCTCCTGTTAAAGGAGCGAGTTAACCTGACGTTTGTGCATTTGATAGAGAATTTGCCTGCGTTTAGAGGCAATGTTAAAGCGGTGTTCCAGACAAATTTTTTATTTTATTTTTTATAAACACTGCAAACACTGTAGCTGCTGACTTTTTTTAATAAGTACACTTACCTGTCCAGGGAGCCCGCGATGTCGGCCACCCCAAGGCCGATCTGTCCATCGGATCCGGTGCAGGGGCCGCCATTCCAACTAAGGGAAACTAAGGGAAACCAGCAGTGGAGCCTTTCGGCGAGCGCATTGATAAAAGGAGAAAGTAACCATTTAGATGGAAAGAGAGAAGCGTCTAAAGGCCCGTACACGCGGTCAGAAAATATGAAGACAAATTTCATCCGATGAACGATCTGCCAATTTTCTGATCGTTAGTATGCTGCTTTTGACAGCCGATTACGAATTTTCGGTAGACAAATACTGAATGTTTTCCCATCTTGAAAATGTTTGTCTGATGCAACCTGTGACACTCTGGTGAACTCCATGCTCAAGAGGGTTAAGGCAGTGCTGGAAAATGGTGGCCCGATTTGGAAATTTTCACTTTTGTTGCCAGCGGCTTAGAAATTAATGGCTGTGTGTTTGAGTTATATTGAGGGGACAGCAAGCTTTACACTGTTATACAAGCTCACTACTTAACACTAAAGAAATTACACTTTGCTACAATGTAATCACATGAAAAGATATAATAAAATATTTACAAAAAATGTGAGGGGTTTACTCACTTTATTGATTATACTGTACATGCATATAATACAGGTGCATCTCGTAAAAATTAGAATATCAAAAAGTTAATTTATTTCTGTACTTCAATTTAAAAAGTGAAACTCATATATTTTATATAGATGCGTTACACACACACAGTGATATATATTAAGCATTTATTTCTTTTAATTTTGAGGATTATGGCTTGCAGCTAGTGAAAACCCAAAATTCAGTATCTCAGAAAATAAGAATATTACATGAGACCAATTAAACAAAAGGATTTTAACCACTTCGCGCCCGCGCTATAGCCGAAAGACGGCTACAGCGCGGAACGCCAATTGCCAGGAGGGCGTCCCTGGATGTCCTCCTGTTTACTTCCGCAATGCGCGCTCCCACGAGCGTGCATCGAGAAGTTCTGTGCTGGCCATGTCCCTTGGTCGTTCGCTGTAAATGGGCAAGCACAGCGGCCTTTTACAGCGCGATCGGCGTGTCCAATGAGCGATGATCTCATATGTAAACATATGAGATCATCTCATCGCCGGCTCTCCCTCCTCGTCCCGTGCTGCGCGCGCAGGCCACTCGTGCAATGTAGATCCGTGCTGTAGCCGTCATTCGGCTATAGCCCGGATCTCTAGAGGTAAAGTGATTGTAAAGGTTCGAGTTTTATTTCTTTTAAATAACAAACATATCATACTTACCTCCACTGTGCAATTCGTTTTGCACAGAGTGGCCCCAAACACTGTCTTCTGGGGTCCCTCGGCGGCTCTCGCGGCTCCTCCCCACATCGTATAACCCCCTATGAGAAGCACTCTCCTGGGGGGTTACCTTGTGGGCGTGCTCCCAAGTCCAGAATTCGGCGTCCATAGACACGAATGCCAGACTCAACCCCAGCGCCTGCGTCATTGGATTTGATTGACAGCAGCAGGAGCCAATGGCTGCAATGCTATAAATCTATCCAATCAAGAGCTGAGAACCCCAGCAGAGGAGGAATGGTTCTCCTCCAGGTAAAATTCCAGGGCTCAGATATGTAAAACGGGGGGGGGGGGGGTTGGGGGGCCTGTCACTGCCAGGTGTTTTTGGGCTGTGAAGTCTTGTCAGCCTCACCTGGTGCAGACCACTGATGCCATCTGTTTTGGTGTTTAGTGCTGTCAGTGATCTTCTTTCCAACCTCAAATCGTACAGCGTGTCCAGCATCCCCATCTGCCTGGACTTCTCGCTCATCCAGATGCCTCCTCCACCACTGCCAGCAGGGTTCACTTCCTGGTTGGTGCAGGACCCGGCTCACTGGCGGAGATGCTTCTTTTGCCTGCCCTGATTGAGCATCCATTGTGCCAATGTACACTTTGGCAGAGCAGTGGGAGCTCAGTCGAATCTGAATGCCATTCTCAAGCAGGCTGCTGCGACACCCCTGATGGCATTGGGCGGAACCCCAGGGTGCCGTTGCACCCCGTTTGAGAGGCTGCTCTAGGGCCTCAGCTTTAAAAAATATATATGTTTGCGGTAGAGCTTCACGATTCTGGCCAAAATGATCATAATTGTTTTGCTTGGAATAAAAAAAAGATCATGAATCTCGCGATGTAAATTTTTCACATTAGACAAAAAAAATTGGGCTAACTTTACTGTGTTTTTTTTTTTTTTTCCTATATATATAACTTTCCTCACTTACACAGAAGTCTATTCCATTGACAAATTGTTACAATGTTTATTCTAAACGCTCCACCGAAATGTTTTATTTTTTTTTTAAAAAGTCGTCGGCTACAAATACTGCAGCTGCAAATATGGACACTTACCTGTCCAGGGCGCTTGTGATGTCAGCACCCGAAGCCGATCTGTCACTCGGCTCTCGGGTGCTGCCGCCGCCATCTTCGGGAAGGGAATCAGGAAGTGAAGCCTTGCGGCTTCATTTCCAGGTTCCGTACTGCGCATGTGCAAGTCGTGCTGCGCAATCTGGATGGTCCCTGCTGTCTCTGGGACCCATGTGTTTCCCAGCAGACAGCTTGGGGGGGGGGGGGGGGAAGAGGCGTAGACGTGGGAGTCTATGCCCGGAAGTGGGTGCAAATACCTGTGTTATACAGGTATCTGCACCCCCTGAAAGGTGCCAAATGTGACACCGGGGGGGGGGGGGGTTCCGAGAAGCGGAGGTTTCATTTTTGTGTGAACCACTTTAGGGTGGAACTCCGCTTTAAGCTGATTGACTGCAGCTGATTGGTTCTGCCACTGTTTAGCTAATGGTGTTTTTTTTCTGCTCGGCACCTTCAATTTCTCAATCAAAGTTTAAGCTGAGTGGTGTAAGCAGGGCCACCCACAGCTTGAATTTCTAGGATGTAATATGAGCTGTATATGGCTAGCTTTACACATTGGCTCCATTGTCCCTGCTCATGTTAATATGATGGGCATTGAGAAAAACTGTGTCATGAGGCGGAGTGACCAACATTCAAGATCTTTAACATAAAGCTTTTTGTCCACATGTATATGTTGGCACTAATTTGACATACAGGCATTGGCTGCACACAGAAGCCGCTCCTAAATGCTAATTTGCCAAACTATCTCCTGTTTCACTTGACAGTGCAAAAGAAACGCAGAGCTGTAATTGGAGCTACAGATGGAGAGCTGTGATACAGGGAGAATCAAACGCGGGACATCCAAGTAACCCCCCTATGTTTATGGGTGTCATTGGATTAACACACACACGCTAAATAATCAAAAGTATTGGGGCACCGGCCTTTATACGCATATGAACTTTAATGGCGTCTTAGTCCGTAGGGTTCAATATTGCGTTGGCCCACCCTTTGCAGCTAAAACACTTCTGGGAAGGCTGTCCACAAGGTTCAGGAGTGTGCCTATGGGAATGTTTGCCCGTTCTTCCAGAAGCGCTTTTGTGTGGTCAGGCACTGATGTTGGACGAGAAGGCCTGGCTCGCAGTCTCCGCTCTAATTCACCTCCGGTGTTCTATCGGGTTGAGGTCAGGACTCTGTGCAGGCCAGTCAAGTTCCTCAAGTGCCAGTCAAGAGCTTGCGCTCAGAAGCACACGTGAGTAACGCCCACATATGAAAACGGTGGTCAAACCACACGTGTGAGGCAAAAATACTAGCCCTAGACCACCTCTAACTCAAAACATGCAACCTGTAGAATTTTTTTAAATGTCGCCTATGGAGCTTTTTAAGGGTAAAAGTTTGACGCCATTCCACGAGCGAACGCTATTTTCAAGCGTGATACGCTTGGTATCAATTTACTTGGCGTAACATTATCTTTCACAATATAAAAAAAAATTGGGCTAACTTTACTGTTGTCTTATTTTTCCAAAAAAAGTGCGCTTGTAAGACCGCTGCGCAAATACAGTGTGACAAAAAGTATTGCAATGACCGCCATTTTATTCTCTAGGGTGTTAGGAAAAAAATGTATAATGTTTGGGGGTTCTAAGTAATTTTCTAGCAAAAAAAGTGTTTTTTAACTTGTAAACACAGAGTCTGAAAAAGAGGCCTGCTCCTTAAGTGGTTAAAGAATAAGTTAACCTTTGGAACACCTTACATGTTCCAGCTCTGCCTCCTTGAAAATAATGAATGCACATTTCTTTTTTCCAGGGAAATATACGTGCATTTTAAGGTGAATTTAGCCTTTAATCGCTTGCTGCCCGCCGGCTGTCATATGACGGTTAGGTGGCGTGGCTCTCGTTCTGGGAGGGTGTCATATTAAGCCCTCGCCTTCTCGGCCCACCTGGGGGCGCGCGCGACGTGTCACTGGGGACTCGATACGCGCGCCCGCAATGTCTGCCGGGTACCCACGATCGGTAACACGGCAGGACCATAGATCTGTGTGTGTAAACGCACAGATCCACATCCTGTCAGAGAAGAGCGATGGTGTGTTACCAGTACAGAGGAACACCGATCGGTTTCCTCCCCTTGTGAATCACTCCCTAGGAACATATTAACCCCTCGATCACCCCCTAGTGTTAACCCCTTCCTTGCCAGTCACATTTATACCGTAATCAATGCATTTTTATAGCACGGATCTCTGTATAAATGTGAATGGTCCCAAAAGTGTCCGCCGCACTAACGATAAAAATCGCAGATCGCCGCCATTACTAGTATAAAAAAAAAAATTATAAAAATGCTATAAATCTATTCCCTATTTTATAGACGCTATAACTTTTGCGCAAACCAATCAATATACGCTTATTGCGATTTTTTTTTTTTTTTTTTTTTTTTTTAATTTATATTTTTTTTTTTTTGGGCAGGAAAGGGGTGAAAATGCCCTGTATGGAGGGGGTTAAGGACCCAGTTTAGTGACCTTTGACATGGCTGATGCAAGCTGCTCCAGGTCAAGACGTGCACATGGCATCAATAAGGACTGAAGTGGTCGTCTTTAAAGTTGTAGTAAAAGCTGAAGGTAAAAAAGCTTCAGTAAGCAGCTCCCCCTAATACTTACTCGACCCAGCGCTGTTGACTGGAGCCTCAGCTCTCCCGGGTCTGCCTCCACTCATTGGCTGATCCAGAGCTGGCAATCAGTCAATGAGGGGGGCAGGACCGAGCTGCGCTGTGTGTGTCATAGACACACAAGGGCAGCTCTGGTGTGAGCACGCACAAATGCCCTCAGCACAAGCAGCTTGCTGTGGGGGCACTCAGCAGGGGGGAGGAGCCAGGAGCGCCAACAGGGGCCCCGATAAGAGGGTTGGGGCTGCTCTGTGCATAACCACTGCAGGTAAGTTTAACAAGTTTATTATTTTTAAAACAAAAAATCCAAAGCTTTAGTGTCACTTTAGGCTTAGGAGAGAAGTGTCAGTAGACTGAGATTCCTTGGGGATTGGGTCCTCAAAAACAGACATTGTACTATTGTCCTCCTGGCTGCTGGAACTTGAAAGTTCTAAACCCAAAAGTGCCTAGAGTTATCCTAGGAGGTAACTACCTCCTCTCCTTGTCCATTACTGTCCTGCATTCATCCTGGCCTCAGAGTGGAGTAAGAGCTGATTGCAGTTTTCTGGTGGACATTTATTAAAGTATTGACTCAGAAAACTAGGGGGTACCTACAGGCCCGGACTGGGACAAAAAATAGGCCTGGGCATTTTGGATTGAGAAGCCCATAACATGTTAACCGGCCCCTTTTCCCCCACTCTCCACCCTGATGGATCCCCGGGAGACGGGAACCCAGCCGAGGTGGGGGGGGGGGGGTGTTGAGAGCACAGGGGGGGGGGTGTTGAGAGCACATGGGGGGGGGGGGGGGGGTTGAGGAGAGCATTGGGGGGGGTGCCGGAGAGCATGAGGGGTAGCAGAGAGCACAGGGGGGGAGGTGGAGAGCACGGGGGGGGAGGTGGAGAGCACAGGGGGGCAGCAGAGAACTTGGGGGAATGTGGAGAGCACAGGGGGGTTGGTGGATAGCATGGGGGGTGGCGGAAAGCCCAGGGGGGGCAGCAGAGAGAAGCAGGATAGGCGGAGCAGTGGGGGGCGGCTGCATACAGAAGAATCATTCTCTCCATCTTCCTCCTGCAGTTCCAGAATGCCTGCTTCTCCTCTTCCAGGATGTGGCGGAGTTGAGGGGTGGGGGGGGGGCCACACACACCCCCCCCCCCCCCCCCCCCCCCCCCCCCCCCCCCCCCCCCCCCCCCCCCCCCCTCCCCCCCCCCCCATGAGGGGTCGCAGAATGCCTGCTTCTCCTCTTACCCCGCTTGGCTCCATGGTGTCTGCTCTAGCTCCTCTCCCCCCCCCCCCCCCCCCTTCGCAGTCACACAAACGGCTGACCTATACGGGCGAGGCCGTAGGTGTCTCATCTAGATCCTCCCCCCTTCATATTTCCGTCCCCCCCCCGTTGGCCCCCCGGCACTCATCGCTTAACTGGCAGCTGCGGAAAAGCTGTGGGAGCGGTGCAGGCTCAAAGAGCAGCCCAGCTGCCTTGGGCCCTGCAAGGACTGGCGGCCCCGGCCAACCGGGCAAGTGCCCGGTTCGCCCTATGGCCAGTCCGGGCCTGGGTACCTATGTGATCAACAGATGTCTGTTTTTTTTTTTTAGTTGCTAACTTTTTTATTATGGAACAAAAGGTAGTTTCAGATATGTTGTCCAAACTAAGTGATAAAACCCCACACATAGGGGGTTATTTACGAAAGGCAAATCCACTTTGCACTACAAGTGCTAAGTGCACTTGCAATTGCACTGAAAGTGCACTTGGAAGTGCAGTCACTGTAAATCTGAGGGGTACATCTGAAATGAGGGGAAGCTCTGCTGAATTTTATCATCCAATCATGTGCAAGCTAAAATGCTATTTATTTTCTTTGCATGTCCCCCCCCCTCAGATCTACAGCAAGTGCACTTTCAAGTGCACTTTGCACTTGTAGTTTGCACTTGTAGTGCAAAGTGGATTTGCCTTTCGTAAATAACCCCCATAGTGTACATATACAGATTCAGTGTTGGTTCTGCAGAGCAGCATCATGAGCTGGCTTTACTAATACATCGTCTGAATAAAGAGCTTGTGCTCCTGCTCCACGTGCTACAAGTGTTATCCACACATATCCAAAGTAGGGATTGACTATTATCGATGCGGCCAATATTTACTTTTTTTGAAGAATCGGGATCGGTAACAAACTTACCAATATTAAAAAGTTAAAGGACCGTGTAAAAATGAAAACTAAAATCCAAAGCAACCTTCCTGACATGCCCAGTTACAGCACAGTCTGACAGGCAAACCTGTTTGGGAAGATATTGCTCTAGACCGGAAATGGTAAAGTGTATATAAATTCTTAAAGTGATTGTAGTCTTGTTTTTTTATTTTATTTTTTTGTTTTTCCTTTCTTTAGAGCCATAATGGGGATCTGTCAATGTAAACAGACAGATCCCCGTTCTGACGGGAGGAGAGACGGCAATCTCTCTCTTCCTCCAGTCAGTCCCATGCCCCCACAGTTAGAAACACCTCCCAGGGAACACATTTAACCCCTTGATCACCCCTAGTGTTAACCCCTTCCCTGCCAGTGACATTTACACAGTAATCAGTGCATTTTTATAGCACTGAACGCGGTATATTTGTCAATGGTCCCAAAAATGTGCAAATAAATACTAGAGTATAAATAGTGCGCAATATCAACCTTAGTCTATTTAGATCAGCAGGTGAGGTTAAAAGACAAATGTCATGGTATAATAAAATATATAAGTGCTTGCGTGACAATCCCAGGTGCACAAAATATATATAAACATTTTATATAAATTTTAAAAAAGCGAACAAAAGTCCTGGATGGCTTAACCACTTTAAGACCGGGCCTCTTCTTCTTCTTTTTTTTTTTTTTTTTTTTTTACAAGTTAAAAACAGTTTTTCTAGCAAAAAATTACTTAGAACCCCCAAACATTCTAATTTTTTTTTTCTAACATCCTAGAGAATAAAATGGCAGTCGTTGCAATACTTTCTGTCACACTGTATTTGTGCAGCGGTCTTACAAGCGCACTTTTTTTATTTTATTGAAAAAAAAAATCAACTTTTTTGAATTAAAAAATAAGACAACAGTAAAGTTAGCCCAATTTTTTTTTTTTATATCGTGAAAGATAATGTTACACCAAGTAATTTGATACCCAGCATGTCATGCTTCAAAATTGCGCTCGCTCGTGGAATGGGGACAAACATTTACCCTTAAAAATCTGATTGCGGCGATACCTAACGTGTGGTTTGAACACTGTTTTCATATGTGTTCGCTTCTGCATGCGAGCTCGGCGGGACGGGGCGCGTTTAAATTCCAGATACACCACATCTTTAGGCCTTCCTTTATCTAGATGGCAGCTCCATAGAAGGTTTAATAGATTGGTTTAGCAAGAAAGATTCTTCATGTATCCATGCTGAGTACTGCTAATGATACCGTTCTCATTACTAAAATCTTGTATAATAGTCCCTTATATAGCCCCCGCTAGCGGCCGAAATGGGATTAAATCCGCCCGCAAAACGCAGCCGGTATCGCAGCGCTGCCCTATTGATTTCAATAGGTAGGAGCGGTGAGTTCACCGCTCCAAAGAAGCTGCTGGCAGGACTTTTTCTGACGCTCTGTCAGCACACCGCTCCAGTATGAAAGCTCTCGGGCTTTCACACTGGAGTGAATGGAGCCGCTTTTTTCAGGCGCTATGCAGGCTCTATTTTTAAGTGCTGTAGCACCTGAAAAATGCCCTTAGTGTGAAAGGGGTCTAAGGCCCCTTTCAGGTGGAACTAATCCGTCCAAGAGATATCCCCTGCTGAGCAGGCGGATAACTGGTCACTTCTGCTATGCAGAGCGGACATGGACACAGCCCGCTCTCCTCTATGGGGTAGTCGGATGAAAAAATACCCAATCACCTGCAAGGGGGAAAAAGAAAAGTATCTTTGAAAAAAAACCTATTTATTACAAAAAGTTAAATTCAGAAAAACGTGAAAATAAAAGCATAGTTGGATGATACAGCCCATACACTGGAAGTTGCAACAATATTTCTTTGCTAATTATTGCTAGTGGTCTAACGATAATTGGCAAAGTAATATTGTTGCAACTTCGAGTATTTGGCCTGTGTCATCCAATTATACATATGTTTTTATGAATATTTTTTTTTTACTTTTTGTAATAAATACAGTTTTTTTTTTTTTGCATTTTTGTCTCGCTGTCCTTCTCTGGTACCAGTAAAGTTGGCAAGGTTCTAAATGTATTCTTTGATCGTCAATTTATGGATGAGGGTTCCCATATATAGCCCATTTTATAGTTTTGGTATCTAGGTATCTTTGAACGTTATTGGATGGTAAAAGTCAGCTGAGCTTCACCTCATTCACTGAGTGAAGGGAAAATTTCCATGCAAAGTGAACAGCTTATTTGCCCTAGTAAATCCAACGCCTTTGTGTCCATGTGGAACACTGTTTATCCAGATAGTTTTATATAGTTGCTTTATTGGGTGCATTCATCCATTCTATGCATTGCTGTTTATAGAACACATCAGAAATGATTAAAAAAAAATACTTGTCCAAGGGACTAAATCAGAGTCCCAAACTACTTGTCCTGATAAAATAAATTCCCAGGATGGAAAATATGAAGGGTTGATGTTTTGTATTAGGCAGAGGTGCTTTTAGGAATGCATGAGGCTTTTAAAAATGAAAGATCTTATGGCAACTTTAAACTTGTAATGTTTTATTTATTTTTTTGTAAGAAAATATATATATATTTTTTTTTCTCCCATTCTAGCAGTGTTTTGTCTATTGCATGGAGTTTCTTAATGGACTTTCTTTGATTGTAATGTTGTTTCATTATAGAATCTTATGATCTATGTTGACAGTTTGGCAACCATGGAGGATCATACAGTTACACAGACGGATAACCTGACAACCATTGAAGCGCATACAGTGGCTCACACTGTGGCTCATTCTGTAGCCCAAGTCCAGCAAGTCCATGTTGCTACATACACAGAGCACAGTATGTTAAGTGCTGATGAAGATTCTCCATCATCTCCAGAAGACACATCTTACGATGATTCGGACATCCTCAACTCTACTGCAGCCGATGAGATAACTGCCCATCTGGCAGCTGCTGGTAGGAGCGAAGTAGTGATAAATGCCTGTTACCTTAGTCATACCATTGTTTTAGTTTTGTGGATATGAGTATTGCTGTCAAATGCTGCCTTTTGCCTTCACAGTGCTGCTCAAGCGCATACAGTTAAATTCAAAATGCACCAAAAGGCTGCATTTGACCCGCTTTTCTGCAAATTTTTCTCAACAGGACCTGCTGCATTCAAAGAAACACATTGAAATTGGGAATATGGTGACCTGTGTTTTAACAGTCATTTTCTAATGCTATTAAACACCCATTTAATTGAGCTCTAATGGTTATCTGTCGCTTCATTATCAAAGTAAAGCTGCATACTGAAGAAACCAAAAATGCATACAAAATAACATGAATATTTTTAATTTATAGAAGTCTTGTCAATTTAAAACAAACCCTTTAAAGTTGAAGTATAGCCAAAGCTTTTTTGGCTGTACTCCTGTGGATCACAGGAGGGCAGTTAGTTAAACGCGTTTAGATTGAACACATTTGCAAATACATGCATAAGCTGCAAAGGCTGCAACAAGGCACCCCATTATTATCCGGAGTTCTAACACTATACATTTTTGAGGGCCTCCATAGTAGAAGCATGCATTATAATGGATAGGCAGAGGGCAGGTGAGCCTGGAATGAGCCCACCCTCTTTAAAAGCACAGGGGTGCACTGGACACCCAGCACATAGCACAGTGGCATCAAAGGTGTCCAGTGTGTCCCCTCGCCAGTATTCCAACAATACAAACAAATGGCCACTTCCCCCACCTATAACCATCCTTGGCAGCAAGGAGCACCTTGTTTGGTGTGCTGCAATCCGAACTCTTTCCCTGTTGAGTACACAGAGCCTGGATGGGCTCTTCACACCAAGCCGGCACCCACAGTAGAACCCACCAGATTCAGACACAGGAGCTTGAGGGAATACTTGGCATCAGTAGACATTTCAAGATGCCTACCACCATATTCCCATTTACCCATCTCATCAGAGCTATTTGCGCTTCACAGTAGGAGACCAACACTTCCAATTTGTCCTGCCTTTAGGTCTATCCCCTTCACCCAAAGTATTCACAAAGGTGCTTGCACCCCTTTTTCACTCTCTCAAAAACTCAGGGCAAGTTACCAGGTACTAGATGACCCTCTTCTGAAGGATTAATTTCCCTCAAATGTGTACAAAGGACTATCCAGCTTCTTCAGGTTTTCGGTTGGGTTATCAACCTCCAAAAGTCTGCCCTCAGGCCTTCCCTGCTTCTGGAATATCTAAGCCTCATTCTAGGTACGACCCAAAGGTTTTCCTTCCACCAAATAAGCTTTTCTCTCTAATGTCTCACTCTTTGGCCTTGAGTTCAAAAAGACATTCCTCTCTGGGATTATCCATGAGAGTGCTAGTTGTCATGGTTGCCTCATTCAAAGCTCAATTCCACTCAAGGCCCATTTAATACAACATTTTGTTGGCCTGAAACCATCCCCATCTCTTGACTTCCCTATGTTTTTTTCCAGACAAGCAAGGAAATGGCTAGCACCCAATTGGGCTGTAGGCACTTTTAAAGCACAGGTTTTTTTTCATCCTATGTAATCTGGTCCTTCTATCCTGCAGAAAGCACCCTTTGAACCCATTAGAGAATTTGCCACAGCAAAGTGGCCTTCTCTGTTAGCAGTGTTTCTAAGTTAATGACACCCTTTTGTAAGGAGGCTTTCCCAATGCCTTACAGGGACAAAGTAATCTTAAGCTGGGTACACACTAGAAGTTTCTTTTCATTTTGACCCAGTTGACTGAATGGAAAAACGAAGAGATCGCTGTACGAACAAAAGCTATGTTAGTGCTGCAATCTTCCCTGCTATGACTTTGTGTTCTGTTGGGGATTTCGGACGATTTTCGTCCTGTGTGTACACGGCTTAACACCCAAAACCCTCCTTTCTCCCTAAGGTGGTATCGGCCTTCCACCTTAATGATGACCTTGTCCCATCTTCCTTGTGCCCTGTTCCCAAACATCCCATTGTTTCAGTGTAGTCAAGGCTGTCCGTCTCTTTACAAAAAACGAATACACCCTTCTTTGTTTCATTTTGAAGGTCTCCTCTCCTGTCTCACTTTTGGTTTACTCTTGAGAGGGCTGTTCTATTTTGGATTTCCCTTTTCTCTACAGTCAGGGGTTACGGGTATTATTTAACTCCCAACTGTTCACTAATTCTGGTTGGGGCAATCTTTATTTACCTGAAATTCTCTGCGGTCAAAGGTTATGTATCCTAGTCCTCAGCCTTACAAACATTATTCTTAAGTAGTAATCTTTTTTCATCCTAGTCTTTCAGCCAAATATTTTTCAGATACCTTTCCAGTAAGAGTTGCTAGGTACAAAAATGCCACTAATGGCTCATTTTCCTTAGTGTAATGGTTGAATCCAAATAACCGCATGCTACCTGTTTAAATATGTCCAGTTGACGGTTTACATGGGGTGTACTTACTTTTTCACATGACTGTAGCTGTTAGATGGCTATAGTGTTATAAAGTTACTGTGGCTACTAAAATATGGGTATTGCAACTGGTTAAAACATTTCACTCTTATTTCAACTGTATGTTTAGCTGTTTGTCATAATATCTGTAACCACACCAATTGAATTCAATTTCTGATGCAGTTGGATAAACTTAATTTGTTGCAATGGCAGTTATTTGACCAAAGAGCATATAGGTACATTGCCTGCAATGTTTCATCACATACACGCATATCTATATTATGAAGGCTGTTTATATAAAATGCCATTGCACCCTTTAGAAAGTGCAACCTGTTACACTGTTTCTTCAATACAATTTTTGCCAGCAGAGGGCGCACATAGAGCACAAACATGCTTAGTAGAGTTTCATCAGCAATGCTTTTCTACTAAAAACACATTGCAATTACAACGTTTTATGGGGAACACATTGGGGTTGATTTACTAAAGACAAATATACTGTACACTTGCTCCAGAGCTTAGTAAATTAGGAAAATTAAGGTAAAGATTCACTTTGCAAAGAAATACTCAATCACATGCAGGGAAAAAAAAAAAAAAACGCATTTTTGCTTGCACGTGATTGGATGATCGAAATCAGCAAAGCCTCCCCTCATTTCAGAACTTCCCCTTTCCCCAGCAGTGCACAGTATATTTGCCTTTAGTAAATCAACCTCCCTGTTAGACATGAATGCTTGACATTGCACTAACAATTTTACAGTTTTCTTTTTGTGGGACAGAGTTTAATGCTTGCATCTGTTATCGTAACCATTTATGCAATTTTTATAGTCTTGATTTTTAGAAAGAAAATATGGAGGACAGGTGGTTGGATGAATGAAAGGTCCACCGCCTCCTTTCATAGAGTGCTTTTTATTTTTGAAAGCAAAGTTCAGCTTCTATGAATGGAGGAGGGGCTGGAAAGAGCGGGAACAGTCGGCACTCTTGACGAATACCTATGATGGGTCCAGCGGCTGTATTAATCCTTGCAGCACCAGAAGATTAGCGCTGTGGGGAGCAGAGGACTGAAGATTTCAACTAAAGGTTGCCATAGATGGATCAAAATTTGGCCCGTTCAGTAGGGACCACCTAAATTTTGATCCATGTGTGGCCACTGCCGCTCAACAGAAATTGATCCATCGATGCACTTTTGTTGAACGAACCTGTTAGATCAGTAGCTGCATTGCTGATTTCTGTATTCGGAGACCAGAGGAGCCCTGCTCCCCTGCCACCAGAATGCAATAGCGGAGCAGGGAGGATTCCCCCCTGCCCACCTCAATTGTATGGAGGGGGGGGGGGGGGGGGGGGTTGGTTCAGCGTTTTGTTTTTCAGTCAGTAAAAAGTGAGTCATGTATGGCCAACTTAAGACAGTAGCAGGGCTTCTTTAGATTAAATGTAAGTACCATCCCTTGTGCTTCTTAAATAATAAGTTAACTAAAATTAGGCTTTAAAGTGGTTGTAAACCCATAAAAAAATAAACCTGCAAAACCAAGACATAATGAGCTAGTATGCATCGCATACTAGTTCATTATGAAATACTTACCTTAGATCGAAGCCAGTGCAGAGGTCCCTGTACACCGCTGTGAAGGGCAACATGTTTCCGGAATGTTACGTCCGGGTTCGCGGGCTCTGGCGCTGTGATTGGCCAAAACCGTAATGACGTCATGTGTAAGGGAGCTGTCGGTCACCGCACATCAGCTAAATAACCAGCATGAACGAGCCGTTTCTTCAGTGCGCATGTGCCGATGATGTCGGCACATGCTGGATACAGTGGATATCTCCTAAATGTGCAGGTTTCGGAGATGTCCACGGTACCTACAGGTAAGCCTTATTATAGGCTTACCTGTAGTGAAAAGTGTTAATGTATGTATGCAATCATCTGAAGACTTCTATGAAGAACTTCTTCACTGAATAACTGTTATAAAGCAGCAATTGTAATTTCAATTGGTATCTTTAGATGTCTGCATGTCTCTACCAATACTTCTTCAATCTTCCCGAAACTCTGCTGCTTTGGGAGATCTGATGTGCAGGAGAGGTTTTTTGTTTTTTTTTTATTTTTTTTTGTCAAATGACAGTCTTTTGCAAAAAACAATTTTGCCCAACACTCCTAGTGTTTTTTCTGCTTGCATGCTCGCAGTGCTATCTTGACTAATTCTCTGCATGCTGAGAGAATTTATAAAGATGTACGTATGCACAGGAACTAAATCATCCTCTGGTGTCTGCTTTTAATTACTATTGCTGCTTTATATTGGTTTTTATTTTAAAGGAAATTTGCTTTGAGAGAAGCACAGGCCACCGTTGCTAACCACCTTCTGAAAATGCTATTTGCCCAGATTCATCTAGCCTCAATATTTTGAGGCTGAAAAAGTAAAAACCCCACAGGGGGTGGAACGTCGCTACATCCCCAACAGTTAGACTCCATGTGCAAACCAAACAATATATAAAAACAATCTCCCATTACTGTATTGCACTTCTATGCATTATTATTAAAGTGCTTAGTGCTTGTATTCTTTGCAAGGTCTCAACTTCTCTCAACCTCACCAGACACTATTGACTCCCTTGTTTTGTCAAGTGATCAAATCGAGCGCCAATAACACCCGGGCATCTGTTTTGGTGTTGCTTCACATGTACTGCATATGAGGTAAAACGATCAATGCCAATGAAAGCTAGAGCTTGCAATAAACTAGCGTTTATTGAATAAAAGGAATAAAAGCTAATGCACATACATAAGTGTACATATTGATTACCTGTATTGGAAAGAGCTGCTGGATCAAAATGTGTGCGCTCCACAGAGCGGATATGATGATACAGGAAGTTCTCGCCCAACATGTTTCGTCATCAGTAAAGGATGTCTTCAGGAGCAAGTATCCTCCGGCATCACATTTTCTGTTTTAACCAGTTAGCCCCACCTATTGCACCCAAATGTGAACTCCTAAATCTACGCCATTTTGTGGTCCATATGACTGTGACCGGACCTTCTTACTTAAATTTATCTAGAAGTCATGATAGTGAATTCTTACTAAAACAATGGTAAACAAAAAAAATGTGACCCACCTCCCCTAGTCGGGGACAGAGTGCTGCTAGCCCAAAAGCATATATGAAAAAAGAACAGAAGACTCCCAAGGGATTGTACTCAGCTTGCAAGTAATAAGTATACTACTTGTGTATGAAAATATTTTTTTATTTTTCAACGGGTATAAAAAATCATCAGTAAAAGCAGCATTATTAAAAAAGGGGGAGGGGGAAGGAACAAATGAAAAAGGGGACAACAAGAGCTCTGGTGTACATAAAAATTTACATAATTGATGTCCAGAATAACAAATGCATAGAACAATACACAGGCAGTATGTCTGTGAATGCTACTGTTGAGAAATACCCCAGCGCGTATCGGTCATAGTTTTTTGTTCAATCTTCTTCAGGGTGATATATAAATATATCAACACATAATATTAATATCATCATTTAGGAGAGGACAGGCCTGTATATACAGGTATTCAGAATATCGAGATCCTACCTTAATGAAAAGAAGTGTTGAGTCGCCAGAGCAAAAAATACAAAGACATTACACCAGGATGTTCTCACGATGGTCAGCCATCCGGGGAGTGGGCAAGGACTCCAATGCTGCCTGCAAAAGGTCACACTTCATTAGACGTGCAAGGGTGGGAGGGGACACAGGAAAAGCATCCTTTGCATTAATATAACAGCAATATCACTAGTATTTTCAAAAGGCATGTTTATCAGTGGCAGTCCATGTATGTTCTTAACACAGGTTCCCTTTAAAGCTAAATGTCTCCCCTTCATCTTAGCCCTTATGGTTTGGAACTTTTATGTTATTGGATTTTACATTTTTTTTTTTCTGTTATGATTGTACTCTGTGGTAATTTTTGTATTTTATGTATTTGTAGGGCCTGTGGGAATGGCTGCCGCAGCGGCTGTAGCCACAGGAAAAAAGCGCAAGAGGCCTCATATCTTCGAGTCCAACCCTTCAATACGTAAAAGACAGCAAACAAGACTTCTTCGGTGAGTAGCTGTTTGCAAACTAGCGAATTACCAGCAGAATAAAAATGGCTCTGTAGTTAAATTCAAATGTAAAGTGCCCCTGATGCTATACAAAATTAACCTAATCAAGCTATACTTGTAAATAGGATTCTTGCACTTAAAGCAGAGTTCCACCCAGAAATGGAACTTCCGCTATCAAATCCAGGTATCTGCTCCCACTGCAGAGCATTGATCGCTGCACTTTGTGCGGCAAACTAGGCAATGTCCAGCCCCTCCTCCAGCTCCAAAAAGTGCCAAATGTGGCAATGGAGGGGAAAGGATGCAAACAAGTGGAGCTTTCCCTTTTGGGTGGAGCTCCGCTTTAACATAAAATGGTTTTCTTGGTGTCCATTGAAGGACACAGGAGTAGATACAGTTGGGTTATACTGCTGCCTACAGGATGATTGGACACTGGCAAACAGAAAAATTGGAACCCATCCCCGGTATAACCCCTCTTCTATCCAGCATACCTAAGTTTTTTTATAGCAAGCCATACCAAGAGCATGAATAGAACCCGAGAGAGATTAGACATGTGCCTTTTTCTTTCTTGCCCATTGAGGGATACAGGAATTTAGATACAGTCGGGAAGTCTTAAAACAGTCCAACTGAGGCATGGGCAACATGGCAACAACTGCCAACAGGCCCAATGAAAAAATGAGCCCTGGAAGCCATCTGAAGGACCAGTGCCCAAATCTAAAACCAGAGATCAAGCCCCCCCCCCCCCTACGCAAAGGTGTGGCGACACCTAGATATTGTCTAACAGAGTCTGAAGCAGGAAACCTGCACAAAGTGAAATTCCGTGGTGTGGAGGGAACTATCTGTTTTGAAGAACCAAACTGTAACCCTGGGATGAAAGTTCTCCAGTGAGTGGAATCGCCGGCATGTGGGAAGTATAAATATCCCAGTCTCTTAAAGAAACTGAAGGATCACCCTAGTGACTACCTGATCCACAGAGACAAGCCTGTGGGCCTGCTTAGACCCTAAACTCATGACAACAGAGAAGCAGGTTGAAATGGCTAGGGGAAAAGATGGGAATGTCATTCTGAAGGGTGGTCCCCAATTCCCTACATTTCTGCAACAAAGAATGTTTTTTTTCTTTTCTCAAGGGATCTAAGGGTACACAGGATGTGGCCCTTTTTTAGTGAGGGCTTAAGCTTAATAGCCTTGCCTATGTGTGATTAATGGCTACTAGTGCTGGAAACTGATGAAGCTTGATCTGGATGAATCTTGTGCTAGGCCCTTCAGGAAGGTGCTTACTACAAGGATCCATAAAACTGACTCTTCACTGGAGGCCATCTGAGCATCCCACAAATACTGTCAGGAAAGGGCACTATGCCTGAACACAAGGACTAGGGCACTAAGAAGTATCCCTTGTCTCCAGATGACACTGAGGACCCAGGTCATTTTCCAGGTAGGGGACGCTCTGTGAAGGTCCTTGTTGACCTCATAGATTGGGTGTTCCTAAGGAGAGGAGGCGCACTAAGTACCATCAGGCTTTTCATGCCCCAAGATCATGGGATTTTCCTGATCCAGGGATTGGAGGCCCAGATGGGGCTCACCTTTAGAAGCCAAGGTAACTGGGGAAGATACATTTTGTGCAGTAGTACAGGGCAGATAATAGGAAGACAGAAGGGGGGTATGAAATGCTTAGGCTGTGGGCCTAAAGTGGCGCCCTCCACAGCTGAATAGAGGTAAGACCGAACACTCAAAGACCCACCAGGATGCACAATCGCCCGCCTATTTGTAGAAGACCTTTAAGCAAAAGACTTTTTTTTTTTTTTTTTTATATATATATATATATATATATATATATATATATATATATATATATATATATATATATATATATTTATTTTTTTTTTCTGCTAACTTTTCCTTACACCACCTGTGTTGAGGCAGTACGTTTTAACCTCAAATGCAAAGAGACAACCTCTCCCAAAGCCCAATCCTATTCTCTTTGGAAGTAGCGGCAGTGTGATCAGAGTTCTTTGTGCATCTGTATAGACATCAGGTTAGATGTTTGCAGCTGTAGGAGCTCTAAAAGACCCATGGCTGGAGATGACAGGCTGATCCTCAAAATGCAGGGTGGAATGCATTGTATTAATAAGGTCCAAAACGAATCCCTTGTAATTCTGAGTTATTTTTTCATAGAATAAATGCCCCCAGACCAGTTAGGGAAGTATGGGACTGGGATCGCTTGTAGCAACATGACTGTCCCTTCTGTGTCTCTGTGCTGACATGTTGTGTCTAAATAGCGGTACCATAACTAGGTCCAATGGGCAAGGCCTTGGGTACTCCTAAACCCATGCAGCTGGTACTGATGGTCAGGCGGGTGATGGTGTCCAGATCACTGGATGGCAGGTAAAAAAAAGTGTGGATCGTGTGCCTTTTCAGCCAGTGGATGATGTTGGCGCCCTTGTCAATAACCCTTCCTGCTGAGAAAATCGACAGTAGTGAAAAATGTTAAAGATGCACAGTGGTGCAACAACAAGGTAGCTCCTGGTGCTTCAGCTCAAATGCCTTTATTCAGAAACAGAATCTTCAGAGAAAGGGTTAAGCTTTAAATGCTATGTGTCTGGATCTTGAAAGCGCTCCAGGGATAACTTTTACCGCTACACTAGGGTTCGGAAAGTGCCACTCTCCAGAGCACGCTGTCTGAAGGTCACATTTCAAGTTAGTCCTGCACATACAGTCCAGAGGAGTCTGGTACAGTGCTCCAAAGTCAGGGTTGAGAAAGGCAGATCTAGATAGATTGTATATAGAGAGCAGCTCCAACGGTGCAGAAGGAACCTTGATTGAAATCAATGAAGAAGGAATTCAAGAAATAAAAAACTACCAAAAATTGGTTAGACTTTTCTTGGCAGAGCTAAAGAAAAAAGAAATCCATTCTCCTTGGAGACTAGCAAAAACTGAGTGGAGGAGCAGTTATACTGAAGCTGGCTTTCAATTTTCCTGTTTGCCGAAATCCAGTCCTCCTGTAGGCAACATTATAACCCGACTATTTAAATTCCTGTGTCTCAATGGAACAGAAGCACATTTTCCAGCTTCTGGTGCCACTGGACAACTACGTTCTTGAGAAAACATCCCTTGAAGTCTGCTGGGAAACCGACATTAATTTTTATTGGGGATTGTTGAGCACTCCAGCTGGCCTCGCCAGACTTTCCGAGCGTGTGACTGTGACTTGCCCACACACGCACGGACTTCACCGGCGGATAATCCGCCGGCCAAAAGTCCGCGGTACTTTTGAAAATGAACGGACTTGCCCACACACGGAGCAGTCCGTTCATTTAGAACGTAACTTCAGGTTACGTAGCTAGCGTAGGCAGTAAATGCCGCCGCGCTAGCTCCGTGACCTTGCATGGATTTAAAGGGACTCCCCACGCCGAAAAAACGGCGTGGGGGTTCCCCCCAAATCCATGTCAGACCCTTATCCGAGCACGCAGCCTGGCCGGCCAGGAAAGGGGTGGGGACGAACGAGCGCCCCCCCTCCTGAGCCGTACCAGGCCGCGTGCCCTCAACATGGGGGGTGCCCTGGGGAAAGGGGGGCCGTGCGGCCCTCCCACCCCAAAGCACCTTGTCCCCATGTTGATGAGGACAAGGGCCTCTTCCCGACAACCCTGGCCGTTGGTTGTCGGGGTCTGCAGGCGGGGGCTTATCGGAATCTGGGAGCCCCCTTTAATAAGGGGGCCCTCAGATCCCGGCCCCCCACCCTATGTGAATGAGTATGGGGTACGATGTACCCCTACCCATTCACCTAAGGTGTAAAATGTACAAGTACAAAAACACCCACACTTTTGAAAAAATATTTTATTGCACTGCTCCGGGGGTCTTCTTCCGTCTTGGGGGTTTTCTCGCCGGACTCCTCCGCCATTTACCGAGCGGAGAAGTCCGGCTACCTTCTTCGTCGTCGCCGCCGTCGTCTGGGGGTCTCGATCCGCCTTCGGGGGTCTTCCGGGGGTCTCTTCTGTTCTTGCGGCGGTCGTCGTCTTCCGTGCCGCCGCCGGCGTCCTTCTTCGTCTTCGTCTTCTTCGCTGCCCGGAATGCCAGAGCCGCGCTGGGACTTATATAGGGACAGGGTCACATGCTCATGTCACGTGGTGACCCCGCCCCCTTGTGATGTCACAGTCCCGGAGGATCCTCCGGGACTGTGACATCACAAGGGGGCGGGGTCACCACGTGACATGAGCATGTGACCCTGTCCCCATGTCCCTATATAAGTCCCAGCGCAGCGCGGCTTTGCCATTCCGGCCAGAGAGAGCATCGGGTCAACATCGGAAGAAGAAGGCGCTCCCAGAAAGGGGGCTCCCAGATTACGATAAGCCCCCGCCCGCAGACCCCGACAACCAGCGGCCAGGGTTGTCGGGAAGAGGCCCTTGTCCTCATCAACATGGGGACAAGGTGCTTTGGGGTGGGGGGCCGCACGGCCCCCTTTTCCCCAGGGCACCCCCCATGTTGAGGGCACGCGGCCTGGTACGGCTCAGGAGGGGGGGGTGCTCGTTCGTCCCCACCCCTTTCTTGGCCGGCCAGGCTGCGTGCTCGGATAAGGGTCTGACATGGATTTGGAGGGAACCCCCACGCCGTTTTTTCGGCGTGGGGAGTCCCTTTAAATCTATGCCAGCTTACGGAGCTAGCGCGGCGGCATTTACTGCCTACGCTAGCTACGTAACCTGAAGTCACGTGCTAAATGAACGGACTTGCCGATGAGCGGCAAGTCCGTTCATTTCAAAAGTCCGGCGGACTAGCCTACTAACGGCGGGATTGTCCGCCGGACTGCCAAGTCCAGCGGATAATTTTAAAACCAAACTTAAAACTTTGGTCCGCCGGACTTTGGCGCCAAAAAGTCCGCCGGCGCCCAGACATGAGGGGATTTTCCGCTGGACTTGGGTTCAGAGGATAATCCCGTGGGATAGTCCCTTCGTGTGTACGCGGCATTAGAAGTACTAGCAGATTTAGGGAGGGAAGTTTAAGGAAAAAAATTGCATTTAAATGCCCATCAATGCAGCCTTATCAGTGTCCATCTGCAGCCTTGCCCATCATTGCACAATGATCAGTGTCCATCTGCAGCTTTGCCCTGTGTCATTGCAGCCTTGCCCTGTGTCATTGCAGCATGGTCATTTAAAATTACCGCCGCCGACATTAATTTTTATTGGGGATTGTTGAGCACTCCAAAAGCTACATGATCTACCTTTTTGAGGCAGTCTTGGAGGCTTATGGCCCCATGGACTTCAGTGGGAACCTTAAACACTTACGCAAGCAAAAATTCAAGAACGAAATTGGAAGAAAATAAAAAAATTGGTTAGACTTTTCTCGGCAGAGCTAAAGAAAAGATATCCATCCTCCCTTGGAGACTAGGAAAAACTGAGTGAAGGAGTGGTTCATACTGAGGCTGGCTTTCCATTTTTCTGTTTGCCAGAATCCTGTCCTCCTGTAGGCAACAATATAACCGACTATTTGATTTCCTGTGTCTCAATGGAACACAAACTTAAAGTAGTTCTAAAGGCAGAAGGTGTGTTTTTTTTTTTTTTTTTTTTATCTTAATACATTAAGATAAAAATCCTTCTGTGTGTAGCAGCCCTCCTAATACTTAGCTGAGCCCCCTCTTGATCCAGCGATGTCCATGAGTGCCTCGGCCATCCGCGACTCTCCCTCCTGATTGGCTGAGATACAGAAGTGATGCCAATCCAAGTCAGTTGGCCAATAAGGAGAGAGAGAGGGGGCAGGGCCGAAGCTTGGCTATGTGTCTGAATGGATACACAGAGCTTTGGCTCAGCTCAGGTGCCCCCATAGCAAGCTGCTTGCTATGGGAGCACTCAACAGGAGGGAGGGGCCAGGAGCACCGACAAGGGACCCAAGAACAAGAGGCTCATCTGAGCTGCCCTGTGCAAAACCACTACACGGAGCAGGTAAGTATAACATGTTTGTTATTTTACACCTGGCAGACAGCCATATGTCCCTTACAGTTCACTAGCTTGGCCACACTCGCTCTTCACTCAGCCAGCACTACCCACAGCCGTGGATTGTAATGGAGGAACGATCCTGTACTGAGGTTCTGGCTAGAGGAAGGTAGGGTATCAAAAGGGAGGAGGAGGGTTGGCTCGCAAAGGTTGGCAGAGAGAGTGGGCACAAAGGTGAGCCAAAAGGGGGTTTTGGGGTACAGAGGTGAGCAGGGGATTTGGAGAGCAGACAGGAGGCTTCAGCTACAGAAGTGAGCAGAGAGGTGGTTTTGGGGTAGAGAGGTGGGTTGCAGTGCAAGGTTAGCAAAAGGGTTTTGGTATAGAGAAGTGAGCAGAGAGGTGGGTTGTGGTACAAAGGTTAGCAGAAGGGTTTTGGGGTGCAGAGATTAGCCGGGGGATTGGGATCCAAAGGTGTGCAGAGGTTAGCAGAGAGGGGAACATGCAATGTGATTTTGCAGCCTATTTATTTGAATGGGCTGCAAATCGCACTGGAGCTCTGCAATTCACTTCATATGCAATCGGCGTTTAGGGTGCCGTTAATGCATTGGCACCCGCATGCAGATCACAAGGGCAATGCAATCACTTGCGGTGCAGGAAACGCACACAGAGCACGCCTCTCCCACACCACATTCTGGTGTAAACCAACCTTAGTCACTGATCCTTTTTTATTTTTTTATTGTGCCACACCAAATAAGCACTGTTTGCACGGAGGCACCATTAAGAATTAATAACACCCCTGTGTGTCTGCTAAAGAGTAGCACGTTTGCGTGTCGGGGACACATGTGATTTTGTTCTCTGACACTCAGTAATGTGAACCAAGCCTTAACTGGGCTGCCTCAAGATTGAAAATACTTTTCAAGGGTGTCCTGACTGGAAAAAGGTTGAGAAACCCTGATCTATATGTGCATCACCAAAGATTAATTTATTTATAAAATAAAACAAGAATAATATTCACAAACGAGCTTTAAAACAAAGCTTATCGATACTCCAGCAATTATGAACAGTATGTCTAGATTCCTGCAACCTGAACCAGATGTTTGGAGGGACCAGATGACATCACACGTGGCTTACGCGTTACGAGGGAGAACCCTCTTCTTCAGAGCCACAGCAATCCATTAAAGCTTGTTTGTGAGTATTATTCTTGTTATATTTTATAAATAAATTTATCTTTGGTAATGCACAAGGTCGGTGCGCCCTCCTTCTCTTTTTGTATGTTATTATTGTGGGTGCCAAAGCAGCTACCTCATACTTGAAAACTATCCCTATTTAACTTTCCCTTGAAATTTTAGTGTCTCAGTGTGAAGTGCTGCTACAAATAATGCCCAACTTTGCCCTATTCTGTACAGATGACACACCTGCAGACGCTGTGTTTACATGTAAATAACCGGCAATGATATGTAAATAGCGGCTGCATTCATATGTAAATAGCCATGGACTGGCGCAATTCATATGTAAGGAGCTACTCACGGATTGTAGTATATGGGCAGACTGGATCAAAATTTCATTATACGGTTTCTTAGAATTTTTTATAGTGCCATTTTTTTTTCTCACTAATCGTTGAGGGTGCAGAGTTCTATGCTTCTTAAAGCGGAGCTTCACACAAAAAAGGAACCTCCACTTTTCGGAAACCCTCCCCCCCCCCCCCCCCTCCGGTGTCACATTTGGCACCTTTCGGGGGGGGGGGGGAGCAGATACCTGTATATTACAGGTATTTGCACCCACTTCCAGGCATAGATAGCCGCAGGTATCTACGCCACTTCCTGTCCCTTCCCCGCTGTCTGCTGGGAAACACACTGGTCCCAGCAGGGACCGTCCGTATTGCGTAGCACGACTCGCGCATGTGCAGTAGGGAACCGAGAAGTGAAGCCGCAAGGCTTCACTTCCTGTTACCCACACAGAAGATGGCGGCGGCAGCACTTGAGAGCCAAGCGACAGATCGCCTTCGGGTGCCGACTTCGTGGGCACGCTGGACTGGTGAGTGTCCATATCTTAAAAGTCAGCAGCTGCAGTATTTGTAGCTGCTGACTTTAAAAAAAAAAAAAAACGGCAGAACTCCCACTTTAAAGTATATGTGAACCTACACCTTGTAAAACAACCCATTAATTTTAAAATAGAAATAAAAGGTAAAACGTTTGTTTATATGGTGCATTCGTAAAGTATTCATTAAAGCGCTGCGTAAACTGTTGGCGCTATATAAATCCTGTAATAAATAAATATTCAGATTGCCTCAATTTAGTGTAAATCTTCTCATTACATTGGGGCTTGGTGTAGAATCCTTTCATTTACACTAGTGGCCAGTGTGAAGGTCCCCCTTACATTAGTGGTCAGTGTAAACCCCTCCTTACATTGGTGGTTACTGTGAATGCTCCTATTACATTAGTGGTCAGTGTAAATCCCCTTTACATTGGGGGTCATTGTAAATCTTCTCATTACATTGGGGCTTGGTGTACAATCCTTTTATTCACACTAGTGGCCAGTGTGAAGGTCCCCCCCTCCTTACATTGGTGGTTACTGTGAATGCTTCTATTACATTAGTGGTCAGTGTAAACTCCTATTACTTTGGTGGCCAGCGTTAAAACTCCTTTTTATATTGGTAGTCGGTAAAAAAAAAGCCATTGATCCCAGAAGTTCTAGGATCCCTAAGAGTTTTCTGTCTCTTGATGGGTCCTCTCACCACCCCAGTCCATAGTGTGTAGGCAGGTGGAGAGTGAAAATGCATTGGGGGGTGGGGGCAAGAAAATGTTTGCCCAAGGTCCAATCAATATTAAAGACGGCCCTTATTGTGATACTCTCTGCACTTCTGTCCTGCATACGCTGCCTTCTGTCGTATACTTCTCTCCTGCATGCACGGCCATCACACCCATCTCACTGCTCTCCTGCAAAAACTGTCCTTCACACCCGGCACTTCCCTCTGGCATACACTATCCGCCATCCTGCCCTCTGTTTTCCTCCTTGCACATACTGCCTACAAAGACACTTCTTAACTTTGTTTGCAATATCACCCACCTTGCCCATTCTGGAACAGGCATACCTTTGCTAGTAATACTTCTTTGTGCATAGAAGTTCCATCAAGTACCTTTTCTTCTGTGTTGCAGCATCCTATTGGACTTTTCTCATGCTTTCGTTTTGTTGGCAGGAAATTGAGAGCAACGTTGGATGAATATACTACCAGAGTAGGGCAGCAAGCCATTGTCTTGTGCATTTCTCCTTCCAAACCCAATCCAGTCTTTAAAGTGTTTGGAGCAGCTCCACTGGAGAATGTTGTGAGTTTATTTTTTTTACCAATTTTACCAGTGTTGTCTAATTGTGTATTATTTATTAAAAAAAATGTTGCATGACCTGTAATTTTTGTTTTTTTGAATTCAGTTATAACATTGATTTGCAGTGTAAGCACAAGCACTTTTTGCTTTTTGGTCCGAAAAAATTTGTTTAGTATTTTGTAAGGTTAAAAATATGTGAGCTACCATTACAAATTGAGTAATTGATGTTTAAGACTTCACTGCCTACATGCTTGCTCTAGGGCAGCCTTTTTCAACCAGAGTGCCCAGGCACCCTGGGATGCCTTGAAGTTTCTTCAGGGGTGCTTTGGTAAAATGCCTAAAAATTGCTCAAATATTGTATACAAGCCAACGGGTGGATAAAGCCTGCCGTTTAGTTACACAAAGTCACGTTTTTTCATTATGCACCATTACAAACTTCTAGCTGGCAGCGTCCTAATGACCAATGGCATCATCAGTCTATAAGGAGCATGTTGGTCGCCTAAATAGAGGGAGAAGAGAAATGCTGGAATGCTAATCAGTACCAGTTTCAAAAGTGTATTTGCTTTGGAAGAATAAATCACCCACGTTGGGTGTCCTACGTGTGGCTGTTGCTGCATTGTGTAAAACTATTAGAATAGTTTTTACATTTTAGAATGGGGTGCCTCGAGACTGTCTATAATTTTTGAAGGGTGCCTTGACTGAAAAAAAGGTTGAAAAACACTGCTCTAGGGTGATGAACCTAGGATCAGGATTATTGCCCCAGTTTCTTTAACCACTTGCCATCCACCCATTGTAGATAAACGTATGGGCGGTGCACTCCTGGGGGCTGGAGCCTATTTAACCACTTCTTGCCCGCAGAAACGTCATATGACGTCCTTGACTTTCAGCTGCAGGCATCATTCAGACATCATTTTTTTCTGCCGGCGATTCTGTGCACCATAAGAACGATCATAGCGGCAGTTCTGCCGCTTGATCACTCTTACAGGCGACGGGACCACCCTCCGGTGCCTCTCTGGGCTCTCCATCAGGGACCCGGAGAAAGAATCTGATGCCGCCGGATGAAGAGCATAGAAATTTCCATTGACCAAATGCTCACCAGTCATCTCTATGACCGTCGGAGGCCCGGGTGTGACGTTATGTTGTCACGTCCGGCCCGCGGATGTCAACAAAGCAGCGATTTTTGGCTGGAAAGCATCAGATCTGTTTATTATTTTTTATTTTATTTTTATTTTTTTCGATCTGATGCTTTCCAGTCTGGAGGAGAGATATGGGGTCTTATAGACCAAAAAGAGGACCTGTCGCACACCATTCCTATTACAAGGGATGTTTACATTGTGATAAAAAAAAAGTGAAAAAAAATAAAAGAAACAATACATTTTTAAATTTTTTTTTTATAGTGCCCCCACCCCGTGTGCTCGTGCACAAAAGCGAACGCACAGGTAAGTCCCGCCCACATATGTAAACGCCGTTCAAACCACACATGTGAGGTATTGCCGCGTGCAACGATTCTAGCACTAGACCTGTAACTTAAAACATTTGGAGATTAAGTACCGACGTTTGGCGCCATTCCACGAGTGTGTGCAATTTTAAAGCGTGACATGTTGGGTATCTATTTACTCGGCATAACATTATCTTACACATAACTTTACTGTTTTGTAATTTTTTTTTTTTAATTCATGAAATTTTTTTTTCTTAAAAAAAACGTGTTTGAAAAATTGTTGCGCAAATACTGTGTGACATAAGTTGCTACGACCGCCATTTTATTACTTAGGGTAAAAACCATATAAACTGTTTGTGGGTTCTCAGTCATTTTCTAGCAAACAAATTATGATTTTTACATGTAGGAGAGGAGTGCCAGAATAGGCCCGGTATGGAAGTGGTTAAAAACATATTTTTTATTTGCTCGTGCGCACACTTTGGTGCGTGCTCAAGCATGACGCTTTCATCGCTGTGTCCATTGGGTGAAACATTGGGTGTCCATTGGGTTTCATGACTAAGCCTATTTCTGACATTTTGGTGTTTACAAGTTAAAATCACTATTTTTTGCTAGAAAATTACTTGGAACCCCCAAACATATATATTTTTTTAGCAGAGAATTTAGAGAATAAAATGGCGATTGTTGCAATATTTTATGTCACACGGTATTTGTGCAGCGGTATTTTAAACGCAATTTTTTGGGAAAAGGGACACTTTTATGAATTAAAAAAAAAAAAAACTAATTATCCCAATTTTTTTGTATAATGTGACAGATGTTACGCTGAGTAAGTAGATATGTCACGCTTTATAATTGCACGCACTCATGGAATGGCGACAAACTTTGGTACCTAAAAATCTCTATAGGCGACGCTTTAAAAAGTTTTTTTACGGTTACCAGGTTAGTGTTAGAGGAGGTCTAATGCTAGAATTATTGCTCTCGCTCTGATCGCGGCGATACCTCACATGTGTGATGTGAACACCATTTACATATGCAAGCGCGACTTCCGCATGCGTTTTCTTTACTGCGCAAGCTCGCGGTGACGTGGGCGCCTTTTTTTAAATGTATTTTTATATTACTAAATTGTGTTTTCAAAATAAAATAAAAAATTTGATCACTTTTATTGCTGTCACAAGGAATGTAAACATCCCTTGTGACAGTAATAGGTGGTGACAGGTACTCTTTATGGAGGGATCGGGGGTCTAAAAGACCTCCAATCCCTCCCTCCTTTGCACGAAAACGGTGTATCTGAATACTGTATATTTTTTACAAATCCGGCACAATTGGCAGCCGAGTAAACAGGAAGTGACATTGTGACATCTCTTCTGTGTTTACATCCAGGAGACTGGAACAAAGCCGTTTCCGGCTTCGTGCCAGTCTGTCACTAGCCGCCGGAAGCGGCGGATACGCGATCGGGCCTCCCGGTGGGACAGAAGGCCCGGGAAGAGTGGCGGGAGGGGGGAGTCCCCTCCCGCTCCTCCAGGATAACAATCGAATCGAGCGGCTTTTAGCTGCATCGGTTGTTATCCCTGGAAAGCCGATCGCCCGCGCGAAAAAACGATACCGGGATGAAGACTGCAGCTGTGGGCATCATCCCGGTATAACCCCCGAAAGCCGAGTACGCACATCTGCGTACGCTCGGTGGGAAGGGGTTAAATACCACCAAAAAAAGCTCAATCAGTATGAAATTCTGAAAAGTACAGTTTTGGTTTACCGAGTAATTGTCAGTTGTTTTATCACAGCACTGATAGCTGACAAATGGCCTGGACAGTAAGATAGTTAACATTGCTGGCTCTAAGGTGGTTTAAGCAATAGGTCTTTGTTGCCTGTAACATATTTTTTTAAAAGGCAAATTTGAGACATAGTGAGCTTCAGATGGAGAGGACAAGGTGGCACTTTATGCCGACGATGCCCTCCTGTTTCTTGGTGATGCACAATGCTCATTATTAGCGGTTAATCTCACACTTTGGAACATATTTGGACTTCTGTATTAATTGTGGCAAGTCCGTTTTTATTGCCCATAAATTCTTTACAGGACCCCTTACTGAGGGAGGCTCTGCAAATCTGTACAGTACAAACTTTTAAATATCTCGGAATTGGCATATATCCAGGGATGTGCAGGATTAGGCCCCTTTCACACTTGTACGACTTGGGACTGCAAAGTCATAGGACAAGTCGTTCCCCGTGATTTCCAATGACTACCATTCATATTCGTACGACTTCTTCAAGTTGTGCCAACTTCAAAGTAGTCCCTTTTACTACTTTGGTCTGACTTTGATGGGAGTTACACAGGCATTCCCTGAAATCGTGTCAAAATCGCGACTGCAAAATTGTGCGACTTTGAAGTTGCGTTAGTGTGAAAGGGGCCTTAGGCTGGGTTCACACTGGTACGACAAACGCTCCGACATTGGGAACTCATGTTGCATAACGTGTGAAAATCAATGATTCCCTATGAAAGCCGTCTTAATTGGTCCGACACAAGTCGGTCCGACTTTAAAAAAAACTCCCTGCACTACTTTGATCCAACTTCAATGATATTTAATGGGTTGAAGTAGGACCAAAGTAGGATCCTTGTCCTAACCATCCAACTTGTACTATCTGACATGGTGATTACAGCAGCAGTAAAAGGAATTTGTCACTCTGGGATTGTTTTGATTGGTCAAATGCTATCTCAAAGTAGGAGCAAAATCTTATCTTGTTCATTCACCTCGGATGGAAGTAGGACCGATGTAGGACATGTAGCGGGGCAAAATAGGAACATAGTCGCACAACAGTCGTGTCGTATCAGTGAGAACCCAGCCTAATGTGACTCTTAAAGTGGATGTAAACCCTCAGACACGAAATAAAAAAAAAGCACATCCTGCTATACAGTGTACTTGTGTCTCTCCAAAGCACTAAGGCCAGGTTCACACTGGTACGACACGACTGTTGTACGACTGTTGTACGACTGTCATCCTACTTTGCCCTGCATCATCAGTCCTACTTCCATCGGTATTGAATGAACAGGATACGATTTTGCTCCAACTTTGAGATGGTCCAACTTGTCATTTGACCAATCAAAACAATTCCAGTATGACATAAATTCCTTTTCCTGCTGCTGTAATCGCCATGTATGACGGGTGTCACAAGTCGGATGCTTAGGGCGAGGATCCGACTTTGATCCGACTTCAGTGATATTGAATGGGCTGAAAACAGACCAAAGTAGTGCAGAAACCTTTTCTAAAGTCGGACCGACTTGTGTCGGACCAATTAAGAAGTCTCTCATAGGAAACCATTGATTTTTACACGTCATGCAACATATGGTCCCAAAGTCGGCGCATATGTCACACCAGTGTGAAGTATACTGTCTCTCTGTTGCCTGGTTCCTCCACTGAAGAGAAAATTGCTCCAGGTGAACACATTAGCCATCCATCCACAGCTTAGCCAGGATTTAGGTGAAGGTGCTAACACAGCTCTTCTGCAGATACACAATCGAAAGAAATCCGGAATTCAATGCATCAGTTCACCTTTATTGATCCTTCATGCAAAAGTCATCACAGACCGTGTGGGGTACAGTAAAATTTGACGTGTTTTGTGCTGTGACTAGCGCTTACTCCTAACCAATCTGGTATGAGGTTATAAGTGAGCACTAGTCACAGCGTGACTGTATCCCGCACTATCTGATGTCTTTTGCATGAAGGATCAATCAAGGTGTAGTGTCCACAACTCTTATTCGGATAACGTCCAATCTGTATAAAAAGATTGACTCTCTATTTTGTGATCTAGAGAAAAAAGCACCCCAGAATTAAATTATTCACTCCAGGTCCTACTTCTTGGCCTCACAGCTCCAGCATTTACTGGGATGGGACAAGGAAGACTTATTAGATCGAATACCAGGTATCATACAAAATACCCCTTCTTGGCTCTCCAAGAATCTAGATGCCAAAGGGGGTAAGTGTCTCAACTGTATGAAAATGGTCTTGTTAAAGAGGAACTCCGACCTTCCTCCCCATTTTTTTTTTTTTTTTTCCCATTCCCACCCCACTTACCTTATGGTGGTATCTGCACATTTCAGATACTCGCCCATCGTGGACCTGCTGAGATCGTCTCATGCCCGGCCACAGCTCCGTCCAACGCTGCCATATTTTATCTGGCATCCTCAAGAGGTTTGCCGGCTCTTCCGCGTTCAGTGGGTGGGCCTTTCAATGATGTGCCGAAAGGCCCTTCCCCCTCCTTCTGTTCTTCAATGAAAGCCTATGCCTCCTGGGATATTTGATGTACATATCCCAGGAGGCACCGGGGGCAGTGTGCGCGTCATGCGCCTAGGGCGAGTGACTTGCATGGAGAGGTGGGGCGAACTTTCAATTGAGAAAAAATAATTTTAATTGCCCTGAATCCTTGGGTGGGTGAAGGTCCGCTTTAAGACATCTGAACAATTATGCACCGAATTTGACATACCACGTCAGAGGTTCTTTCAATGTTGAGACATGCTATCCATACACAATCATGCACTCCTGCCATGTTGCTTTGGCAGTCCTCAATTGCCAACCTACTATCAAGTAGTGACTCTAAAAAGGGGATTATTTACCAAATATATACTATGCTGCACACCAAATTTCAAAGGACAGAGCACAAACTAGAAACAACGTCCCTCATTTGAATGACCAGTGGGAACAAGCACTGACCGCACTATCACTGGTTTCTCTGTCATTTTCTAATTGTAAGTAGAATTATGTAAAAAAAAAATGGATTGTAAAGTGAAAATGCTTAATCCATTATTAATTTTTTTTTTCTTCTTTTTTTTTTTTCACAATTTTTCTTTATAACCCTCTTCATCTTGCAGCTATAATATAGAATGGTATTACTTAAAGTTTCATCATTATTTCTTGCCTATTCTACCATCAGAGACACAGAATAATTTATATTTTTAGCTGGCAGCTGTGTTACCAGAGGTGTCTTTTAAACCCTGGGGCAGCCATGTAGCTAAGCGCTGAGAAGAGGAGAGCTGCTGTCATCTGTTTACCACCTCTGTATTCCCTTAGGTACGCAAGTATAAGAGTATGATCCTGGAGGACCTGGAAACTGCATTAGCAGAGCATGCGCCGGTGCAGCAAGACATCAACTCTGACCTGCCCCCCCTGACTATAGATGGCATTCCAGTATCTGTGGATAAGATGACACAGGTGAGGAGGCAGCTGGTATATTAAAATCCTAACATATTCCATGTGTTTTTTTACTTCTGTACAGTGAGGAAATGCACTCCTCCATGACAACTGAAAGAATTATTTAAAGTGATTGATTGTAATGGTTTGTTTAAAAAAAAAAAAAAAAAAAACATATCATACTTACCTCCACTGTGCAGCTCGTTTTGCACAGAGTGGCCCTGAACCTGCTCTTCTGGTGTCCCTCGGCGGCTCTTCCCCCACATCAGATAACCCCTGGGAGAAGCGCTGTCCCGGGGGGGTTACCTTGCGGGCGCGCGCCCGAGTACAGCATTCGGCATCCATAGACGCAGGACTCTGCCCCGACGCTCGCGTCATTGGATTTGATTGACAGCAGCGGGAGCCAATGGCTGCGCTGCTATCAATCTATCCAATCAATAACCGAGCACCCCGGGCAGAGAGACAGCACGTCCGCGTGGGTCAAGCTCTAGGGCTCAGATAAGTAAAACGGGGGGGGCTGGGGGGCCGGTCACTGCCAGTGTTTTTTTTTTTTTTTACCTTAATGCATAGGATGCATTAAGGTGAAAAAACACAAAGGTTTACAACCCTTTTATTTATTCTCTGCCCATAACAGCTCTGTCATTTCAAAACACCTGGCCATCCTTACCAGAATACCACTGTTGCTTAACACACATGAATAAAGTGTGCACCTCATAAGATGTAAATGCAAAAAAATTGCCATTGTTTGAAAGTAATTTGAAGGCACCATTATCAGAATAGTAATTCCGCAGCTCGAAGAGGATAATGGTGATTTGTGTTTACTTATAGCCTCATGTAAAAGCATGCGATTTTGTTAAGCCACATAAAAAGTAGTGGGTTTTTGTCATAGGCAGATTAAATGCTTTTGAATATGTATTGGTTTAGGGCAGAGATGTCAAACTCAATTTCAGCATGGGCCACATCAGCATTATGGTTGCTCTCAAAGGGCCAGTTGTATCTGTAATGCACACAATCTGAATTCTCGTCGGAAAAAGCTCTGATGGTTTTCCAGACGGAATTTCGCTCAAACTGACTTGCCTACACACGGTCACACCAAATTCCGACCGTCAAGAACACGGTGACGTACAACACTACAACGAGCCGAGTTCAATGCTTCCGAGCATGCGTCGAATTGTTTCCGAGCATGCGTAGGAATTTTGCGCGTCAGAATTGTTACAGACGATCTGAATTTCCGATAGAAACCTTTTCCGTCAGAAAAATAGAGAACATGCTCTCAATTTTTTGCTGTCAGAAACTCGGCCAGCAAAATTCCGATGGAGCCTACACACGGTCGCATTTTCCGATGAAAAGCTCTCATCTGTCTTTTTCTGGCCGGAATTCCGATCGTGTGTACGTGGCATTAGACTGGATGTCCAGAGCAAGCCCTCCCCACCATCAGTCAAGAGTCCCCTGCCCTCCCTTACATCACAGTGCACCCCTCTTACCCTGTGCTGCTGCCGGAAAGAAGCTGGGGTGGAGCTGGGAAGCAGAAAGTGCAGGGTCTAGAGAAGGACCCAAGGGTGGCCAGAGTCTGCTTCATGCTGAGACGAGGTGGTGTTGCGGCTGCACAGAGAGGCACAGAATCTGTGGGAGGAGCCTTGTCCTCCTCTGCTGTCGACTGATGAGATGGGGGGGGGGCGGAGATGAGGGGGTTTCCACAGCTGCAGGAGATGTGCGAGGGCCACATCAAATGGCCTAGACGAGCCAAGGGTAACTATTAGGTAGTTTCACTGAAGGTAGTAATGGGTAAAAAAAAAAAACAAAGGCATTTAGTCTGAGAGATGGTTATTGCCATGTGACAGGAAGATATTACTTTCTCTGTTGTGGATTTCTTCTCATTTAAACCCTCGTTTGTGGAAAATCTATTTCAGTTATCATTTGTGTAACCTGTCATTAAAGTTGAACCCCAGTCAGAAAATGAAGTCCTGCTAGATGACTTCAGGCTGGCCCCTTTTGCAGGAAAACATTAGAAATAAATGCCTATACCATTTAAAATCCAGTAATACACAGTCTCACCCTGTTCTGCACATGCTCAGTTGCTCTCCATTTTTAGGCGATGTGCTGAATTTGTAGAGGCCGAGCTGCTGACGGCTTAAAGCTTTACTGCTGTACAGGGGCTCTGGGTTTCAGCAAAATGGCAGCCTCCAGCAAGAAGAAACCATAAGAATGCTTGAGGCAATTTACAGCACCCATTCATTTTGGTAGCATAATTAATAATGTGGAATGTATGTTGCTTGTGAAAGAACAGTATTCTTTATCAAGTTATTATGGGTAAAGTTCTGCTTTAAGGCCCCTTTCACACTGAGGCATTTTTCAGGCACTACAGCGCTAAAAATAGCGCCTGTATAGCGCCTGAAAAAAGCAAGTCCTTTCACACTGGAGCGGTGCGCTAGCAGGACGGTAAAAAAAGTCCTGCTAGCAGCATCTTTGGAGTGGTGAAGGAGCGGTGTATTCACCGCTCCTACCCATTGAAATCAATGGGACAGCGTGGCTATGCCGTTTTGCGGGCGGTTTTAACCCTTTTTCGGGGTTAAAACCGCCCGCTATCAGCCGAATAGCGCCGCTAAAACAACGGTAAAGCAGCGCTAAATATAGCGCTGCTTTACTGCAGAGAACGCTCCCGCCCCAGTGTGAAAGGGGCCTAACAGCTTTAGTCCCTAAGCCCTTTTTTGTGATGGTATTTCCTGATAACAGAACAATAATGGGCCATACGCAGACCTGTAGTTTTGTATTCTGTATTGCCTGCCAGTGTGATGAATTCTACCGTTGGCCTCTGAATTGAGATTAGCAGTATTACATTCAGATTTTTTTCAGTGCAGCCTGGATTAAATAAACCACGAATGGGTTGAAGTGGAGTGTAATTTCCTTTGGGATTACTCAGCAACTTTAGAGCTGCCAGTAACCTTTCATCAGTGAGATTCATTAAAAGGGACAAGTGAAGCTGAGCTCAGGTGTGCAGTTCACTATTCTGGCTGTAGGTGACACAACCTTAATTGCTCTATTTTCTGTCCTTGTCTTAAGGGAGACAAAGCTGTCGGGGTGTCACGGGCTTGTAAATACTGATGTGTTTGTATGCCTAAAACATTAGAACTTTTACATTATTAACCCCTGGAATGTTTTTCCTATGAAAATGGTATCCTTGGGTTATATGGTTTTAAAGACTGTAAGCACTGACTAGATCAGACTTTTATCTGCTTTCAAAATCATATAATTCAACCACTGGTGTGCTTAAAATATCCTCTTCAGGCATTAGTGCATGCAGGAGAAATTGCAGAATATCATAACCTGGAAGTAGAGACTTGCATAGGGTGAGATGCCTGGAAAGTGCGAAAACTCTGGGTATTTTGTGAGTCTGCTTTACATTAGGTAGGTGGGAAATTAACAATCTCAGGTTGAGTTGAATATTCATGCCTAATGTGTACACCTGTCCCTCGAAGTGCAGTTTAGTTTGGGAATTTAAACTGGTAAAAACGGGTGTGTGTGATATTAACACCACATGCTTATTTCATTGCTTTTCATATCGGAAATAACTGGTCAGATGTGACCCGCACCATATTCAGTCTGCTTTCTCTGATGGCACATTAGCCATTTTCCCCTCCCTTTTTTTCTTAAAGAGCAGCAGTTTGTTTAGAGAATATTGTGTGCTGTAAAGTGTGTTTGTGCGTAGAATACAGTAATTTTTGTATTTGCACACTACATATTTCCCTACTTACTGATATGTGACTCGTCCATCCTATTAGAGAGTTTTTTTACAGGTGAACAGGCTTTAGTATGACGGCTTCTGCTGCTGATCATGTCTCCAGGGGTTGTAGTTAACAAGACTGTGAAATACAGAGGCCCAGTAATTGCTACTTCTCAATCGTAGTGTGGTGGTATCAAAAGGGTAATCTATAATTATTGGCTAGGTTATAAGTGGGGGGATATTATATGTACATGATGTGTAAAATATAAAAGCACATACAATATTAACAGAAAAATTGATTTATGTGTGGGTTCTGGATGCAACATGACTAATCAAAAGGATTGGTGTATATGAGTTGAGGCCCAAATCCAGGAACCACCCCCCTTTTCATGTGCATTTTATGTTTTTTTTTGTTTTTTAACCACTTGCCTACAGCAGGGCACTTTCACCCCCTTCCTGCCCAGACCAAGTTTCAGCTTTCAGCGCTGTTGCACTTTGAATGACAAATGCCTGGTCAAGCAACACTGTACCCAAATTTATTTTTTACCATTTTTTTTTCTTCAGACAAATGGAGCTTTCTTTTGGTGGTATTTAATCACTGCTGTTTTTTTTTTTTTATTTTTTACAAAAAAAAAAGAAAGACAAAAATTAGAAAAAACAAAACCTTTTTCTTTTCTTTTTTTCTGTCAGTAAATTTGTAAATAAGTAATTTTTTTTCCTTCAGTGATGGGTGCTGATGGGGCTGCACTGATAGGGGGCACTGGTAGGTTGCACTGATGAGGCACGCACTGGTGGACACTGAAAGGCAGCAGTGACTGGCATCACTGATGAGCACTGATTGGTGGCACTGGGGGGGTTTACTGTAATCTGGGCACTGATGATCAGTGACCTGATTACATGTCTTTATATTCCCTGCGCGGAGATGCCGCTGGTCGTTTCTCCTGACCCCACACACTGTCCGTGTGAGGCCATGAGAGCCAATCGCCGGCACTTCCGTGTTTACATGTGACCGACTGTGATTGGAAACAGCCGATCACTTGGTTAAAAAGCCACATGATCGAATCTTTACAGAGATTGGGGTCGTAGTGTGTCATAGCAGCATGGCGTGCGAGAGCGCCCGTTCTGGGGCGACGTCATATGACGTCGTCACAGAACGAGAGCCGCTCCTCCGCTATTTGAGGGTGGTTGGGCGGCAATCTGTTAATTAATAACCATTTTCAGATGTCTTTGGGCTGGTCATTTGACACACATAGAGAAAGGAAAAACAGAAGGGCGCACCAACCTTACCATTTACCACTAAAAGAGCTTTATTAAAATGTATAAAACGGCAAGTTTCTACTCGCAAACTAGGAACTTCCGCCCTCCTATGCTGGGTGTTGAGTGGATCTGATGATTCCTCAAAAGAATGTCTGACGCGTTTCTGGGGAGAACCCCTTTCCTTAGAGCCTGGAGTGGGCAATGGTCTTATTTCCCCCCATTTATACGGACTCTCCTTTTATGTGAGTGCAGGTGTGGCTATGCACCCCCCGGCTCCTCCCCACCATGCCCTCAGACACCACCCACCATAGTTAACCCCTATCTGCAGATATGAGTGAGGACCTTCAGCTCCTGATCTAAGGGGTCAATGCTTAACTTGTAGTCCAGTGCAAATTGGCATAAATACCTCTAATGATGCACGTGTGATCTTTCCTTTCAGATCATAGTTGGAGGGGAATACGTGACATCCTGTCTCCAGTGTCTTCTTGTGCAGACACTCTCTCCTATTCCACAGAGCAGCTTCCTCGACCCGGAAGTGCGAGTGTATTTGCGCTCCACTCGCAACTTCCGGTCTTTCAAGCCTCACTTTAGGTCTGGCCATAGCGCTGGCCATGACGTTGTGTGCGCCTGGATTGACCCTTCTGCGCATGCGCACACCAACTAGAGATTGAACTAGAGGGGTCAATTCCATCTTTGTAAAGTTTCATTACCTTGTTACGCAGTCCTTTTGACTGTTCTTTTCTACCTCCTCATGGCTTTTAAAAGATTTAAAAAGCCACAAATGTAGGAAATTAAAACCTTTTAATTGCTATTTTAACCTGTGTGTGCCCTCTTAGTGCATCCATGTGAGAGCTAACAAACTCATTGACTATTTATACACACACATATTTTAAATTATGATTTAAAAAGCCACAAATGTAGGAAATTAACCTTTTAATTGCCATTTTAACCTGTGTGTGCCATGTCCTGTTTTTGTACCAAGGCCAAACGTTCCAGGGTATGTAAACTTTTTATCAGGCCATTTGGGTGATTTCTGCCTGAGCTCATCCTTAATGGTAAGCATTGACTTGCATCCACTATCCTCTTTGTCAGTCCGGTTTCTTGCATGTTTTTTGCATGCAGACATTATTTTGAAATTGTTTTATATTCCCTATAAAAATCACCATGTTGCAGTTTTTTGTTTTTAAACCAATGCATCGGTAATTCAGGCACTAACAATTTGACTCCTTTGAAACTTTGAGTTGCTTCATAATTCATTTTAAAAACTTGAATATCCAACTGCTGACTGACATACTTTTTATAAACCACAGATGGTGTTTATAGTGCATATTATTTATGTTAATCTATATTGTACATTATATATCATGTTAATTTTCTTGTGGTATTCCTGTTTATATTGCCTATCGCATGTATATTATACTTTTTAGAGTATATAAGGTGTATTTCAGTTCTTGAGTATGTGGTTATTGGTGTACGGAGTATATAATCTTGTTATATATACATACATATACATACATACAGGGCTCAAGTCCTATGGGAACGGAGTTCCTGTACTTTTTCCACAACAGGAACTCAGTTCCGTTTAGCAGCCGTGTCCTGCAAGACTTTGAAGTATGCGAGCTGTGTGGCAGGTGCTACACCAGCAGCTGCCGACACAGCTCGCAATAGTAAGTGCTGCACACCTGACCATTCAGGCATTGCCAGTAGGGGGCCCCATGACAGCTTCCGCTTCGATCTACCTGTCAATCACAGCTAGCTGACAGGTAGATCAGGTCCCTACTGCTAAGTGATTGTATTTAGTCAGACCTCTCGTGATGCGCTCCTGTGTCCCGCTGAATCCCCCCCTCCTCTATCTTCAGTGCCATATGATGAGAGAACCCAGAGGAGGAGCACAGCTATTCTGCTCACAGGACATGCAGGGGTAGAGGTGAGCTGAGGGAGGAACATCAGTTTGGGGTGGTAAGCTGAGCACAATACCTGGCAAAGTTTAATGCCAGGAGGGAAGTTTATGTGGAAATATGTGAAGGGTTGGAATAGCAGCGAGTGTGTGTTGGAGCCCTGCAGAGTTTGCAGCCCCCCCAAGCTAACATACATCTCCTAAGCAGGAACACATCACTATCTCCCCAAGCATTCTGTCCAGATAATGTGCAGTTCATTTATGACCTTTCCATTTAACCCTGTGTTATCCAAACTCTGTTCAATGAAAAGTGTAAACTCACCATATAAACACTCTATATACAAAATACCATTCCCCAATAAAGATCGGAACATGATGTTCACATTTGCATGGAAGCACAATTGAGTGAATGCTAATTATTCAGAGAATTACCGTATTTGTGTTTATTGAGGACTGTTTTTTTTTTTTTTTTATGTACTAACAGTTAAGCCTTATACACACAATATGAAAATTGGATGAAAAATACCACTTTTGAAGCGTTCGTGCATATGAGCGCATCATTTATTTTTTTTTGGTGGGCAAGTGGATCTTGGGTGGGAGTTCCCACACTTTTTTCCCCAGGACTTGACCCTTGCATGCATGCATACATACATACATACATGTGTGAAAAAAACACCACCACCAAACACCAAATACACCACCAAATGTGAACATTGATTAAAATTCAGTGTGTGTGTGTGTGTGTGTGTGTGTGTGTGTGTGTGTGTGTGTATATCTATCTGTAATACCTTCCTATGCTGCTGGCCATTTTTTGCAGTTTGTATTTGAACACCACTGTGCCTAAACTCCACAAACTTTATATACCAGAAGCAGATAAAATAAAAATATAAAATGTGCATATATGCTATGTACCAGATGATGCTGTTGTGCAATCTTTCCACAGTCTTGCATTTCCTCAGTTACCTTAGGGAGCAAGGTTACACCAGCCAGAACCAGGGAATAATGTGCATCTGGTAGGCTTGTATATAACATGGAATGGTAATAGTGCTCTTAACTATGACTGGGTTTGTATTATAAGACAAAATTTTGTGGATAGGTCAAATGTCTTGTTCTCACAGCCCCTTTTCCTTTTTCGTAAAATACCTTCTATAAAGAAAGATTACAAAATGATTAATATTTGTGCGTTTATAATTAGAGATGGCAAAGCTGCTGAAAAGGGATAGCAGGCAGAGTGCATCTAAATTTTACAACCAACCTGCTGGTATACTACTTGGTGGTAAGCTGGAATGGTGTTCAGGCCAGCAAGAGGCAGGGTAGAGAGGCATTAATTGCAAGCACAGGCCTTGCAATCTTCAGACATGTTATGGCTGCAAAAATAAAATATTGTGGTGTACATTTAATAAGTGGCGAAAATCGGTGATAAGACTTTTCAGCCCCCAGTGAGGTGTTTAATAGACCAGTGATAAATCAGTTAGGAGTTTAAAAACAGAGAACATCTAATTTCTTCTCTTCACTGCGAGTTCTTGGTGATAAGTACACACAAAGGTGTCTGTTTTATAAAGCAGTGAACAAAAAAAATCCAGAGGATTGCCACTGATCACGGTTTATGAATCGGAGATAATCGGGGAGAACAAGTTTGAACATGTTCTCCCACCGATTATCTCCGCACACAGAGAATTCTCATTGACACAGAAATGGCCAGTTTATGAAGCTGCGATCTCAGCGCTTCATTGGTGATCTGTGTCAGAATTCACCCTCCCCAATTCACCAGCTCAGAGGTGGAGAATCAGGGAGTGAAGAGGCAATCCTGGGGGATCTGAGGAGGAAAGAGGAAGATTATTAACCTGTACCTCGTTCAGACCCCCCAAGACAGTAACCATGTCCCCCTGTCATATTTGTGTGTGTATGTGTATATATATATATATATATATATATATATATATATATATATATATATATATATATATATATATATATATATATATATATATATATATATATATATATATATATATATATATATATATATATATATATATATATATATATATATATATATATATATATATGTATGTATATATATGTATATATATATATATATATATGTATATATGTATATATATAAATATGTGTGTGTGTGTGGACTCTTTATTTTATTAGCATTAACCACGCCGTCTGTCCGTGTATTGAGCAGTGATAAGTTATCACTGCTTAATAAACTGACATTTTCGGTGTTTCTGTGAATTTCTGGTACTGTAATCTCGTAAAGTCTCACGAGATTCCAGTATCAGAGGCTGTTTCGCCACTGTTTGAAGCGTTTGCTTCTCCTTTGGAAGAGTGAAGAGATCTACAAAGCTTCATAAACTGGCACTCGGAGGAGAACGATCTCCTCTGTGAATGCCGGAGAATGAAGCCATGACATTTTTTCACTGCTTCATAAATGGACATCAAAGCATTGGAAATGTACCTGTTTAATGGTAAAAGGCATAACAGGTGCCCCCTATATTTATCACCAAGTCAGACTTGGTGATAAAAACTTTCTGGTGAAACACCAGGACAAATCAGACATGACTGCGGGATTGCTTGTGCTGTAAAGCATCCACTGGGGCGCTTTTCGGCATGTACCTCCTCGTTTTCTCTTCCCTTGACCCCCAGGGGGAAATTCATTATTATCTATAGGAATGTCCTTTTTTTTTTTTTTTGTTTTTTTTTTTTTTTTTTTTCTTGTGCAAAGGTGCACGGTACAAGCAACCGTTTTTCACAAAGTGTTTCAGGGCAGCACCTTGAGAGAAGCTCCTCCCGCTTTTCCCAGGAAGCACTGCATCATATGGTCTTTTTTAAAGGCTGCCTCCAATCAGACTCGTCTGTTTTAGTGTTTCCTACAGCCTAAAGTGGAGACACTGCAGAAAAACCCCAGTATGTATACCCCAGTACCCCATGACAGCTGCTCTCAGGTGCTGTCATGGGGTACTGGGGTATACATGTTCCACCCCTGCATTCCCTCTGACTGATGGAGGATGCTCCAGGGATCCACTCTCTCTTCAGTGCCCAGGCAGGGCCAGTACTGTCAGGTGTCTTGCTTCCCTCAGGAGGGGGAGGTGATTGTTTCTCCCTCCTTGGTTGGCGGCTTCTCGGGCTCAGAGGAGAGCTGTTGTCACTTCAGGCGGAAGCAGGACTTCCAGTGGGCGTATCGGCTTCTGGTGGCTTGAACGCAGAGGGGGCGGATCAGGCATCAGCTAGTGCATGGAATTTGAAGCCGCCTGAATCATTTTTGGGGGGCTTAATTTATGCTGGGATTTCACCAGCATGAGTGACATGGAGTCTGCAGCGAAAGTGGTGGCAGGTGCTTCTGGCACCAACCATCTCAAGGCAAGGCTCGGGCTGCACAAAATTCACTTGGCATAATGCATTATCATTTTAAAAATTATTTGAAAAGTCACAATTAACCATTTAATTCAATGCATTTCAGTGCGTTGCAACGCATTGTGGTGGCATGCAGTGAGTTGCATTTTGCTGCAACTCAATGCAGCATTATGGTGTGAACAGGATGCACAAAAAACTACTATAGTCATCGTGCCTTGCTTTGAGCCTGCATTGATCTATGCAGATCAGAGTAACTCAAAGGACATGATGTGAACCATAGAGAGCAATTGTTAAAAAAAAAAAAAAGAAAGTTGCGTTATGATAACATTACTGTTGTCTAGGGGTGTTCTATAATAATATGGGGCTATCTATGTGGTTTTATGTTTTTATTCACGTATGTGAGACCAATAACTGTTTTCTATTAGGATCTTATCTTTCCTCATATGAATACATGTGTGCATTTCTTCTCCTCCTCTTTTCTCTCCAGGCTTTTCTCCTCCCATTGTGGTGATATTTTATGGCTGCTTATAGAAAATATTACTGTGACAATTCAGCCACTTAAACAGGCTGAAACTTTTCTCCAGCAGTTGTGAAATATCACTGTAATGGAAACAAGTAGCTGTTTCAACATGTTACAGAAGTATTGTCACAGGTTACCACTATCTGGGAATTTTCCCAAAGAAATTGCATGCATCAAGGGTGCATGTATGTAGACAGGAGAGGCTACAGGAGACCAGCAGCATTAAGATGCAACAAAGGTTGAAAAAATTGTCAAAAGTATTTTGTTTTAGAAAAAAATGTCAGTAATGCTTATACAGAGTGTTTTAGCAAACTGAAATGTATTCAGTTAGTATATACAGCTAATTTTAAAGAGACGTCATGTTCACCAGGATAAGCAGTCTTTCTAATGTCTTACACTTCCGTCTTTTTATTGCTTCTAGGCCCAGTTACGTGCATTCATTCCAGAGATGCTGAAGTATTCCACGGGTCGAGGTAAACCAGGCTGGGGCAAAGAAAGCTGTAAACCTATCTGGTGGCCTGATGACATACCTTGGGCTAATGTTCGTAGTGATGTCCGAACCGAAGAACAAAAACAGAGGGTAAAATATTTACCTATAATGGAACTATACTGTACTAAGAATTGCGATTTATCAGATGACACAATACAACTCTATGTGCATCATGCTTATGCTCTTTCTCTATGGTCAGCTCCCTTACCCACCCAACCCGGTTCCGCCTCCTTCTCTCTTTTTTTTTTTTTTTATCTTAATCGTACATCACAAGACACAGGCTAGGATATTTATAGACCCTGGGGTTTATAAGCTGCTACTTTCCGGTGATTGGACACTGGCAAAGCTTTGCTGGACATGACCCCTAGGTGTATGCCTATAATCCCACCCCACTCTTGCTAGTGTTTTTTTTTTTTAGGTGATGGATCTCCTCTCCTTTTTATGAAGAAGTTCTTCTATGCCTAACTAGTTTAGTTTATTATTTTACTTTAAATTCTTCAATCAGCTTTCACTGCCTTCTACTATAACAAGAGAAGCAGTGCATACAAATCGGTGTAACCTTAGTTAATGCCTTGGAACTGTACCCCATGTTGTAGGGAGGGCCTGTAATGTTCCTTCAGGCATTGGATCCTGCTTGGGAGCTCAACTTGACACTGAGTGTAATTCATTCCTATGGTTCCCAGGCCCTGAAAATCCCTTGTTCTACAAGGACTTCGCTACAGGACAGTCAACGACTGGGTTATTTGTTAATCCTTCTATGGATATGCTTAACCCCATTTCCAAACCCTACTTTGTGATTACCCCATATGGGTATACCCTCTCTAATAGCAGTGGCATTACCCTCCCTTATAGCAGTGGCAAAAGTCAAGCGCAAGGGAGCTGCAGCAAAAACTCCAGCAAACGTTCACTCTGCCAATAGGTTGAAAAAACACCAACCTGGTCCTGAGTGTTTGGTCTGCTGTATTCCCTGTTCCTTTTCAATGTCTGAAAGGGGGCTAAATGTGATTTGCTGCATTGCCCTATTCCAGGCCTTTTCACTCATCAACATAAATTGGCATCCTATTTATTCATTGCGACCAAAAGGACGATTGACCAGGCCTCAAAGAAACCTACAGTCTCTTTCCAGGAAGTGAGGGACCGTCTAATGGCCATGATGTTTAATGAGAAAATCTCTAGTATTCTTCACGGCATGCATGCTAAATACCTTAAAACCTGGGAACCATGGTTGACGTATGCTTTCCCTGCTCTTCCCTTGACAACGTGGGTCGACTTTAATTGATGTCTCTGGTGGCCCCGGGCCCCACATATCCTGGCTTCTTTGGCAATTATGGTGCTTTCCCAAAACAACATATATGTATGTTTGTTAGATGGGCCTGTTTGAGAAAGAACGGCCTTCCCCTTTGCTGTTATGTCCATTCATGTTTTTTTGCCAGTCATAGTCCCTGCATGGGAGGACTAGGTCCATTTGTAGTACTACCTACCTTTTGCTATATTTTACAAGAAAAAAAATATTGAACAAGAAAAAAACTCAAACCACTGAGTGACAATGTTTCCCTTGCACCAAAGCAGGACCCTATTTTAACACAGGTCTCTGCATCCAATTCTAGCTTTATCACAGGCATGCAACAAATGGTCTACCTGACCAAGGCAGATATTTCTGCAACTGTCACTTTCCTGAACAACGAACGGTTTTATTGCAACCATCAATGTTTAGTGCTCGAAAGCGCAAGGCTTATTTTCCACCCCCACCTTCTCTTGAAAGTGGAACTACCTGCTCTATAAAAAGTTGTTTTAAAGGTGAACATAGAGGCCGCAGAAGAATTCTCACTCCCATTCTCCCATACTGTTGATACTATGCCTTCATGGAATATGCTTGCCAATGTAGATATGTTCACTTGCTAATGTAACATTGCCGCACTTGATTTCCCCCGTCTCACCAAGCCCCGCTGGATACGAAGTGACCTGTAAAGTCTAAAATGACATTCCCCTTCCATAAAAAATAAAATAAAAATAGGCAATGAGAATTTGAGACACTCTTAAAGACTTTTTGCTCTTGCGGGTTCAGCTCTTCAGCCAGCTATTGGTGCAGTTTGTTTACCAAGCTGCATCTAATTGCACTAGGGTAGTGAACAACCAACAGGATCTTGTCTTCCTGGACCGAACTCTGGCAGAACACTTACAAACACTGCCTTTCACCTTAGTTTTTTGTGTTGATGCCCTAGAACAAATCATGATGCACATCTCCAGAATGGCTCCTCTTTCTGAAGAGGCTGAAGCTGCCTGTAAAAGATGCCTCACTCGTATGCCTTTTTTTAAAGGAGGGCAAGTTCATAAAGGATGTCATGGGAGGAAAGGTTCTCTTTCCACAATGGAAGGCACCAAAAAGCCCTCCTCCATGGGTGGTTCTTGTGCCATCAAAAAGTGTGATTTCTTCATCGTTGTCACATAGAGATATCAAATATTTATAAAAATGTGAGGGGTTTACTCACTTTTTTGTGAGATACTGTGTGTGTGTGTGTGTGTGTGTGTGTGTGTGTGTGTGTGTGTGTGTAAAAATATTATATTACACGTACACCCACACGCTAATTATTAGAATGGGAATTGTACTTCTTTTACAGGTATCTTGGACACAAGCACTAAGAACGATCGTAAAGAACTGTTACAAGCAGCACGGAAGGGAAGATCTGTTATATGCATTTGAGGATCAGCAGCCACACCATGTGGCAACAGCACATGGCATTGCTCACCTTGTGCCATCACAGACTGTGGTACAGACTATCAGCAATCCAGATGGCACAGTATCCCTTATTCAGGTTTGTTGTCAGTGCATATAAACTAGTGTTTATCAATTTAGCAGTATAACTTTTTAGCTTGACTCTGAATATTGTTAATGGCTGAAAGGGGCAGGTGGCACAACTTTCCTCTGTAGCAGTAGCTACAGTTAACTCTCTGTCACTCTGACTGTGAGAGGATGCTGGGAACATTTTTAGCAGAAGCAACAGCCTTGCATAGACACAAGTCCACCTAGTTCAACCAAAAAAAACTTAATATACAGAACCCTGTACCCAGAGTTGATCCACAGGGTGTAAACAAAAAAAATCCCTATAAAGAGCCTTTTACAATACCCACATTCTCCATCCTCGTGTCTATCATTTGCCCTGTTGGAAAGAAAATTCCTTCATAAAGAAGGGCATGCAAAGATGCTTTAGTGGTACTTGATCATTTATTGTTGCATACATAGTATGGATTTTTTTTGTTTGCTACTTGGATTTTATTGTCATCACTCTGGGCTCACCTGATCACTGTACCATGTAAAAAAAAAAAAAACCTATAAAGCATGATCCAATTTGCTTCAGTGGTGGGGAAAAAAAGCCCTTCCTGATCCCTGAACAAAATCCAATTTACCCTAAATCAACTGTTGCTGGTGTTTATAGCCTATAAATGTTAATATCCATTTATATTTTATAAATTTAGAAATGCTCCCAGTGCCTTTTTTTTTTTTTTAACTGCCTACAGTTCCTGAGGCAGTCTAATCCAAATTTTCCCAGCTTTTACTGTGAAGAAGTCTTTCTGTATGCGGAGGTTAAATCTCTGTTCCTCCAGCTTCAGACCTAGTGTGCCCACCTGTTCTCTGTAATGACCTTTAACCGCTTGCCGGCCACCCGCCGTTGATTGTCGGCAGCAGGATGGCACTCCTGCTCGAATCGCCGAAGCTGTACGGTGAGCGATTTAAGGAGTATAGGGCACGCGCCGCATGACGTAGGAGCCCACGCGCGTGGCCGACAGCCGCGATGGCCATCGGCTACCCGCGATTGCTCCTGAGAAGTAGAGAACGGAGATCTATCAATGTAAACAGACAGATCTCCGTTCTGTCAGGGGTGAGGAGAGCGGATCTGTTCCTACTGCTTAGGAACAACAATCGGTCTCCTCCCCCAGGCAGTACCATCCCCCTCCAGTTAGTATCACTCCCTAGGACACACATTTAACCCCTTGATCGCCCCCCTAGTGTTAACCCCTTCCTTGCCAGTGACATTCATAGAGTAATTGAAGGCTATTTATAGCTCTGATCGCTGTATAAGTGTCAATGGTCCCAAAATAGTGTGAAAAGTGTCCAATCTGTCCGTCGCAGTCCCAATAAAAAATTGCAGATCGCTGCCATTACTACTAAAAAAAAATAAAATAATAAAAAAAAAAAAATGCCAAATATCTATCCTTCATTTTGTAGAAGCTATAACATTTGCACAAACCAATCAATATACGCTTATTGCGATTTTTTAATTTTTTTTTTTATTTTTATTTTTTTTACCAAAAATCTGTAGAATTCTACATATTGGCCTAAACTGATTAAGAAATTTAGTTTTTTTTATTATATATTTTCTGGGGATATTTATTATAGCAAAATGTAAAAAATATTGCTTTTTTTTTTTCAAAATCTCTTTTTTTTTTGGTTTATACCGCAAAAAATAAAAAACGTAGAGGTGATCAAATGCCACCAAAAGAAAGCTCTTTGTGGAAGAAAAAGGACATCAATTTTGTTTGGGTACAGCACCGCGCAACCGCACTCAGTTAAAGCGACACAGTGCCTTATCTCAAAAAATGGCCCGGTCAGGAAGAGGTAAATTCTTCCTGGGCTGAAGTGGTTAACTTTGCACAAAGTTCACTATTTGGACCACTTATGTATTGATACATGGTGATCATATCTCCCTTAATTGCTTTTTTCAAGTGGGAATAAATTAATTTTAGCTAATCAGTTTAGTTTCCTTTCAGCAGTTCCCTAATATCCTTATGGTGAACTGGTGCCCAAAACTGACCTGCATATTCTAGATCTCGCTTTCCTTGTACATTTTGGTGGTTGTAAGCACAGGCTGCACATTTTATTAGTAACATGCAAAGAACTAGAGAAGAATGCCGTCTTGTCTTAACACTTGTATATTGCCTCTGGAACACACGCTCAATTTTATATATTATTAGATCCTATCTGTTGCTGTCTAGAGGGCCATGTTATAGATCTAATGTCTGTGTGCAAACAGCATCCACATTTCTGAAGATCTTTGGGCCCATGGCACAGAGTTCATAAAAGATAGTAATATGCTCTTATAGTAATTGTATATCTGTATAAATTGATCTATCTTACTCATTCCTTCCAGGTTGGCACAGGTGCTACTGTTGCCACATTGGCAGATGCTTCGGAGCTACCAACTACAGTAACTGTTGCACAAGTTAATTATTCTACAGTCAGTGATGGTGAGGTAAGACCTGCACTTTTGTATATGTACAGAAACATAAAGCACAAAGTTTAGTATTGTAAAAAATATTCTTGTGAAATGAACATAGTTTGCAGCTGCATATGCATGCACGTTCTTTGTGTTGTGATATACATGTAAAAATTATTATACTGCCTATGAAAAAGAACAGACTAGTGAAATAGTATTTCAAAGTGTCATAAGTACATAATTGCCAGTCTGTATTTTGTCACTTCTATTGCGATTTCTTTTCAAGGAATGAAGCTTTGTGTGTCTACTGAGAATAAAATGTCAGCACGTTGATCACATGATAGAACTATTATGTGCAATTAAAAAGACACTTTTTACAACATTTGCATTATGATCTTTACCTGAAATGTGCACTTAGGTCAGAGAAATAGTTTTGAATGTAAATTATCGGGCTGATGTATAATATGAAATGTTGTATGTATTGTGTAGTGAAATGTACAACATTTTTTCTGTCAGGTAGAACAAAACTGGGCAACACTTCAAGGTGGAGAGATGACCATTCAGACAACGCAAGCATCTGAAGCCACTCAAGCTGTTGCTTCCCTAGCTGAAGCTGCTGTTGCTGCATCACATGACATGGCGCAAGGTGCTACAGTCACCATGGCACTAAACAGGTAATTATGCCAGTATTCTGCAGTCCATGACTCGACTTGCACTGCCGATGAGACTTTCTACATGAAAATGGCTGGATATGTGAATGGTTATTTTTATTTCTTCTGAGTTTGTGTTTACACATCCTATAGGTCCTGCCAGCCCTCTTTTTTCAGTCGGACACTAGGGTAAGCTGTTCACGAAGTTAACTGTTATTTTTGACTGTCTTGAAAATATGTATTAAAATGTACAGTATGTAAATGATTCATTTTCTCTGCAATGTAGCAAACTTTAAAGTCTAGTTGTCTTGAGAAAAATGTTGCCATGTGCAATGTAATTTGGGTTTGGATTCTTCTGCATGCTGATCATTTGAAATGTTATACTTGCATGCTGAATTTTAACTGAGATCGTTTTGAAACCCATGCAGTAAACACAGGTTATTGCATACATTTACTGATGATTTCTATTGTTTTTTTTTTTTTAAGAGTTTGAGAGATACCGTTGTGCATATTGTATTTGTGTGCTTTTTCAACAAAGCGGTGTTCATGCTTAAAAGGCCATAATGATTGCGTTACTTAAAGTGGTTGTAAACTCTTACAAACCACTTTGACCTACAGGTAAGCCTTAGGTAAGCCTAGATTAAGGCTTACCTGTAGGTCCAAAAAAATTTCTCCTAAACCTACACGGTTTAGGAGATATTTGCTAAAAGACACGCACCGCTGTCTACGGCATATGCGCCGTAGAGAGCGGCGCGCAGGCGCACTGAGCATGCCTTAGATAGCGGCGATATGCCACTCGTGGCGGTCCTGTGCGCATGCGCGGGAGTGACGTCATTGTGGCTCCGGCGAATCACAACGCCGGAGCAGCGAGACCCGGAAGTCACTCCGGGATGCATGGCAGCGGTGAAGATGAAGACGGAGGACCAGTTCGGGGGCTTCGTTCTTGGGTAAGTTATTCATAATAAGCTAGTATGCTATGCATACTAGCTTATTATGCCTTTGCATTTCTTTTTTTTATTTTTATTGCCTTTACTTCCTCTTTAAAGCCGTATTAAACCCAAAAGTAAACATTTTATTATATTGCAGCTTACCAATTCTTGTGATGGCTGCATTTAATTTTCATTTTTAGGCTTTCTTGTATTTTCATCTGTCGATCCAGCCAGCAAGTATTGCTCTCCAAAAGAATGTATCAGTTTACATGAATGAGACAAACCATTTAACACTGGCAGGGGTACCTAAAAATCGGCTTTTATTTATATAAATTCCCTAAAAAAACAAACTGCTGTAACTGATTTAAAAGTATTAGCTGGAGTTCGGCTCCAATTAATGTATTTAAATCTGATAATACATTTACCCCCCCCCGCCCCCCCACGACTGATAATGCTGCTGCCTGCTGTGCCTCCTGTGCTTATTCATCCAGAGTAGTGTCTTACTAATACAGGAGTTGTGTTACTGGCCAGATCACCAGGTGAAAACAGGAAAAAAGCCAAAAGAAAAAAACCTAATGCAGCCACCACATCTGATGATTGGTAAGCTGCAATATAATAAATTTTTGGTTTCTGGTTTATTACCACTTTAAAAGAGACATGCATAGACAAATGTAAGATAATACATTTAAGGTCCTTTAAGGTTGACTAGAAAGTCCTTACGGGTCTTTTCACATGTGTGTTCTGTCTGTCCATTTTTCAGTCATCCTTTGGATGAAAATTGGATAGCAATTTACTTCTATGGGTGAAGGCATTTAAATGGATAATAATCTGTTCAATATAATTGACCTTAATGCAGGAAATGCATTAACCTCTTCCCCCTGACTGCCTCCTGGCCCTTTAAGAGTTCTAAAAGCCATACTTTTATATTCAGAGCCGAGCGCCAGGTTGCGGGTCAACAACACTATTGCTGATCCATTCGGCATATCAAGGGGCACGCGGCAGGGGTGCCCCTTATCACCCCTGCTGTTCGCCCTGGCAATAGAGCTGCTAGTGGCTCGGCTGAGAGCAGATGAGGGTGTCAGGGGCTGCAGGGTAAATGACAGGGAGGAAAAGTCTTTATATGCAGATGATATGCTCCTTTACTTAGAAGAAGCAAAGGAATCTCTACCCAGGGCCTTAGATAGAATTTCCGAGTTTGGGAAATACTTTGGATTCAAAGTGAATTGGAGTAAATCCATAATATTTCCATTCCAGGCAGATTATCTCCCGAGGTTGCCCCCGGAAGCTCCTCTAAAAATAGTCTCCAAATTTAAATACTTGGGGGTCGAGGTACAGCTCCCACTGAGCCTCTACATGTCCAACAACTTGGCTCCCCTTTGGAGAAGGTTGAGGGACACTGTGCAAACGTGGGCTAAGCTGCCCCTCGGCCGCCTTGGAAAAATCAATATATTTAAAATGATATACCTCTCAGCACGGTAAGTTGTTTTCACAGGGCCACAAATATGTGGCAGCACTGCGTTAAGACCCACCAAGTGTCTGCATATTTGCGTACTGTCGGCGTCAATGGGTTTAAGGTAAAAAAAACACTTTAATTTGCCATATCATCAATGTTTAGTTACACTCTAGCATAGCGGTATTGAAAACATTTGAAGAATTGCTACAATTATGGCAAGCTTTATATAGGGTTAGGGTCTTTGAGCATAACACAGATGATTTATGAAATATGTGGAGTTGTATAAAGTAAAAAATATATGTCCTGGTGAAAAGTGTAAACAATGGTAGTAATGCAATCTTTTTTGCCACTGGTGTGATGGTTTTACCTATACTAAACTGTAAGGTTTGTATTTAAGTGTACTTCACCATACTTGCCGGCGTCGTAGACATAATGTTATTGTCTGTCAGGTTTTTTTCATTTTTGGATGTGTCACCACACGAAATATATTGTTGCCAAGACAGGAAGTGTTGGAAAATCCTTTTATCAGAGACATTATAGATGACACAGTTTTGGTAGACTGGGGAATTATAAAACTATTAGGCTGGGTTCACACATGTGCGGTGAGAAAAATCAGCTGTTCAGCGGTTCCTCTCCATTCTAGCTGCGGATCAGCTGACCTGGGAGAGGTGTAGTGAGGAGGGAGAGAGAATTTCTGTTCAGAATGGAACACATCTGCGAATCGGATGTGTTCCCATAGAAGATTATGTGCATGCAATTCGCATCGAAATGCCTAGAAAACGCAAATGTTTTTTGGACAATGCGGAGTGCGAATGCAACGCACATATGCGCACATTCAAACGCACATTCAAACGCACATTCAAACTAATGGATTTAAAAAATTTCTGTGAATTGGATGCAGTGTAATCCACATCCAATTCGCATAGGTGTGAACCGAGCCTTAGTCAGGTTTTTATTACGGTTTGTGTTAAGAGGATTTCTCCTCTGGAAATGTGTCCAGTGGGACACAACAATTAAAAGCTGTCAGTTTCTACTTTCCTCACGTTGCCTAAAACTAGTAAATACATTTTGGGGGCGTTCAATTTTAAATGTGGAAGAACACTGATTTGCATAATATTGGCTTGTGTAACACCTCAATATTTATCTGACACAACCTGTAGAATATTGAATTGTAGTTGGTAGATTCCTCAGACTGTTGTGTGAGGTTGTTAGTCTTAGTTTAAAATAAACTTAAAGAATATGTAAGCCCAACATTTTATATTCCTGATGTGTACCTGCTGTAGCATGTACTGAAAAAGTATCCTGTTCAGCCTGCTCTCCTCCAACGATCAGAACTATCTTGTTGCCCCCCTCCCCCAGCCTTGCACTGGGAAGATTAATGTACTGATGTCTCTCCATCCCTAGCTCTTATGAGGTTGAGAACAGAGGGAATTTGATCACTTAAAAAAAAAAAAAAAAAATAGTTATTTATAAGGTTTTTATCTATTTAATCTATACACAAATGGTTTGCCTTTCATTTCTATTTTAAACTGAATGTGTTTTTTTTTTTTTTTTTTTTTTTTACAATAACTTTATGCTATAAAAGAATGCCTGCTTCTGTCATTTTTGTTTTTGTTTCACTATAGTGAAGCAGCGGCTCACGCAGTAGCCACCTTAGCAGAAGCCACACTTCAGGGAGGAGGACAGATCGTTTTGTCAGGCGAAACGGCTGCAGCTGTTGGGGCTTTAACTGGAGTACAAGATGCCAATGGTAAGAGCAGGCCATCCTGCAGCATTTCATAACTGCTATTGTACAGAACACTATGTAAGACACCTTCCTTTTTCATTAGCTAGACAGATTTGTGTGCAAGGTATTTCAGGCTTTTTTAACAACACTACAGCTTTGCGGGCTGTGGTGCAATTATGTAGCCACACTCCATCTGGTAGTCTTTATATTACTTCTATCACCCTTATCCACAGTGTTTAGTTATTTACACAACACTTCGATGTGGAAACAGTGTGTTTTCTCACAGCAATGTCCATTGACAACCCTGAACTAAGATGCCATAATTTTGAGTTATTTCATAAAATAAACTTTTTTGTAATTAAAGATATTGGCATTTACGAGCTAGATGGTAGTGCCTTTCTAATATTCAGATAAAAAAAGCCAGGCTAAATAAATCTGTGCATGGCAAGCCTTCTTTCCCATTCTCTTAATATATATACATCTTTCTCTAAGGCACAATGTAACAGAAGACCCTGTGCAAAACCTAAAACGGGATGCTTATATCTCAAGCAAATCATTTAGTGTCTTCGTTATGTCTGCCTAAAATTATACTGTATTTCCCTGTAGACTGACACCTCAACAAATTGTGTCATATCCATTAAAACATATTTTTTTTTTATATCCATGTTAGATGGTCTGGCGGTTCTTACCAAATCTGAAAACTTATATACTTTTTTGTGCAGATTGTAATGTAAGCACACAATGGTACGTATAAAGAAGTAGCTGAAGTGATTGACAACAATGGTCAAAGGGACATAGTGTAAGGGGAATTCTCTTTTTAAAGTGCATGTGTAACTATCCCCACGCACATCGTGAGCCATTCAAGGTGCTTGGCCAATTGTGGTGTGTCCAAAAGCCATAAGAAGCATAGGCCAGCACTCAACACAATATCCTTACACATTTTTTTTTTTTTTTTTTTTTTTATTACAATTCATAAGATCTAAGGCACTAGTCTCAAGTAATGCCATGCTAAACATATATGATTGATTAGCTGAGCGCTCTGCTCGCTGGAAGCACATCAGTAATATGTATTGGGAAGCAAAACTCTGCCTCTTCCTAGGTGGCTACTTGACCCCACACAGAGATACAGTACATAACAAGGCAGGATTATAGGTAATGGGGGAGAGATCAGCTGTATGAAGACCTTATGCAACTACTAGTGACTGGTCCTTTGCCTTTTGCCTGACTTTGTTTTGGTCACAGTTTCCAGAGTTCTGTTTCTCTTTAAAACTACACTTGACCTCTAAATTTAACACTTAAACTCCCCTCCCCCTTAGCAAGTAAGTACTACTAAAGGCTTCTCATTATAATTTTTGTTTATTTTATTAACCTTTCTGCCCATGTAAATCATCAAGCACTTTCTTAAACATACAGTACAGGATGCAGGCTTGATATTCATGGACCCTGTGTTTTAGGCTGGTATCTTCAGATGATTGGACGCATGCAACATGAACATGTTACGCCCCAAGTATGGGTGTAACATGTTCAGCAGGTGAAGTTCTCCTTTAACTAGTTTAATATTTTAACTTCAGATTTGTCAACTCTTCACTGCCTTCTAATACAACAATACAAGCAGTGCATCCAGATTGGTGCAACCTTGGTAGCCATACCTGGACCCCAGGCCATGGGGGCTGCCTGTGTAATGTTGCTTTGGGTGCTCACCTCAGCAGTTGGTGCAATGTGTAGTTAGCAGCAGGGTGCTATACAGGTCCAGAAACATGTTCAATCCTTGTGCAATCCTGATTCTGCAGACCCCCTTTGTGGGTAGTGCCCACCATGATGGACAAAGCGTGGACCCTATATAGGGACCAGTAAAAATGATAGCGGTAAGACAGGGTCACCCTGTGTCTCTGATTATTAGTTTAGTCCCACAACTGAGACAGAATATCTCTTTAGCTTATTTGTGTATCCTGGTTTATGTGTGTTTAGATGCTAGAACTGTCCGGAAACTGGGAATGTATTTGGAATGTTTTCACATATATACAGTGTAAAATTTTCAAGGGCTTTGTCACAGGTGGGTGACCAGGTGTTGCATCATTCCACAGGTCACACTTTAACTTCCACTTCCTCCTAAAGCTCTTTATAAGGTACTGAGGCGCTTCGCCCTGCCCTTTTTTCCTACAGGATGGTCACCACCCGGGTTGCTGTGTACTGCTTCTACGGACACTTTTACCACATTTTTTGCACACTACTCCATGAAAAGCCCCTAGCAGAATACCCTCACTAATAGCAATGATGGAAACCAGGTGAAAGAACCATGGCAAGTGCTTTTAAGCAAACATTTGCTCTCCAAGGCATGTAAAACGTTCAGACTGCTTAGACTTAGGCCTCTTGCACACGATACTCCTGTTTGAGCATTTACTTTTTTTTTTTCTTTAAGTACTTGCGCATATTTTCGCACATATGCGTTTGCGCAATTTTGCACAAATGCGCAAAATCTTGTTCTCTCGTTTTTTGTTCTGCACAATTTGTAAATGGGCACTTCCGTGCATGAGGTGCAAATTACTGACCAAAAATGCAAGATTTTTCTATTTTTATTTTTTTTATTTTTTACTGAAGAATGCACGGCGATTGTTTATGTGGCTGTGTGCATAGGCATGTTACAATTAATGGGCTGTCTTTTATCGCAGTAAAAGTAAAAGCTATACTGACCTTTTTCAAGCTACAGTTTCCAGGAGGCCTTTATGACACCCTTCAACTAGAGAAGGACCTTATTTTAACACTGGTCTCAACATCTGATTCTAGCATTATCTCAGGTAGGGATGGGCTCAGGTGTGTTCAGATCCTAGTTCCAACCAACCTGATTAATCGCACCAGGAAGCTGTCGCTGTGCACCGCCAATCATGAGCAGCCTAGCAAGGGGCGTGTTTATGCATGTGCAGCTGTGGGCCGAGAAATGCCTCGCTGCCTATGATTGGCATTTTGCAGTGACGGCTTCCTGTCAGTATTGCTCAGGTGGGTTGGGACTAGGATCCGAACACAAATGTTCACAAAGAACTGGCCTATTCTGGTAGTAGACCCTGGCATTCCAGCCTTGAACAAACCTCTTACTGTACCTATAGAGGATGTTCCTTCATTCAAAGATTCTGCTGACGAAATTTGAGACGGTCTTAAAGGCTCTCTTCACTCTAGCTGGTCCAGCTCTACAAACAACTATTACTTCAATTAGGTTTGTCAAACTGCAGCTAACTGGACTAGGGCAATGAACAACCAACAGGATCCTCTGTTCCAGGACCATACCTTGGCTGAACAATTACAGCAATTACCTTCTGCCTTGCTATTTTTTTTGTGTGAATGCCTTAGAACAAGTTATAGGACTTGGGAAACTCTCTGATTTGTGTTAACATGCACAGATACTTATGGCTCAAAGCCTCGTTAGCTGAAGCTGCCTGTAAAAGTCACCATGCTTGTATACCCTTTGAAGGAGAAGGTCTCTTTGGTAAGGCACTTTCACAGAAGGAAAGCATCTACAGAGGCTTCTATTGCATCAAAATGCAGAGCATCTAAACAATTAAAAGAATGGTGCACTAATTCCACTTGTATATAAATTTAAAAAATGTAACGATACAAGTACAAACTCCCACTGCCATTACCATACAAACTTATAATGGTGTAAAAAATATATAAATCACACAATGGTGAGTGGTAAATATTCCAGTGAAAATGTCCCACACAATGAAAACGAGTCTAGGAAATTCAGTGATCTACAACCACCACCAGGTGAATTGCCTAAGGTGAGTGGGCAATTCACGTGGAGGTTGTATATCCACTGAATTTTATTACTAGGCGGCATGTATTGAAGCACTGTACTCTCTCCCTCTCTCCCTCTCTCCCTCTCTCCCTCTCTCCCCCTCTCTCCCTCTCTCCCCCTCTCCCCCTCTCCCCCTCTCCCACTCTCGCCCTCTCCCCCTCTCCCCCTCTCCCCCTCTCCCCCTCTCCCCCCCCCTCCCCCCTCTCTCCCCCTCTCCCCCTCCCCCTCTCCCTCCTCCAAGATATGGAATTTACATGTACTTCAAAATGTATTTTTAATCGTTTATTGAGGGACACAGGAATTATCTGAATTCATACTGTCCTGTTATACTGCTGCCTATTTTTTTTTTCCTCTGGGGGGCAGTATAACTGACTGTTTAGGAATTGGTGTCCCTCAATATTTCTGCAGAGAGGACGTTAACCATAGGTTTCTTGATCCAAGCCCAGAGCATTCAAAACTTTTTTTTATCATAAATGTGAAATTCAAGAGAGATAATTGCTGCTATTCTGATGCATTAACCTTGGGCTCTGTAATCAAAGCAAAGCACTAGTAAAAGTATCTACCAACATAAGGATTAAAGCATTCTGTCAAAACTAATTATATAAATGTTTTGTTAACAGGGCTATGTTTTGTCTAATGAACAACTAGATCAGCTCTGCTAATGATTTGTCCTTCTCTGCCCATCAACTCACACTAAATATAGTTCACAAAGCAGATCAGCGCACAGCACTCTGCTGTCTGTGTGTGATGCCACATAAAATGGAAACAAGGGCTAGTATAAAGCCGGCATATTACAAGGCATTTGTCTGGGTCTGCGAATCCTCAGCACACAAGGCTGTGCTAGGTGTGGCTCAGAATGAACCCAGCAGGACCATTAGCTGAGTAGCTTTTTTATTATGGCATAAGGTAACTGAACCACCCAGTTTATGGATGAAGCATAGGTCTTTTTATGTTATTCGCAATTGGTATTAGTGGGCTATACTTATGCGGCGTACACACGGTCGGAATTTCCGATGGAAACAGTCTGATGGGAGCTTGTCATCGGATTTTTCGACCGTGTGTATGCCCAACGGTCTTTTTCTGTCGGAATTTCCGACTGACTTTGAATTGAGAACCTGTTCTCAATTTTTCAGACGGAAAACCTTTCTATCGGATTTTCCGATCGTGTGTATGCAATTCCGACACGCAAAATTCCGACGCATGCTCGGACACAATTCGACGCATGCTCGGAAGCATTAAACTTCCCTTTTTTATAGTGCTGTCGAACGTGTTTTATGCCGTGTTATTGACCGTCGGAATTTGGTGTGATCGTGTGTAGGCAACACAGCTTGAGCGGAATTCCATCGGAAAAAACGTCAGAGTTTTTTTTCCGACGAGAATTCCGATCGTGTGTACGCGGCATAACACTGGGCATTACTCAGGTGAGAGCGAATGGCTCTAAGCGTGAGAACATCTATTTAGTATCTATCTATCTTAGTGGAGGTGTGGTCCACTTTAAATGTATTGCTCTTGTCATTTTGTTGTTGCTTTGGCTTTTAGCATTAATCTAATGTCCACACAGGCAGTCAGATGTAAGTTTGCTGCTCTGGTTTCCTTGGCCCAGTTTACAAACTGATCAGAAGAGGGCGCTCTAAAAGAGCAGCTTGCTTCAGCTGAGCAAGAAAGATGGAAAGATGGTTTTCACATCTTTAATTTGGTAGTTTATTTTTCAGAAAATTACAGCAGGGTATACCGCAAGGCCACTGGCATTCAAGTTAACCTGGCACAGCGCGTACACGCATTCGTTTTCAAATCAGTTTATGCCTCCTTTTTATTTTTGTTTTTGTTTTTATTTTTATTTTTTGCATGCTGGAGCCTTTAAGCTTTGGTGTTTGACAGTAGAATGACAGAGTATGGACCTTGGTGCTAGGGGGAGATGGGATGTTGTGTCAACTTGCCCTGGATTTCAAGTAGTCCTGCAAGGGCACAATGCCAAGTTTTAATATTGACCCATATTCCAAAAAGATGCCTGTAATTTAGCAGCATTATCACCCTAAGAGTTTGAGATCACACACACACGGTGTGTTACAGATACTGGGTCTTGTAGCTTAGCTTTTCTGTTTAAGTGAACAAAGAATTTGGAGTATGGTTACTTCCTTCATTCTAACACGTCATTCTAGTGTTTTGGTCATTGTGTCTGATAATGGCTGTCTACAGTATTAATCCGCAATGTATGAACATACTAATGCTAAAAGGGACTTTCCAGCATCATCCTTGATTTGACGTGTGTGTGTATATATGTGTGTGTATGTATATGTGTATATGTGTGTATATGTATGTATGTATATATATATATATATAGAATAAATGCAGCTAGTTTGTAGTGATGGTATCCTGATAATTGTTTCTGATGGGATTGCAAAGCTTAGACTGATGCTCATCTGTATTGTAATTTGATGAACATTTTCATTGTTTCATGAAAATGTTGCTATTAGCTATCTCAGTGCTTTCATGGGTTAATTGCAGCCTTGGTGTTTTCCAGAACAAACTTTTCTAGTACTAGATTTTTATGTCCTTGTTGAATGCCTTTCTAAACGCCTCAAATATTGCACAACTCACGCAACACTTTTGACAGGTGGCTTGGAAACCTACACCTTCATAAGCCACAGGGGATTTCATAATACCAGCTGCCAATGTTATTTGGGTGTGTGTATATATATATATGTATGTATATATGTATGTGTATGTGTGTGTGTGTATGGTATGTGTATATATATATATATATATATATATATATATATATATATATATATAATTTACTATTCATGGGCCTTACATTAGGGTAGGGTGAACTAGAGACACACACAAATATCTACAGTCTTTTTTTTTTCTTCTTTTTTTTTTAAAGGAATTAGCAGAAAAAGATTTTTCTCCCCCCAATTTGTCAAGGGATAGGTGATTCGTTTATATTTATTATAGCCAACTTAGCCTGGACAGACAACAACATTCTCAGAAAAATTTGTAAAATTGACAATCCCCTTCCCCAGACATGGGAACATCATATGTCTGTAAGCAATTAATAGATAGCAGATATCATAGAGGAAAAGTAATATGATATGAAAGGGAAGTTGGCAGTGGTCCCAGAGGACTGCTCCCTTATCGCACAAAATCCTGCACAGTAAAAGAGTTCTTTCTGCTCAGGTGTAGAAGATCCGCGACATTAAGGTTTTTTGATGGCAAGATTTCTTTTTGTTGCACATAAGGCGCTCCTTTTCATTTCAATCTACATTAAAGAAATGGCTGCATTGGCTTCTGAAATGAGAGAAAGTAGAGAATATGAGAAATTTATACCCAATAACATCTGAAGTTTCCTACCTGCAGTAAGCCCAGGTTCAAACTGCTGCAGGATTGAAATCATGCAAGTTCAGCTGAACATGCACGATTTCATTTCCTTATGTCAGTCCGATGATTTCAGAGACATCTGTGCGGTTTCCTGCACAATGTCTATTGAAATCGCACCTGAAGTAGTTGCAAAAAGTAGTACAGAAACTACTTTTGGGAATCGGTGCGGTGTCGCACCGATTCAGACAATGCCATTGCGGGCAATAGCTGCCGATTTGGCATGCGATTTTACATGTCAAATCGCATGCCAAATCCCATCAGTGTGAACCAGGGCTTATGGCTATAGTGTCTTATAAGTCCTTTAGGTGTTTGACATTGGATGGCCTGATTTCTGTCTGATGCAGTTCAATAACACAGGTCTTGTCCCCTCTCCCAGCTTGAGATGGACATTAAAAGGAGAAGAAACTGACTGACAAGCTTATCTCTTGCAGCATGTTCTCTCCTGTCAACATGTGCCTTGAGAGCACAGTAGCAAATTGATTGGCCCACTATGTTGCTTCTTCCTCTCCTAGTCTGAGCTCTGCTGTACAGGGAAACTGATCCCAAGTCAAATTCAGATAGTTACACAGCTTGTTTTAAAATAATAAAATGCAAAAATTCATGAATACAAACTTGCATTATTTTGCAATGCGCCTGAGAAGCTATTGTACCTCCTTCAGGCATGGTGTGTTGTGCATTTGAATGTATGGCTCCCTAAGTGCATTGCGTGTTTTGCCACAATTATAGTGCAATCCAGAATCTCACGATTCTGCATGTGATTCTGCATAGCTCAGATGTGAATTGGACCTTAAAGACCATCTTCAATTTTATGCTGCTGTGTCATAATGTACAGCCAGACGGTTGACACACTTATTTTCTGTCCCTGCAGTTCATCTTCCTGTGTTTCTTCCTCCAGCCTACTCATTGACGAGTGAGTTCACCTAATCACTTGTGTCCAGGAAGTAACAGAGTGAGTTTCCTGACTGTGCAGTGTGGCAATGCTGTGCAAATTACATAACTGGCTCAACAAAATTACTGATGCGTTAGCAGGAAAACAGACAATATTTTGTTTTTGCCTGGAGCTTTGCTTTAATTGGAGATGTGCAGCCTTTGTTACTGTTTATGTTGTGTTACAAGGGGCAAGGGTTTATTAGATGATGAACACATTGTTGGAGGAAGTGGATAGATGACAACATGGGTGTACCTTTTTTTGAACTGGTATATAGTATTGGTCCTAAACTTTGAAGATAATGCTAAGGTATTCACCACCTATTGTCTTCCATGTTGTGATAGATTTGCATATTACCTTGTGAAATCTCAGCAGAAAGCCAAAAATTTACTTTTTCTTGTCTATTGAGGGGCACAGTGTCTTTCATCTTCAGGTTACATTGCCTCCTACAGGAGGTGTGTGCCATTTTTCTTTTTAGGCACTTTCCAGGTCATCTAGTAACGAGTTGGTTGTGGAGCTCTTTCCAAGGCCAGAGCCTTTGAGATTGCTTCAGTACTTGCCATCTCTGATGGCTACTTCTGTGAGTAGGTTGAATGAGTTGACCACTGGGTGTTCCACTTATCGCTGTGGAAGATGCTAAAGTGATTGTAAAGGACCAATTTTTAACAAACAAACGTAATACTTACCTGCTCTGTTCAATGGTTTTGTACAGAGCAGCCCCGAGTCTCCTCTTCTGCTGTCCCTTACTGGTGCTCATGGCTCCTTCCAACCTCTGAGGACCCACCATAGCAAGCTGCTTGCTTTGGTGGCACTTGTGCATGCTCATTTCTGAGCCAGCTCTGTGTCCATAGACACAGAGCGAGGCTCAGCCCCACCCTCAGCTTCCTCCTCACTGGCTTTGATTGACAGAAGTGGAAGCCAATGACTCCCGCTGCTGTCTGTCAGGAGGGAGAGAGTGGATGGAGTCTCTGCTCTCGTGCACAGCACTGGATTGATATCGGGCTCAGGTAAGTATTTTGGGGAAGCTGGGGTTGGGGGCTGCATACAGAAGGTTTTTAACCTTCATGCATAGAAAAAAACCTTCAGTCTTTAAAACCACTTTCATGCTGAGGGATTCATTGCTGATTCAATGCTCCATCTCTGGATGGAGTGTCACATGTGTGCCTCATGCTCTCTTTCCTGCTATTCAGCATTAACAAAGCATCTACCCAATTGCATTGCAATGAGCCATGTGAAATTCTGGTCTTTGGTCCATTTCTACTGCTTGCCTACAATTATTTGGTTACCTCCAGCCGTTCCACCTCACCTGCTGCCAGCAGTTGGGATTCATAAGTACCTAAGACCCTGTCTTGTACTTTGAACTGCATTTCTTCACAGCCACAATGTTATAACCTGTTTGATTATAGACACGGGCAGGGGCGTAACTAGAAATCACAGGGCCCCATAGCAAAATGTTGTATGGGCCCTCTTTCCCCCCCCCCCCCCCCACCACAAAAAAAAATGAACTAATGCCATTGAACAACAGATTACCACACTTATGTGGCACAGTACCCAGGCAACAGCTTAATTTCGAACAGCAAAGTATGCAGTATACTGTATGCAGCCCCTGAAGGACACACATGCATACCCCCATCAGTAAAGACCCCCCAGCAGTACAGACACACCCCCATAAGTACAGACACCCCCATCAGTGCAGACCCCCCTCAGTGCAGGACCCCCCCCCAGTACAGACACCCTCCCATTACAGACCCCCCCTCAGTGCAGACCCCCCTCAGTGCAGGACCCCCTCAGTACAGACCCCCACCCAAGTGCAGACCCCCCCATCAGTACAGACACCCCGACCTCAGTGCAGACCCCCATCAGTACAGACACCCCCGACCTCAGTGCAGACCCCCATCAGTACAGACAGCCCCGACCTCAGTGCAGACCCCCATCAGTACAGACAGCCCCGACCTCAGTGCAGACCCCATCAGTACAGACACACCTCAGTGCAGACCCCCATCAGTACAGACCCCCGACCTCAGTGCAGACCCCCATCAGTACAGACACCCCCGACCTCAGTGCAGACCCCCATCAGTACAGACCCCCACCTCAGTGCAGACCCCCATCAGTACAGACCCCCGACCTCAGTGCAGACCCCCATCAGTACAGACAGCCCCGACCTCAGTGCAGACCCCCATCAGTACAGACACCCGACCTCAGTGCAGACCCCCATCAGTACAGACAGCCCCGACCTCAGTGCAGACCCCCATCCGTACAGACAGCCCCGACCTCAGTGCAGACCCCCATCAGTACAGACAGCCCCGACCTCAGTGCAGACCCCCATCAGTACAGACAGTGCAGACCCCCATCAGTACAGACCCCCGACCTCAGTGCAGACCCCCATCAGTACAGACACCCCCGACCTCAGTGCAGACCCCCATCAGTACAGACACCCCCGACCTCAGTGCAGACCCCCATCAGTGCAGACACCCCCGACCTCAGTGCAGACCCCCATCAGTACAGACCCCCGACCTCAGTGCAGACCCCCATCAGTACAGACAGCCCCGACCTCAGTGCAGACCCCCTCAGTACAGACACCCCGATCAGTGCAGACCCCCATCAGTACAGACAGCCCCGACCTCAGTGCAGACCCCCATCAGTACAGACTCCCCACCTCAGTGCAGACCCCCATCAGTACAGACACCCCCGACCTCAGTGCAGACCCCCATCAGTACAGACACCCCCGACCTCAGTGCAGACCCCCCATCAGTACAGACACCCCCGACCTCAGTGCAGACCCCCATCAGTACAGACACCCCCGACCTCAGTACAGACCCCCCATCAGTACAGACACCCCCCGACCTCAGTGCAGACCCCCCTTAGTACAGACACCCCCCCTATTACAGACCCCCCCCCCCATTACAGACTCCCCATCCAAGTGCAGACTCCCCATCCAAGTGCAGACTCCCCATCCAAGTGCAGACTCCCCATCCAAGTGCAGACTCCCCATCCAAGTGCAGACTCCCCATCCAAGTGCAGACTCCCCATCCAAGTGCAGACTCCCCATCCAAGTGCAGACTCCCCATCCAAGTGCAGACTCCCCATCCACCTCAGTGCAGACTCCCCATCCACCTCAGTGCAGACTCCCCATCCACCTCAGTGCAGACTCCCCATCCACCTCAGTGCAGACTCCCCATCCACCTCAGTGCAGACTCCCCATCCACCTCAGTGCAGACTCCCCATCCACCTCAGTGCAGACTCCCCATCCACCTCAGTGCAGACTCCCCATCCACCTCAGTGCAGACTCCCCATCCACCTCAGTGCAGACTCCCCATCCACCTCAGTGCAGACTCCCCATCCACCTCAGTGCAGACTCCCCATCCACCTCAGTGCAGACTCCCCATCCACCTCAGTGCAGACTCCCCATCCACCTCAGTGCAGACTCCCCATCCACCTCAGTGCAGACTCCCCATCCACCTCAGTGCAGACTCCCCATCCACCTCAGTGCAGACTCCCCATCCACCTCAGTGCAGACTCCCCATCCACCTCAGTGCAGACTCCCCATCCACCTCAGTGCAGACTCCCCATCCACCTCAGTGCAGACTCCCCATCCACCTCAGTGCAGACTCCCCATCCACCTCAGTGCAGACTCCCCATCCACCTCAGTGCAGACTCCCCATCCACCTCAGTGCAGACTCCCCATCCACCTCAGTGCAGACTCCCCATCCACCTCAGTGCAGACTCCCCATCCACCTCAGTGCAGACTCCCCATCCACCTCAGTGCAGACTCCCCATCCACCTCAGTGCAGACTCCCCATCCACCTCAGTGCAGACTCCCCATCCACCTCAGTGCAGACGCCCCATCCACCTCAGTGCAGACTCCCCCCCACCTCAGTGCAGACTCCCCATCCACCTCAGTGCAGACTCCCCATCCACCTCAGTGCAGACTCCCCATCCACCTCAGTGCAGACTCCCCATCCACCTCAGTGCAGACTCCCCATCCACCTCAGTGCAGACTCCCCATCCACCTCAGTGCAGACTCCCCATCCACCTCAGTGCAGACTCCCCATCCACCTCAGTGCAGACTCCCCATCCACCTCAGTGCAGACTCCCCTCCACCTCAGTTCACACCCCCCATCAGTACAGACAGACCCCCATCAGTAGACACCCCCACCCATTACAGACCCCCCCCCCTGGGTAGTGCAGACCGCCCCCCCTGAGTAGTGCAGACCCCCAAGCAGAAAAGACACCCCCCCCTTTACATACCTCAGAACAGCGGCTGTCAGTCTTCACATACTCACAGCGGCGTGAGGCTCGAGCGCAGGCTCCTCCTCCTCTATGGATGTAAACGGAGAGGAGGGGAGGCGGCTTCGGTCCATGCCGCTGTGTCCCTCAACCTGCGCTCCAGTCCAGTATAAAAGACGGCACCGTGAGCGGCGTTAGTGGTGCGGCTGCCGCTACCCACGGGTGTCACCCGGAGCGGTCCGCACCCGCCTAGCAACGCCACTCACCGGGGCCCTAGATCGGCTGCGGGCCCCATAGCGACCGCGTGTGTCGCTATGGCGGTAGTTCCGCCACTGGACACGGGGGTTCAGTACCGCTGTGCCAGGTGCCCCCAGCTCACATGCTACCAATGACTACAGTGCTGCCTGCAGCATGCCTACTGAATGCTGCCTGGAATAAACTTGCCCTCTGTTCTTAGTCTGTGTCATCAAAGGGCCCTCCTGTCCCTTCTGTATTGAACTGTACTGTAAATGTGCTGTCACCCCTCTACATTGTAAAGCGATGCGTAAACTATATAAATTGTGTATAATAATAATAATAATAATCTCCAGAGTCTTCCATAGGAGGTTATTTTGTTAGTCATTCACAAATTTTTGACCCAAATCACAGGTATTTGTTGGCTCTGAACAAAAAGGCCACAAGCGCACTCCCATGCCTTCCTATGCAGAGCCTGTATTTGATCTGTTTGTGGTCTCTGATTCCGAGTCGGAGTCTCTCCAGCCCTACTGGTTGACCTTTGCTTTGAGGAAAGTCTTTCTGCAATTACTACCAAACTGGAGGATCTCTTCTTCTTCTTTCTTTTTTCTCCTTTTTTTTTTTTTTTTTATTATTGAAGTTTGCACCACTTTGAAGCTAGAGAATCAGCTTGCTGCATCCACCAGTGCTATTTCCAGTCTAGGGTCATTTACAGCTCCCGAGAACACCAAGGCCTTTCTAGTGCACCCACTGGTTTAAGTCTTCATATATGGAGATTGAAAACGTCCTGAAAAGAAGTTTCATCCACCCAAGAGCTTATTGACCTTTGAAGAGGACCTTGTTAAAATGTGGGCTATCCCCTCTGTGAATCTGACATCAAAAGAAAGCAACCCCCATTCTGGTCGAGGATGCATTTTTAGTTAGTGTAAGTCCATCTTCAGCAAAATTTCAAAAAAATCCCCCAATGCAATTCTGTGTCTAAAGAATAGTACATACCAGAGCTCAAATTACAGATGCAGGTGTTTTGAGACCTTTCCAGAAAAACTGCTGGCCCCTGCCTTTTGCAGGATGGCCTTAATATCCCAATAATGCACCCCCCTAGCGGCAACTCCAGGCCATTCAAACTGAATGCATGTACAGTGCTTCCTCGGCTCCAGTTGAGTTAACTAGTGGCCACTCAAACTGCATGCATGCACAATCTCCTTTTCTAGCTGAGGTCAGCTAGAGAAGGAGACCGCACGCTGCATCCGCGCAGTTTGAGCGGCCACTAGTATACTCAGCTGAAGCCAGTAGAGGATGCACTGCACACATTATTGTGGTGTTCAGCCCATTCTGCAAAGGACAGGATGGAGGGGAATGAGGGGCCAGAAGTTTTTTTTCTGGAGAGACCCCAACACCTGCTACTGTAACCTGTCAAACTAGGGATAAGTCCTGGGCCCCTTGTCTGTGCAGAGAACTCTTCTGATCAACAGTCTGAAGCTTCAAGTGATTTGTCTGTGCCTGTAGCATGTTCACTGGATTGTCAAGTTGGAGGGTCATCCGATCCAGGATCAGTCGATAAACACCACGGCAGTGGCATACCTAAATCCATGGGGGGAGCCAGAAGTATTTCCATGGCAAGAGAACTAGAGCAGATCCTGTCCTGAGCAGAACTTTGTTCCAGGCTCGTCCAACATTTACATTCCAGGTGTGGACAGTTGGCAGGCAAACTTCCTCAACCAGCAACATATTGACCCAAGATAGTCTTCCCTACTACCAGAGATGTGGATATCCATGTTCAACAACAAACGGAGCAGGTTTGTTGCCAAGTACAAGGATACTTTAGCAGAATCAGTGAATGCTCTTTTGGCACTGTGGGATCAGTATACCCTGATATATGCCTTTTCTTCCCTTAAACTTTTATCTTAACTGCTTTGTAGAAACAAGATGGAGGGCATTCTGGTGATGCTAATAACTCTTGATTGGCCCAGTACTCTGATATAAGCACTCTATAGGCTCTTCCATGTTGTCTGGTTGTTCTGTCTCAAGGACCAATTTACCATCCTCCTTCATGGTCACTGGCTTGAATGGCATCGCCTCTGAAAACCAGTTTTAAGACACCAAGGCCTCTCTGAATCCGCTATTCCTGTGATGCTAAAAGCTAGGAAGTCTGCTTCTTGCAAGATCTATTCTCATACGTTGAAGGCATACTTCACTTGGCATGAGGCACGAGGCTTCTTCCCTGGGAGATTCTCTGTGGGTTGTATCCTCTTACTCCTACAGTTGGTCCTGGATCAGCATTTGGCTGTCGGCACTATTAAGGGTCAGGTCCCTGCTGTTACTATCTATTTCAGAGACCAAGACCTTTTGTTCAGGGAGTCTCCCATGTGACTCTCAGGGGATCTGAATCTTGTTTTCTTTGCACTTCAAGGAACATCTTTTGGATAGTTTGCTTCTCTCTCTGAGTTAGTAAGCATTGTAAGAGACCACACCTGGCAGGGTCCTCGCTACCTCCCCCCCCCCTCTTCCCCCTCCATTCTCTCATGTTCATCTTTACCTCTCCAATTTTTTTTCCTTCTCTTGGTCCTTTTCACTATTGCACCATTAATCTCATCAAGTCTATTGAACTCATGCTTACCCAGCGACATGAACTGCATAGGCAATGAGGAGTGTTAATCAGCTGTGTCTGTTTTTTGCCCCCCTCCTGCACTTGTTTGATATTTTGAGACGAGTTTACCAAAAATATGACTGAATACCTTCTATGTGACAGTTTATTCCATCACATTGTACCTTGCCTCCTTATTGGCTTGCTGTCACTTTATCACTCTATCTTTGTACTTTTCTGCCTTACTTGAACTGTATTAGTTTATTAAAAACTCAATAAAACTTTTGTAAAACAAAAAATGCCTTTTGAACTTTTCAGAGATATTCCCCTTTCCATTTCTAGCTGAGTTCGTCGCAGTTCGTCCTTCTTCTTTTTTTTTTTGTTCTTGGGCATGAGGTTGGTTCAGTCTCATTGGTAATTTTGGCAGGGAGTTCAGCATCATTCAGTGTTGGTTGTTGAGATGACTATCGGGTTTTAGTCAGTCTCCAGTTCTGTTTTGTAGGGCCTATTTGCGACTTGTTGCCCCTTAAATGGACTGGTTTTGGACATCCAAACAATATTGATTTCCTTGGCTGACCTACAGATTTATTTTGTTAGCCGGTGTCTCCTCCTGTAGGTGGCAGTAGTATATGACCTCCTGTGTTTCTCAGTGACTCCAAGAAAAGGATTTTATTATGAGTACAAAAATTTTTTTGGTAATCCACTGTAAAAAAAACTTTTTGTTTGAGTCCACTGATCGACACAGGTTCCCGCCCCTCAAATTTATGATCATGATTTCTGTACTGCTTTACTACAAAACTGAGGCATCCCATTAGTAGGAGGGGTTATCCTGGGCTGGCTTACTTTTTTATTTATTTTTTTTTTTTTTTATTCGGTCAGTGCTCAATCTTCCTGTAGACAGCTGTATAACCTAGTGAAGGACTTCCTGTGTCCCTCAGTGGATTCAAAGAAAAAGATTTTAAATACAAAAATCCTATTTTGCTGTTTGTCAGCTATATACTTAAAATTATTTGGTAGTATAGTTGCTGTGGTAAAGTGTAACAGTAACTCTTTTATGCAATTGGATATGTCTGGTATTTCTACATAATTGGTAATGTCATTCGCTATAAAACGCTTTGTTACTGGTCATTATGAATGCAGATAGTTGTGAAACCTCTTATTTGCAACTTGTTGACCATTGCTTAAAGGATAAGTTCACCTTTTGGAACATGTTACACCTGTATTTAGGGTAGAACATGTAACGTGTACTAGCAGCTGCAGCCTTTACCTCCCCAGTGACAGCGGCCGGGCATCTTTTCCAGGCGCCCGCTGTCACTCTCTGAAACAAATGTTGCCATGCGGTGCCCGGCCATGTCATTCATTTTCAGTCCTCTGAGAATGAGAAACTACAAGTCCCAACAGCCTTTGTGGCTGTTGGCTTGTAGTTCTCAATGAACTACTATGGTGCTGTGGTAGTTCATTCAGGAGTCCTGCATGGTATCAGCGATCTGCTGATCGTGGCTGCAATGCTTTACAGGCTCCCAAAACAAAAACTAATAAGTGTACATTTTTTTTTTTTTTTTTTTTAACCTGCAAAAAATAAGTTTTTGTTTTATTATTTTTTGTTAAAGGTGAACTTATCCTTTTAACATTTCTTTGTCCTGCCCTTCTATATGGGGCATTATGAGGCAATGTAGGCAGTTGAGAATAGTTATCAGTGTTAATTTTAATTATTCAAGGCCACATTAATGCTGTACATTTTAGCGAGTGCACTGAAGGATACCGATTTTTGTATAGACCGTGCAGTTTACAATAGGTTAATCTGACTATGGGGTTGTGTTTTGCAGCTTGGCTTGCAGTCTTTTGTAATGGGTGTGGAGCAGGTCTTGATCTGCCTGTCCTCCTCCCAGTATACCGCAGTGCGGAGTGGATGGAGCAAGTCTCTGTCCTGATTCCCCTCTCCTCCCCATGACCTTCCCAGCCCCTGACAGCTTGCTGTGCTGTAAAGCAGCTCATGTGACTGCAGTAATCCAGAGCCAGCAAACAGCTGTGCAAGAACATAGCAGGAAGAATCAAGCCTATTGTTCCGCACTGCAGACCTGTCTCGGTTAGGCAGTGCTTTTAATGCATTCTGTTGTAACACCGTGCCTTGCTGGATTGTAGTTAGTAGAGGGCGGGTTGTGTGTAATGGTTTCTGATCAATCGTTACTACTACTGGAACCATGCCCAGGGTGCAGTAGGGATTTAATTTTTACTCACCTTTCGACATAAATAGCTTAGAAGGACCTGCAATAGCTGCAGACCCTTTTTTAACCGGGCAGGAATTAAACATTTTTTTATTTTATTTTTTAATAAAAATTATATATTAATATAACTCGAAATTTATTCTATTTTTTTTTTTATATATATATATACATTTTTTTTTTTTTTTTTTTTACACATACATTGATTTTTTTTTTAAGCAAGCAGTGCAGTTTACCTACATTTGAGTTGGTATCAGCCTCTTTCAATCCCTGTACAGCAGGGTTCAGACTGAAAGAGGCAAAAGCGTTTTTTTACTGCCTTAGTCATGTGATAAGGGGCTAAAAGAGAGAACGAGCGACAGAGATGAACTTGGTCGTGTGCTACTTCTCCTTTCACTGTCAAGTTTTAAGCTAAAGGAGGTACCAAACCTAAAGTAGACTGAACTGCAGTAGAGAAAAAAATCCACACTCTTGCTCTGCCAGAAAGGGCTTTGTTGTGTGGCAGAACTGTGTAAATCTCAGAACTGAATAGGCAGAGCTAAAAAAAAAAAAAATCTTTTACTCCTATATGTTGTTAATCCTGAAGTTCAGCGTAAAGACTTGTTTTATTGGATATTTCATTAGAATGTAAACCCAATCAAATATTACAACTGAAGTTTATTTTACCTAAAAGACTACTCAATTTAAATTGCTCTGGTTTATGACATGTTTACTTGAAATGCATTCTGTCATGACAGAAATATGGGAATTTGTTTAGTTTAAGGTGCACTCTCTAAGTGCTGTGTCCCATTGATAAAATTTCCCATGTTTTGGGGACCCCTAACAGTAAAATTATTTTCGTAGCGTGGGATGTTAGCACCCAAGGCAAGAAAAGTAATTTGCGCCCCTAACCCATGGACATTTAGCGCTCCCTGAGTCCCTTCCACTCGTTATGGTACAATTTAGGGTGTACCGTTCTCTGTTCTTTCTTTCCCTTTCATCTCTCTCTATCCTAATTTATTGCTTCTTTTACTCATTCCTCTCTTTAGCCATCTTTCTTGTTATTTCTCTTATTCTAAAAATAGCTCCCTAAAAGAGCCTCTCCTCTCACTCCAGTGTGAAAGCCCAAGTGCTTTCACATTGAAGCAGTGTGCTTGCAGGACGGTAGTAAAAAAAAAAAAGTTAATGGCAAATATCACAGGTAGTGTTACTCACTGTGTCTCCGACTTTGTGGTGTCCCGTAACGTAACAGTGACACATATGCCAATGCGACTTCACATTCCTCACCAGTCAGCTGACCTCTAGTCTCTGCCCCCCAGCCATGCGGTGAACTAAATGGGCAGCTGCGAAAGGGCTGAGTGGGTGGCCGCGGGCTCCGGGAACAGCCCAGCTGGGTGGCCACACAAAGGATGGGGGAGCAGTGCGGGCTTCAGGAACAGCCCAGGATTCGGTGACCCCTGGCAAATCATCATTCGTCCCCAGAGGGGCCCCGACACCCAGGTTGAGAACCACTTATCTAAGGCGTCCTCCTTTATTTGTTACTTGGAGAATTAACAGATCTGAAATTAACAGGTGAATTTCAGATGCTGGGACATTTTATTTATACGTGCTTGTTGTGAGTCGGTGACTAACCGAATAAAAAAAGTCAACAATATGTCACCAGTGGCAATTTCTATATTTCTACACCAGCAGACTCCATTTAAAATGAAGTGACCAGCTTTGGGTGATGCACAATAATGAAGCAAATCTCCCACATAAACTCTACCTGTTTATCTGTAGCCCTCTCTCCTCTATAGCCCTTCATCAAAGTAGACAGATTGGGTGGTATTTCTCAGCTTCCAGCAGGCATGGGGCAGGGATTTGACATTGCACTCCCCAGCAGCTTTTTTTGGGGGGGGGGGGGGGTGTAGAACAATCACCATGGATTACCTGTTTTTTGGGAAAACTGTCAAGTGATTCATGCAGAGGGAGAGAACAGCCAGGATCCACACTAGGTGTTATTGACTCAGGTTAGTATATGCAATATGAGAATATGCTTTGTTCATTTTTCATTTCAGAGAGAAGTTTCCTTCAGTGTAACCCCTCATAGCAAAACAATCCATAGATCCAGGGACACAGGCAACCTAAATGTATATGCAATTTTTTACTTCCTTTAAATGCTTTACAACGGGCATGTGGGTTTGACGGTAGTTAACTTCTGCTTCTGTTACATGTCTACGTTAAAATAGGACAAAAGCCAAAACTGGCATATTTTTATTTTTTACCTTTTTATTTCCCTTTTTCAGGGATTTCCTCTCACTTCTTGTTATTTCTATGGGACAGAAAATGAAGGAAAATCTCACCAGGTGTTTTAATCCTTCTCTTTAACAGATTTGGCTTTAGTTATACTCTAAAGCTAGTTTGGCACGTCCCAAAAATATGCAAAGCATTGCTTCTGCGATACACTACCTCACTGCTGGTTGGTTAGCTTGCATCATAGGGGCTGGTGGGCAAAAAGCAACAGCATGCAGTAGGGGGGGGGGGGGGCGACTCCACTAGTTGAAGAGGGTGTTCAGACTCCAACCACCAAAGGAGTAAGTATTCTGTGTTTTCCAATGCAGGAGCAATACTTTGGATTTTTTGGAAAGCCATAGTTGCTTTTTAGAGTCCATGCATACCAAATTAAGATTTCAGTTTTGGAAAAAGCTGGGAAGTTATGTTTTCTTTTAAAGATCCCAGTTTTAAGATCTCAGTGTTTAGGTTCCTGGATATACACAGTTGTCACCACTGTGTATTTGATTTTCTAATTTGTATATTATGATGGGTGCAAAAAGTAAGTAATGAGGCCTAAAGATGGGCAGGAACGAACTCGCCTGGGCACAGAAGTCACCATGGGATATGAGAAGTCAGAAGGTGAATCGACCTACCTGTAGCTGAAATACAACTAAAGCCTCCCGTATGGCAGTCTAAACAAATATTAAATCCAGTTATGGGATGCACAGGCTTTATATATTTGAAAGGTGAACTTATCCTTTAAGTGGAAGTTACTGGCAAGCTCAACAAATTATTGGTAAGACTTTGTAGGAGGAAAACAAAGCAAAAACTATAAGCGCCGATGCCTTTATAATTAAAGTGGTTGTAAACTTCAATCTTTTACTTGTACCTATAGGTAAGCCGCCTTTATAGGCTTACCTATAGGTACTGTAAATATCTCCTAAATGTGCACGGTTTAGGAGATATTTATTATATATGCAGCTGATGACGTCATCTGCGCATGTGTGCTGAAGGAACGGCCACCAGGACCCTTCCTTCAGAATCCTGTGCCATAAACGGGCGGCTCCCCCGCGCATGCATGGGAAAGATGTCATCACGGCTCCCGTCAGTCACACAGCCGGAGTACGCGGACCCAGAAGGAAGGCGAGTGAAGATGGAAGCTGCCTCCAGCAATGACATTGCATCGCTGGAAGGCTTCCTTTTGAGGTAATTGATGCATACCTTGCTTTACCTTGTAGGTCAGGATATAAAAAAAGGCACCCAGCGGTTTACAACCTGTTCCAGTGTCAATACAGCAACTGTGCATATTTTTAGCACTGTATTAATGACACTGGTCCCCAAAAATTGTCTGTCTGATATGTCCACTGCAATATCGCAGTCCCACCAATAAGTCGCTGATCGCCGCCATTACTAGCAAAAAAGAAAAAATTCAATAAATATATTCCATAGTTTGTAGATTCTATAACTTTTGCGCAAACCAATCAATATACTCTTATTGGGATTTTTTTTTACTAAAAATGTAGCAGAATAGATATATGCCTTAATAATGCTTATTTTTTGTGATTTTGTTACTAGACTAGAACTATAGTTTTCACACATCTGTTGGTTCACATGGTGCAATGCGGTGACTTGCAGGCAGTTCACATTGCCATATACAAACTGCTGAGATTGTCAATACAATGTTAATGATGCTCGCATTTCGCACTGTAAACTGACAGTTCGGACATGAATCGGATTGCAGAGGTGTGAACACCCCTGCGATCCGATTCTGGTGCAGACTTAAAAAAGGGTCATGTGCGAGTTTGGTCCGAATGCGATGCAAATTCAGCCATACTATCTGTATGGCTGAAATCGCATTGCACGGACATCACATGTTTGCAGTGCGGTGCGAATCGCATGCGATCTCGCAGAGCGCACATATGTCAATCGGCACTTACTCTATTTGTCCTGTTTACCATTATGATTGAAAGTGAAAGAAAATCCCCAATTTTGGGTTGACATCAGAACAGTAATAGAGGCGAAATCTTCGAATGTGGACACTCGTTCTGGTGACACCACAGGATTCCCTCACTGACGGGTTAAAACCCTGCCTTGTATCCAAAATGGCAAAAAAGTTTTGCCTTTAGTTACACTTTAACAACTTAAGGACTGCCCACCGCATATATACTGCGGCAGGGCGGCCTTATTGCGTGAAACAACGTACCCGTAGGTCGTTTTTCGTGCATGAGACACTGCGGGCGTGCCGATGTGCCGGTCAAGCGCCCATGATGTCCGCTGGCCACCCGCGATCGCTCCTCGGAGGTAGAATAGGGATCTGTTAGTGTAAACAAAGCAGATTTCCATTCTGACAGGGGAGCACAGAGAGATCGTCTGTTCCTAGTGATGAGGAACAGCGATTTCCGTCAGTCAACTCCCCCCATAGAAACACCTCACTAAGACACACTTGATTGCCCCCCTAGTGTTAACCCCTTCCCTGCCAGTGTCATTTATACAGTGATCAGTGCATATTTTTAGTGCTGATCACTGTAATAATGTCGCTGGTCCTACAAAAGTGTCCGATCTGTCCACCGCAATGTTGCACTCCCACTAAAAATCGCTTATCACTGCCATTACCATTAAAAAAAATAATAATAAATATGTCCCCTATTTTGTAGTTGCTATAACTTTTGCACAAACCAATCAATATACGCTTATTGCGAATATATTTTTTATTTTTTTTGTACCATATGTAGAAGAATACATATTGGCCTAAACTAATGAATACATTTTTGTTTTTTTACATTTTTTATTGGATATGTATTATAGCAAAAAGTAAAAAACTTTTTTTTTTTTTTTCAAAATTGTCAGTCTTTTTTTTGTTTATAGCGCAAAAAATGAAAACCGTAGAGGTGATCAAATGCCACCAAAAGAAATCTCTATTTGTGAGGAAAAAAAGGACATCAATTTTATTTGGGTACAGCATCGCACGACCGCGCATTTGTCACTTAAAATATTGCAGTGCTGTATTGCAAAAAATGGCCTGGTTATTAAGGGGGTAAATCCTTCCGGGGCTGAAGTGGTTAAATAAATTGTATCTGTTGCAAGTAGGTTGCCTTTCTTTTGCAATTAAAACATTTGTGTATGACCTGCATTGTGGTCATCGTCTCATATGGCACATATAGTCTCATATGGCACATATTGTCTCATATGGCACATATTGTCTCATATGGCTTATTACTTCTAATTAACCACCTCACTCTATTGCGGTTAATTTTAAAAGTAAGGTCTGATGAGCACTGTGGCTGCATGGTGGAGGGATCCTTTCATAAATGCAGATCCAACCCGGGAGTATATGCAGCAGGTACTGGCTGCAAATGATACCTGGGAGTTTACTATCTATCATTTTATTCATTCTGCCAGTATGTGCCTGAAGCTTAGAGTCCTTTCATTGCTTTGTATTTAGGAAACGCATTCCTACAGTGGAGCAATGACAGTCTACAGGGCAAGAGTGCCCTGTATTAAAGCTCAGTGGACAGACAGTAGAGCGATTAAGCCCTTGACAAGTATTAATCAGGTTTCTGATTGTCCCGACACAGCATCTGGTCAGGCGTGGGGCTTTGATTAGGCTAATCTAGTCAGCACATGTCCATAATCCAAAGTGGGGGATTAAGACCCTTTCAGTTTTATTAAAAGACGGTCACGCCTCTACAACACACTGAATCTCGCCCCCAATGTCATCAATATCGTAAGGTACTGCAGTAATCTGTGGTGTACACAGTGCTTCTTTATTCTGCTGCAGTGTCATCTTGTTCTAAAGAGCTTTTCACTCATACTTGTTTAATAGACACTATGCCATATAACTTTGTACTGTACTTCAGAACTAAAAAAATCTTCCCAAACAACCTGTTGCTGTCGCTTTTTTCACAACATGCAATATGAAAATCTATATGAGTGTTTTTTTATAATGTGTAATGTACCAGCTTGTCAGAATCTATGGAGGAAAGATAATTCGAATTCCAAAGGCTTATTGCGTTGTTACACACATCTATATATGCATGTAAATAACTTCATCAGTATTTTTAATGCAACTTTATGAAAGGATGAAAAACAAAACAATTGCCCAACTCTGCACTGGCTGGTGAATTCTCACTTGGCTCAGCTTTCCTGTTAAATAAAAAAAAAAATACGTAAAAGTATGCTGGTCTCTGGCTTTAAGACTTAGTGAAGTCAGAACGCCTCCTTGGCACAATTGTTCCAGACCAGTAACTAAAAAAATGATAATAATTCTAACCAAAACATTAATTTGACAGTCAATTATTTCAGTAGATAGGTCAACTACGAATGTTAAACAAATAAAAAAAATATTAACGCAAGATTGCCAGAATAACAAAAAAAAAAAAATATATATATATATATATATATATATATATATATATATATATATATATATATATATATATGCACAGTGGGTATAGAAAAAAATCACATTTTGTTGCTTTGCAGCCTGAAATGAAGATTTACTAGTGCAATTTATAAAATCCAAGTGAAAGAACACCAACATGTCATAAAAAAACAAAAACATTCAAAAACAAATCACTGAGGTGGAAAAGGGACCACCCCCCTTATGTCAGTATTTTGTTGGACCATTTTATGCTTTTAAATACAGCCTTTAGTCTGTTGGGATATGTCTCTCTACTAACTTTGCACATCTAGACTTTGCAGAACTGTCCCAGTTCAGTTAAATTTGATGGCGACTGTTTATGGACTGCAGTCTTCCACAGATTTTCAGTGGGGTTTGAGTCTGGGCTCTGACTAGGCCATATACCCACTAGCCTAGTCGGAGTCCAGACTCAAACCCCATTGAAAATCTTTGGAATGACTTGAAGACTGCAGTCCACAAATGGTCACCATCAAATTCAAACATCAAACTTCTACAGTTCTGCAAAGAAGAGTGAGCAAATATTGCAAAGTCTAGATGAGCAAATTTAGTAGAGACATATCTCAACAGACTAAAGGCTGTAATTAAAGCAAAATGGAGTCCAACAAAATACTGACATAAAGGGGTGACTCTGTTTTTGAATTTTTCTATTTTTTCTGACATGTTGGTGTTATATCTTTCACTTGGTTGTTATAAGTTGCACTAGTAAATAAAGCTGGGTAAAACAAAAACTGTGTCTGTCTTCATTTCAGGCTGCAAAGCAACAAAATTATTATTTCAACGGGGGGGGTAATTCTCTTTTTATACCCTCTGTATATATTATGCTTTTTTTGGTTGGTGCTGATTTTTATATGCTTTTTAACTTCTAGTATTTGAGTATGTAGAAGTTTTCTTTGCTGTAAACAAGTTGCTGTATAACTTTTTGGTGTTTAAAACTTAGTATTTTGGCTTGAGTTATATATTTTTTTAATTGCAATGCATTCATATTATCAGTACTAATATATTTCTGGTTCCTTCTAGGTCTAGTTCAGATCCCTGTCAGTATGTATCAGACGGTGGTGACCAGCCTGACGCAGGGTAATGGACCCGTCCAAGTTGCTATGGCTCCTGTCACTGCAAGGATATCTGATTCTACAGTTACAGTGGATGGGCAAGCCGTGGAAGTGGTTACTTTGGAACAATGACTGTTACAAGGAGGAAATGTGTGATATAATTTCCTTTTTCCGCTCCTCTCCCTGGTGTTTTGAGCAGGAGTATCTATAGGCATCCTCTGTTGCTTGGAGACCTGTGCCACTGAAGGGATCTCCTGTGAACAAGACTCATTGCCAAGCCTTTATCCAAAGTTTGTTTTTGCCCATACACTGGTCTTATTTTCCATTAAGCATTTAATTTATTTCAATAAAACAAGCGTCGCTTACATCAGTCAGCTTTTTTAACCCCTTAAAGACTCAGTGGGACATCAAGCGCACTGTGGAAAAGAGAACTGATAATGATTATGTTAATGAGCAGCTTCTTGTCAAGGATAAGACAACACGACAGATGTCCTTGAAGCAAAGACTCTTGTGGTTTTAATATTCTACTTTTGGACTGGAATGGTAATATTGAAATGGAAGTTCAGGTTTATCTGTTGCATTCATCATACACTTTAGCAATCAAGACCTGGACACATTGGTTATAATTTTAGAAAATGGGTAATTTTTGTCCTCTTTAGGACAGTGAAATGTCTGTAATAGAAGTAACCAGTAAGCATTTGTAATGCCACCTTCATACATTGCTAACTGTTGAAACTTGTAGATTAACAACAGAAAGTTGCATTCTATCTGCCAGAGCTTGGGTAAAAGGACATACAGCTAATAAAAAGTCATAATTGTCTACATTAATTCTGGTTCCATATACATTTCAGTGAGTCCATTGCGTTGTGTAAATTACTAATTGTGTTTCGCAATACGAGCTATTCTTTTATTTTTTCTTCTTTTTTTTCAATCCTGACTCGGTTTGCGAGCGTTGTCTCAAACCTCTGCTGTGTGCAGTACTGCATTTTGGCCAGGGAGCGGCAGTGACATTCGGAGCCGCTTGGATGCCCTCTGAGCCACTCGGAAACACTCTGTTTCCGAGTGTCTCTGGCGCCCCCCCCACACACACCTGGCCACATGCGGTACTGCATACCATAGGAGTCACTGTGGAACGAATTATCTGAGTTTCCATTGACTTCTATGGGGGAAACTCGCTTTGATATACAAGTGCTTTGGATTACAAGCATTCTTCTGGAACGAATTATCCTTGTAATCCAAGGTTACATGGACTCTGGGGTTGATGTAATAAAACTAGAGTGCAAAATCTAGTTTTATTTGTTCTTGGCTTAATTGAACAAGCTGAGGTTAGAAGCTGATTGGCTTCCATGCACAGCTTCACCAGATTTTGCACTCGTCAGTTTTTCACACCCCCAGGTGTCGGTCTGGTAATGTCTTTCCACTGTTCTGTTATTTTACTGCAGAAGATTATGCTTGATTTTAGATACTTTGTTTTGTAGACTTGAAAATGTATGATCCTACTTTGCAGCATACACATCTATTTTGGAGGCTGCTATGCAATAATTTGCTTTTATTGTTGAACATTGTGGATCTACATGCATCACTAAGCAAATGGGGATTTTCTTTTAAGGAAAACGTAATGCAGAGTTTTAGGAGAACTGTTTTTTTTTTCTTTGTTTTTTTGAGTGTTGCATCCAAAACAATAATATCTTTCCCATTATATTGTTTTAAAGACTCAGTTCACCTTTTGGGGAAAAAAGAATAAATGCACATATTTCTGCAAAACCAAAAAAAAAACGCGCTCTTTTTAAATTGTGACAGTGGGTGAGGGGAGAAAACTCCCCGATTGCTGTTGGGGGGGGGGGGGGTGCTGAAGCATGTTACACGTTGGCTCCTAAATATGGGTGTAACATGCTCCCAAAGGTGAACTTATCTTTAAAAAAAAATTCTTCTAAAAAATTTAGAAATTCTTTCTTTTAAAATGTTTCTTAAATTCCTAATAGTCATAGTTTATTTTTAGTTATTTTTTTCTTAGAGTGTTGATTAGCTAATGCTGCCTTCATTTTAATAAGTGACATTGTCTCATATTTGCAGTGTACTGTTCAGAAGCTGTCAGAGGCAGTATATTGACTGACATAAGCTTGAATACTGACCAAATAATGGGGAATACACACCACCATTGAGAACAAATTTTTGCTTAGAGTCATCAAATGCTCAAAATATTTAAAGTTTGGTTTGAATGCCAAAAATATGGTCCAGTGGCACTTAAAAAATGTATTTTTGCTGTTTATGTACTAATCTGTGATAGAACACCTGTCAAGGTAATTGCATGAAGGGATTCTGTGACACCTACGCTGTTGCTTTATGGGAGTCTGAACTTCTAGCTGATGCCAAGAGCTACAAGACTTTCTGCATGCCACAACTTTGAAACTCCTGGAGGTCACAGGGATGGCATCCCAAGGATAGACAAAACTACAGCAGTAATAAACCAAAAAGCAAACATTTATTATATTGCAGCTTAGCAATTCTCAGATGTGATGTCTGTATTGGGCCCCTTTCAGACATGCGGACAGTTTGTCTGGTTTCCATCTCTCCATTGACGGATGAAAAAGGTCATCAATGCATCTCTATGGAAAAAAGGATGTAAACAGATGATCATTTACATCCGTTTTTATAACTGCTTTCATCAACATCCGTTTTTTGGAATGGATCAAAGCTCTATTTTTCCATTTAAAAAAAAACTGATTGGATGAAAAATGGATGTAAATGGAGTAATGGTCCATTTTGAATGAACTAATGGCTCCGGGACTCAAGTAATTAGGGACCCTAGCTGGAGGATGTGAAAAACTGATGTAAACTTCATCTTTTTTTTTTTCTTTGAAAAAGTGTGACTGACCTGATGAAATGAACAGTCCACATGTCCTGCTTTAGCAAATTGGATCATGCTCTGCTTGGGTTTTTTTCCTTCCTCTGGATCAACTGTGGGTATAGAATTGGGTATATGGGATATGATTTTTTTTTTTTTTCGGTTGAACTGGATGGATTTGTGTCTTTTTTTCAACCTGACTATGTAACTGTGGAAGGGGCCTTGGCTTTCTTTCCTTTATTTTCATCTGGTGATTTAGCCAGCAAGTCTGTTCAACAGAACCAGTTGTCCTGCAGATGGAGCAGTTAGGTTGAAACAGACCATTTGACAGGGGTGTTTACAATGATCCGCTTTTATTTATTTATGTAAAACCTTGATCCTAAATAGAACAGAACATTTGCTGTAACTGCTTAAAAAGTGTGAGCTGGGGTTTGGCTTTGATTGGGGACAAGCAGATGTCTGTTTTAGGTTGTTTGGTCCAAAATGGGGTGAATGCTTCAGTGTCAGAACTGTGAATAGGTTTGAGTGAAACCCTTTGACCCTTTCCTGAAACTGGGATTACCACTCCTTGGGGTTGAGTTACTAAAGGTAAATGGTCTGTGCACTGCAGTTTCTCTAGATCTGAGGGGAACATGACAGGGAAAGAAATTTTATTTTTTGCTTGCACACGATTGGATGATAGAAATCAGCAGCGATTCCCCTCAGATTCAGAGAAACTGCACTTGCAGTGCACAGTATGTTTGCCTTTAGTAAATCAACCTCCTCCTTGTGTCTGAATATATCTAACACTCCCCTTCCCCCAGTCTGACAATGATGCTGTCCATAGGCGTGTCTGTTGTTGATTCCTCCATAATGTAGACCAGGGATATGCAATTAGTGGACCTCCAGCTGTTGCAAAACTACACGTCCCATTATGCCTCTGCCTCTGGGTGTCATGCTTGTGGCTGTCCAGAGTCTTGCTATGCCTCATGGGAGTTGTAGTTCTGCAACAGCTGGAGGTCCGCTAATTGCATATCCCTGATGTAGACAATTTAATACAGGAGGTGTGTTTCTGGGTGGAACAGGTGAAAACAGAGGGGAAAATGCCTCAAACAGAAATCGAATGCAGCCACCATGTCTAATGATTGATAAGGTGCAATATGTTTCATTTTTGGTTTTGTGGTAAATACTGCTTTAAAATATATCTAAGTCAAAACTTTTTTTTTTTTTATTAACCTTTAGATAAAGTAGACAATGGTTAAAAGAACTGTTGGCTTTTTTTTTTTTTTTTTTTTCCATCTGTGTCCCATTTGGGAGATTTATCACCAGGACAAATAAGTAATCTCTGTAACAGGGATACGGACAGCAATAAAAACCTGACATATGTTAAGCCTTCCTCAATCTATCAAAAATTCAGATAAAATGTTTTAGTAGATGCTGTGTGGTTAGGCAACCTGATAGTCTTTAATATTTCTTGGGAGCTCTGTTATGCCCCTTACTCATGGGAGTCCACCTGCTTATTTGGGTATCTGTCTGCTGATCCCCACTGAGCAGGCGGATGGCTGGTCTGTGCCACGGCCCGCTCTCCTGTCTGGGCAGTTGTATGTAAACGGACGGCCTGTCGAACCACCAGATGAGGACAGATCCCCATCCATCTGTTTTAAGCGGAGCGGATGTCGGCAGGTTGTAAACCAACACAAAGACTGGAGGGTCTGATTGGGTTTGCCTGAAAAACTGACAAGCAGACAGGATTGGTATGCTAGTGTGAAAAGGGCCTCAGTGAAATCTCTACAATTAAGTTCCTGCATCTGTGTACCTTGATGTAGACATTTTAAGATGTGTTTTTTTGATCTCGCTGTTGAACTTTTTATTTTTTTATATTCCAGAAAATGTGACACAAAAAGCTGCAACCCTTGAAGGTAGACAAGAACATCCCAAACTGTCAGGTGGGTGGGAACAGCGTCAGGAATTATGACAGGCAGAGCTCACTGTTGGAATATCCAAGACATAAGGCTCCTCGTTTTAAAGCCTGACTCCATGTTTATGGTGCCTTACAACTGGCCTAAATTAACTATTTCCTTCACTAACAGATGTGACTGCTGGTGTGCCATATAAACTATATGTAGCATTAGCTACCTGAACACAGCACTGTATATAGCTGATGCTACCTACAGTTTATATGGCACACCAGCAGCCACATTTGTTAGTAAATAAGGAAATAGTTCATTTAGTTCAGCATAAGGCACAGTAAACATGGAGTCAGGCTTTAAACGAGGAGCCTTATATCTTGGATACTCACTCCAACAGTGAGATCTGCCTGTCATAATTCATGACGCTGTTCCCACCCACCTGACAGTTTGGCATGCTCTTGCCTACCTTTTGAGGGTTTTTGTGTCACGTTTTCCATAATCTAAAAGTTAAATGTAAAGGCACAGTAAATATAGAAATAGTCTTTAAAACAAAAAATGTTTGTGGAGTCTGACCCTTTAAAAATGTAAAATAAGAATATCTGCAGCCATTTTTTGTGGGTGGGGGGGTTGGAAATAGAGTAGGGAAACCTTAGGGTACCTCTGTCTTTTATTGCCATATCTGTCCCCACTGGAATGCTTTACTATCTCTATTTGTTTTACTGTCTGCTCTCACAAGGACAGATAGTAATGGTGAATTATTATTACAGGTACTTGTATAGTACTACCAATTTACATATATATTGTACATTCGCATCAGTTCCTGCTTACAATCTAAGGTGTCCAAGTCCGATTCTATGGCCAATTTACCTACCAGCATGTCTTTGGAGTGTGGGAGGAAACCCTCACAGGCAGTGGTAGAGCTAACCACTTCGCTGCTGAAAATTTTTGAGTTGTCAGCAGAACAAAACATGACAGAAAATCTTCCAATGAAAATACCTGTTCTGGTGACAACTCCTTATTTTTGGAGAGTTCTGGTTGTGTCTGGGAAAGAAAGTGAAGGAAATTATTTCCATCTTCATCAAGATGAAAAAAAAAAAAAACTGGTTTATCCACTCCCTAGTCTATCCAAAAACTGAAGAAAAATAAGTTTTGACGATGGGTAGCTAAATCCTTGCTTGATGTACCGGATAAGTGCATGTTCAGCCAAAACCTTTTTATTTCCCATCATGCTGGTCTCTGACAGTGGTCACCCAGAGCAATAGAAAGGGAGAATCTACCTAACCTGGACAGAAGCCATCTTCATAATTGACAAAGGTTCCAATATATATTTTATCCAAAGACTACATTTCGGCTATACAGAAACTTTAATGTAGTGACATTTTTTGTGGGTTAAGGTAAAACCAAAAGAGAAAATCCTTTGTTTTTATTGCTGGATATTAACGGCCTGGGGGGGGGGGGGTTCCCTCACTTTGTTTCCTGGTGAAAATCAGGGCATTGCTATGATGATGAGAAAATTCTTTAGTTGGTCATTATAGTTCACAACAATTCCCTGTATCACTGTGACAGATCATGAAGGGAAATTTCCATAGTAGACTACATAGATTACACAGACGGCAGTAAAAAAGAAAAATTGTGTAGTAAGTTTAAAATGTATTCAACCAAAGAAGATGTAAACACACAGATGTAATAACGTGTATGTATCAATGATAAGCTCATGCTGTGACACTGATGGCCAGGGAGCACACTGCTATTATTACTGTTTAAATAAATCTGAAATCCCCAGAACGCGTCTACTAACATATTACCTGATTGGTCACACCACCTGTCATTTCATCACTTGGTAAGTCACACCCCAGATGTGGTAGTGTTGCTTGACACTTTTTTATTTATTAGCAATTAGAAAAAAAAAAAAATACTAGCACAAGCTTTAACCTATTTTCAGTCAAAATCAAAAAAAGGAAAACGTTAACTAGTTCATTGGGGATGGTACAATCTTTTAAGTGTTGGTGATGAGCACTTGGATATATTGCTTGATCTGAGAAGAACTTCCCTGTTAATAAGAATGTCGGACCTTATTGTGACTTCAGGGTTGCAGTTTTATTTACAGCTTATTCCTTGTATGTTTATCATATTATAAATGCTGCTTATTTAGGGAGTAGAAGGATCATGATATTTTTATACTGATCACTGTATTGGCAGTAAATGCAAGTCTTTCTTTTGTTACACAAACTGGTTTACATATTGCTAGACGTTAGTAACTTTGCTCTGCACCTAATTTGATTTTAGATTTCAGTTTCTCATTAGAAAACTGTGTTTTTACAGAAGTGTGTGTGTGTGTGTGTGTGTGTGTGTGTGTGTGTATTATATTATATTATATTATATATATATATATATATATATATATATATATATATATATATATATATAATATAATCACACACACACACACACACACACACACACACACACACACACACACACACACACACACACACACACACACACACACACACACACACACACACACACACACACACACACACACACACACACACACACACACACACACACACACACACACACACACTATAATATATATATATATATACACACTGTAAGAGGGGAAAAATGGACGAAACACAACATTTCTGCAATCCTTATTAGTTAACAGTGGGGTTGATTTACTAAAACTGGAGAGTGCAAAATCTGGTATAGCTGTGCATGGTAGCTTGTTCAATTAGGGTTTTGACAAAAGAAGTTGATTGGTTTCTATGCAGCACTGCACCAGATTTTGCATGCTACAGTTTTAGTAAATCAACCCCAATGCTGTTGTTTTTTTTTTTTTTTTTTTTTCGGTACAACATTTGGTCAATATGCTTTAATGGTCCATGTCATGAGCTTCAGTGCCTACTGTAACTCCAACCCCCTTGTCACAGGCATAGCTGTGAATGTTCAGGGCCATTTTACTGTGGGTCTGGCTTTATGGTAAAAGGAGTCCTTTAGATCAGGGGAATCTCTCCCACTACACCTTCCATTCTTTTTCGAAATTAACCACGTTACAAATGCTTGAAACACTGTTCCTAAGCAGATTTTTGATAACAAAAGTATGGTGATGGCATGGTAGCTAATATTTACACATATTAGTTCAGAGAGTGACAATTGGACCTCTACACACTCTCAGCTTAGAGAATATGTAAACCCAACATTTCATATTCCTGATATGTGCCTACCGTACCCTGTACTTGTATGAAAAAGTATCCTATTCTCTTTGTATTGTTTCCTATGTGTGAAATCCCTGGTGTTCCTGCCAGTCCCACTGCTTTCCTGATAGAAGCTGGCCACACCTGGCATGAGAGCACAGTGTGGTGAGTTTTCTAGCTGTGCTGAGAACTCAACATGCTCTCGTCCAACGATTAGACTTGTCCTGACACACACATCCATTCACTAGGACAGTGATGGCGAACGTATTTGAGCCCGAGTGCCCAAACTGCAACACAAAACCAAGTTATTTATTTCAAAGTGCCAACAGGGCAATTAAACCTGAATACCGAGGTTTTAGTTTAGAAAAAACAACTAGTACACTTGTCCAAACTAATTAACAGCTTTTGTCTTAAAAAAAAAAAAACACAATAGCAGAGCTTTCAATTATACAGTTTTTTTTATTGAAAATGCTGGGCATTGGTAAGGATGCATTTGCTGAGCCTCTGCCTCTAAGAAGCGTGACAGAACAGGTAAGATAACGATAACACATAATGTCCACAATAAACATCTCACCTGTCTCCAGTGTCTGTGTGTCTCCCAATCTGCATGGGAGCCGTGTTCTCTGTCACACCCACCCCAGAAGGTCACCGCTGGCCCAAGAGATTTGGGATGTAGTTTGATGGGTGGGGGGGGGGGGTGCGGTGCATGTCATCCCTTGCCCCAGAACCATGTGGGAGCTGTTTTTTCTCAGTTACGCCCAACTTGGACACATCCCCTCTTGCCCTAGAGGCCTGTGGGAGATGTAGTTCAAAGGGGGGTGCAGTGATGGCCAGTCAGTGTCAGTGTGTGCTTCTTCCAGGCGTGCCCACTGAGAAGGCTCGATGTGCTGGCTGTGGCACGTGTGCCATAGGTTCGCCATCACTGCACTAGGAACACCAGTGTGCTGCTATTTCCCTTTCCCCAGCTCGCTAAAATCCAAATGCAGTTGAGAACCGAGGGTATGTGATCACTTATTAAAAAAAAAAATTTATTATATGTATACACAAATATTTTGCCTTTCATTTCTACTGTGAACCAAATGGGTTGTGTTACAAGGTGAGGCATTGCATATACTTTAAATGTACCCTGGAAGTGAGGCATCATTACTGTGTACCAGAGTCAAAGCAGTGTGTATCAGATTATCGGACACATTCAGTGTTGCAGGAAGGTAGAATGTTGCCATAATTATGTAATCTCACCTGTAACCTGAAAGTTCCATGTTGACCAAACATTACTATTTTACTAAAAAGATATTGTGTTTAGAAGTAGAGAGCTACAATTCTGCCCCATGGCTGCAATGTAAATCAAAGCCTAGAGGTAACTTGCTGCCAGCAGTAAACATTTCTTGTCCCAGGTCAGCCCTTATACATATGGAAATATCTTAAACTTCTCCATCCCTGACCAATTTCTAATGCTCCCAGGATACATTTCCTTAGCTCTGGCCACATTTATCCAAAGTGCAGCATTTGATATATAAGCTACTGCATCTGCTATATTGTATGTAATGTACTCCACTAACACAATGCAGCGCTTCACTTTTCATAGTGAATTGTGTAAGAGCTTCCGTTTTGACAGTTCTACATGCCTGTCAGAAGAGAACATTGCATCATACAATTTGCACTACTGAATTACCTCCTTCTGCTCAAGGAGAATTCAGTTCCTTGTATACAGTATAGTACATCTGATGGAGCATCTTTTAAATGTAACTTGTGCTCATGGGGCCAAGGCATGGCAAGAAGTGCACAGGCAGTACATGTATAGGGCTGTTCTAGATACCAAACTTTGTTTGAACTGAGCACCAGGGGACCCAAAGAAGCTGTATGTTTACACTGCCGTTTAAAATGAGTACCAAATTCGTTTTTTTGTTCTTCATCGGTTCTTGATCATGAGGGTACAGAAAATTATGTAGCGCTCAGGAGCTTGTTGGTCAAACTCAGACAGCCACAGTATATCCATGAAAGCTAGCTGTGAATCCAGAATAACATGGTTATATTAGAATGAAGGCAGAATAATTCTCTTGCAGGCATCTGGATAGATCTTTATTGCATCCCTATTTTGGCTCCAGAAAACATTTGAAATATTATTTAATCATGCTTGAGTAAATGATATTGTACACCTGCATCGCAATTATTCCACCCTGTACCTCCCTATTATGTGCCCACTACTCCAGAGCATGCAGCAGATTTGACTGACCCACCAAAGGCATTCTGGACTTCTCTGTAACTCTTATTTTGTACATAAATTAAAATGATATTCTTTGTTTCACAAAATGTGTGTTGTCCTAAAAAAAAAAAACTTTTATATACATGTAGGCCTAGATTGTACAAACTTTTTTTTTTTTTTTTTTTAATCTGTGTTTTAAGAAATTTTTAACTTAAATGTTTTTTGTTTACTGCAACACAAATGTTTTATTGAGAAATTTGAAATGACAAACCACTGTACCCTGCTGATTATTTCAGTTGTCCCACTTTCCCTTTCCATTATCTACTGCATCGAAAAAATAAATTGTTCAACCCATTTGTTTGTGTCACCAGGTAATATAATGCTGCATACATGGTTTCTGGGTAAATCGAGCGACAGTCCTATGTCTATAGGAGCCTTGCACAATATAGCTTTTGAGGATCGGTCAGCAAATTAGAAGATCTGTCCTGTTCACTATTGTCCATCCCACTGTTAAGCCAGCACCACTTCCCATTTTCTACCCTCCAACTTAGTTTACAAGTCATGCTGTACAGTTTCAAAGAGTGCTTCTCCTAAGGACAATTGCATTGCGTCTATTATCCAATTGTCTTTTGGCAGCCTAAATTCACTTACTAAGTTGAGGCAGTGATCATAAACTAAGAGGATTTTTTTTTCTCCCTCTGCTTAAAAATATGATCCATTTCTGTCTATACTTTAATCAGATTTTAGCAAATCGTTCTTTGTAGACACCCTAGGTAAGAAAAGGTAAAGAGGTAGTTTATTTACACTGTAGCAAAGTACAGGGGGTCCCCAGGTTACAAACAAGATAGGGACTGTAGGTTTGTTCTTAAGTTGAATCTGTTTGTAAGTCGGAACAGGTAAATTTTTTAAGTGTAGCTCCAGCCAAAAAATCTATTTTTACGTTTTTTTTTAGATAACATAGAGAAGGGTTATCACCCCTGTAACATTTGTTTTGCTGTCTGTGCCCCTGTTCAGAAGATTTCACCTCACATTCTGTCCCAATGACAATTGGATTTTGAAAATTTTGGGTTGTTAGGGAAGCATGGAATGGTGATAAAGCATCAGTGGAGACACCTTTTTCCCATAGTAACTCTTACAGGAGTGAATTTCCCTTCCTAGGGGTGGATTTCCTCTCACTTCCTGTTGTCTCCCTCTGTTTGTAAGTAGGAGTCGTTTGTAAGTCGGATGTTTGTAAGTAGGGGACTCCCTGTAATGGGACTGCAGACGTCAGGCAAAGATTAAATATAACCAGCAAACGTGCATAGAATAATACAAAACCAACACCACACATAAATAGTTTGGATAAAAATAGGCCACAGCCTGGTTTATTGGTTTAAACAAATATATAAACTTTATTACTTAAATAATTTTAAACCAAATTCATCCAGGATTCCCCAAAAAAACCTCAACCCAGCCACTAAGACTCGGGCTGACCATCATCTCTTCTTTGACCACTGGGCACTTAAACACCCTTAAAGCGGTTTGGTACTCAAAATTACAACTTTATATTATGTAAAGCAGTTTATCTATTAGATGCTCAAACGATCATTAAAAAAAAAAATTATGCAGTACTTACTGTTTAGTAGTCATTCTTATGCCTCGTACACACGTACGGACTTTTCCCGGCGGACCTAAGTCCAGCGGACAATCCGCTGGACTTTCCGGCTAGGTCCGCTGGACTTTCCGAGGGTGTGGACTTGCCCACACACGCACGGACTTCTCCAGCGGATAATCCGCCGGCCAAAAGTCCGCGGGACTTTTGAAAATGAACGGACTTGCCCACACACGGAGCAGTCCGTTCATTTCGAACGTAACTTCAGGTTACGTAGCTAGCGTAGGCAGTAAATGCCGCCGCGCTAGCTCCGCAAGCTGGCATGGATTTAAAGGGAATCCCCACGCCAAAAAAAAACGGCGTGGGGGTTCCCCCCAAATCCATGTCAGACCCTCATCCGAGCACGCAGCCTGGCAGGCCAGGAAAGGGGTGGGGACGAACGAGCGCCCCCCCCCCCCTCCTGAGCCGTACCAGCCTGCGTGCCCTCAACATGGGGGGTGCCCTGGGGAAAGGGGGGCCGTGCGGCCCCCCCCCCCACCCCAAAGCACCTTGTCCCCATGTTGATGAGGACAAGGGCCTCTTCCCGACAACCCTGGCCGTTGGTTGTCGGGGTCTGCGGGCGGGGGCTTATCGGAATCTGGGAACCCCCTTTAATAAGGGGGCCCCCAGATCCCGGCCCCCCACCCTATGTGAATGAGTATGGGGTACGATGTACCCCTACCCATTCACCTAAGGTGTAAAATGTAAAGTAAAAAAAAACACCCACACTTTTGAAAAAATAGTTTATTGCACTGCTCCGGGGGTCTTCTTCCGTCTTGGGGGTCTTCTCGCCGGACTCCCCCGCCATTTACCAAGCTCTTTTACCGAGCGGGGGAAGTCCGGCTACCTTCTTCGTCGTCGCCGCCGTCTGGGGGTCTCGATCCGCCTTCGGGGGTCTTCTTCCGTCTTGGGGGTCTTCTCGCCGGACTCCTCCCCTCTCTTCTGCTCTTTTACCTAGCTCTTTCACGAGGGGAGGAGTCCGGCTACCTTCTTCGTCGTCGCCGCCGTCGTCTGGGGGTCTCGATCCGCCTTCGGGGGTCTTCCGGGGGTCTCTTCTGTTCTTGCGGCGGTCGTCGTCTTCCGCGCCGCCGGCGCCTTGTCCTTCTTCTTGTCCTTCTTGTTCTTCTTCTTCTTCCGATGTTGACCCGTCGCTGTCTCTGCCCGGAATGCCTGTGCCGATCTGCGCTCGGACTTATATAGGGACATGGGGGACAGGGTCACATGCACATGTCACATGGTGACCCCGCCCCCTTGTGTTGTCACAGTCCCGGAGGATGCTGGGACTGTGACATCGCAAGGGGGCGGGGTCACCATGTGACATGAACATGTGACCCTGTCCCCCATGTCCCTATATAAGTCCGAGCGCAGATCGGCACAGGCATTCCGGGCAGAGACAGCGACGGGTCAACATCGGAAGAAGAAGAAGAACAAGAAGGACAAGGCGCCGGCGGCGCGGAAGACGACGACCGCCGCAAGAACAGAAGAGACCCCCGGAAGACCCCCGAAGGCGGATCGAGACCCCCAGACGACGGCGACGACGAAGAAGGTAGCCGGACTCCTCCCCTCGTGAAAGAGCTAGGTAAAAGAGCAGAAGAGAGGGGAGGAGTCCGGCGAGAAGACCCCCAAGACGGAAGAAGACCCCCGAAGGCGGATCGAGACCCCCAGACGGCGGCGACGACGAAGAAGGTAGCCGGACTTCCCCGCTCGGTAAAAGAGCTTGGTAAATGGCGGGGGAGTCCGGCGAGAAGACCCCCAAGACGGAAGAAGACCCCCGGAGCAGTGCAATAAACTATTTTTTCAAAAGTGTGGGTGTTTTTTTTTACTTTACATTTTACACCTTAGGTGAATGGGTAGGGGTACATCGTACCCCATACTCATTCACATAGGGTGGGGGGCCGGGATCTGGGGGCCCCCTTATTAAAGGGGGTTCCCAGATTCCGATAAGCCCCCGCCCGCAGACCCCGACAACCAACGGCCAGGGTTGTCGAGAAGAGGCCCTTGTCCTCATCAACATGGGGACAAGGTGCTTTGGGGTGGGGGGGGCGCACGGCCCCCCTTTCCCCAGGGCCCCCCCCATGTTGAGGGCACGCGGCCTGGTACGGCTCAGGAGGGGGGGGCGCTCGTTCGTCCCCACCCCTTTCCTGGCCTGCCAGGCTGCGTGCTCGGATGAGGGTCTGACATGGATTTGGGGGGAACCCTCACGCCGTTTTTTCGGCGTGGGGATTCCCTTTAAATCCATGCCAGGTCACGGAGCTAGCGCGGCGGCAGTAACTGCCTACGCTAGCTACGTAACCTGAAGTCACGTGCTAAATGAACGGACTTGCCGATGAGCGGCAAGTCCCTTCATTTCAAAAGTCCCGCGGACTTGCCCACTAACGGCGGGATTGTCCGCTGGACTTCCAAGTCCAGCGGATAATTTGAAAACAAAACCTGAAACTTTAGTCCGCCGTACTTTGGCGCCAAAAAGTCCGCCGGCGCCCACACACGAGGGGATTATCCGCTGGACTTCAGTCCAGAGGATAATCCCGCGGGATTGTCCCTTCGTGTGTATGCCGCATAAGAATGACTTCCGGGCTCTCCTCCCGTGGGAGTAGGCGTGGTTTTCGGCTTTCCCCGGCTCCGCAATGACCCCTGGGAGCTCTGTAATAGTGTACCCAAGAAGCAGTGCGGGACGCCGTCATCCAGGAATCGCGTGAGACGGCACTGCTAGCTCAGATAACTGAGCATGCGCGGCATCGAGCGGTGAATGCTGGGAGCACAGCATTCACCGCATCCCGGAACTAATTGCTTGTGGGTTTTCAAATGCCCACAAGCAAAATGGAAACGCCCGGGACAAGTTTTTATAAGTTGTATTAAAGGACTAAATCAGCGATCCGGGGATGAAGAAGCAGCAACAGGTGAGTGCTACAGTTGCAGTGTTAGAAGAAAACAATGACAACAACAAAAAAAAAAAAGATAGGTCCGCGGAATCCCGCTTTAATAACCAGACCAATTTTCAGCTTTTGGTGCTCTCACATTTTGAATGACAATTACTCAGTCATACAACACTGTACCCATATGAAATGTTTGTCCTTTTTTTCCCACAAATAGAGCTTTCTTTTGGTGGTATTTAATCACTGTTGGGTTTTTTATTTTTTGCGCTATAAAAGAAAAAATACTGAAAATTCGGCAAAAAAATGAATTTTTCTTCGTTTCTGTTATAAAATTTAGCAAATTTGTAATTTTTCTTGATAAATTTTGGCCAAAATTTATACTGCTACATATCTTTGGTAAAAATAAGTACAAATTGGGGTATATTATTTGGTCTTTGTGAAAGTTATAGAGTCCACAAGTATTGGCACACTCATGGTGCCAATATCTGAAAATTGATCACACCTGAAGTACTGACGGCCTATCTCATTTCTTGAGACCCTAACATGCCAGAAAAGTACAAATACCCCCCAAATGACCCCTTTTTGGAAAGAAGACATTCCAAGGTATTTGGACAGAGGCATGGGGAGTTTTTTTAAGTTGTAATTTTTTCCCACAATTCTTTGCAAAATCAAGATTTTTTTATCTTTTTTTTTTTTTTTTTCACAAAATTGTCATATTAGCAGGTTATTTCTCACACACAGCATATGCATACAACAAATTACACCCCAAAACACATTCTGCTATTACTCCTGAGTATGGCGATACCACATGTGTGAGACTTTTACACAGCGTGGCCACATACAGAGGCCCAACATGCAGGGAGCACCATCAGGTGTTCTGGAGCACCAAGGCCAATTCTGACATTTCTCTCCTACATGTACAAATCGTCATTTATTTGCTAGAAAATTACATAGAACCCCAAAACATTATATATGTTTTTTTTAGCAAAGACCCTAGAGAATACAATGGCGGTCGTTGCAACTTTTTATCTAGCACGGTACTTGCGCAGTAATTTTTCGAACGCGTTTTTTTGGGAAAAAAACGTTTTTTGTGCTTTACAAAAAACAAAACTGTAAATTTAGCCCAATGTTTTTGCATAATGTGAAAGATGAAGTTACGCCGAGTAAATAGATACCTAACATGTCACCCTTCAAAATTGCATCCGCTCGTGGAATGGCGCCAAACTTCGTTACTTAAAAATCCCCATAGGCGGCGCTTTAAATTTTTTTACTGGTTACATGTTTTGAGTTACAGAGGAAGTCTAGGGCCAAAATTATTGTTCTCGCTCCAACGTTCGCAGCGATACCTCACATGTGTGGTTTGAACACTGTTTTCATATGTGGGCGGGACTTACGTATGCGTTCGCTTCTGCATGCGAGCACACGGGGGCGGTTTACATTTTTTTTTTTTTTTTTTTTTATTGTTCATTTTACTTCATTTATTTTAGTTTGACACTTTTTTCCCCCAAATTTTTTTTTGATCACTTTTATTCCTATTACAAGGAATGTAAACATCCCTTGTAATAGGAATATGGCATGACAGGTCCTCTTTACAGTGAGATATGGGGTCAATAAGACCCCACATCTCACCTGTAGGCTGGAAAGCCTGAAATAAAATAAAAAAACGATCCTGGCTTCGATCGTAGCGAGCATTGCATGGTTTTGCATGGTATCGCAGAATATCGCATGGTATGGCAGGGTATAGCATGGTATGGCAGAGTATCGCAGGGTATGGCAGAGTATCGCAGGGTATGGCAGAGTATCGCAGGGTATGGCAGGGTATAGCATGGTATGGCAGGGTATCGCAGGGTATGGCAGAGTATCGCAGGGTATGGCAGGGTATGGCAGAGTATTGCTGGGTATCGCAAGGTATTGCATGGTATGGCAGAGTATCGCAGGGTATGGCAGAGTATTGCAGAATATCGCAGGGTATGGCAGAGTATTGCAGAATATCGCAGGGTATAGCAAGGTATGGCAGAGTATTGCGGGGTATAGCATGGTATGGCAGAGTATCGCAGGGTATTGCATGGTATCGCAGGGTATTGCATGGTATCGCAGGGTATGGCAGAGTATCGCTGGGTATGGCAGGGCATGGCAGAGTATGGCAGGGCACTGCTGGGTATCCATCCATCCATGCTCAGCCATCCCTCCATACCCTGCAATACAAAGCAATACACTGCAGGCTATTGCTGTGTATTGCAGGGTATGGAGGGATGGCTGAGCATGGATGGATCGGTGGTGGCAGAGCAGGCTGTGGGCACTACAGATCCCGCCCACAGCACTGCTGCCACCGATCCCTCCCCCTCTCCTCTCACACTGTACCGATCGGTACAGAGAGAGGAGGCGATGGGAACCGGCGTCATCAAATGACGCCGGTTTGCTTACATGTGATCGCGCCGTCATTTGACGGCACGATCACGTGGTAAACGGCCGCAATGAGCGGCCGTTTACCGTGATCCGTGATCCGCCGGGTCCTCTGGACCCGGTGATCACGGATGTTGTCGAGTGCGGGCCCCAGGGGGCGCGCAAGAGGGGAATTCTGGGAGGACGTCATATGACGCCCTCCCAGAGTTGAGCAACCGCCCTGTAGCCGTTTTTCGGCTATGGGCCGGTTGTGAAGTGGTTAAACATATCTTCACATATCCCAACCGACAGGAGGGCTGTTTTGAAAACCAGCCCTCCTGTCACCATCACCCCAAACCGTGGCCTTTTCTATGCATGGTTGCAGGTTGAGATTAAGAATATCTAGCCCCATTTCTGATAAATGTATGCCATCAAAGCGATACATACCTTGAATGCCACCTTCCAATTCAATATGACGAAATGAAAAACCTAAATTCGAAACTAGGAATCTTTCCATAGCCCTATTAATTCTTTTGCAAACTTTTTCTAAGGGCTTAAATGTAACTTATTCCAACCATCTCAACCTGGGTATTATTTCTGAAACACTGTATTCGGCGAAACTAGCTTCAAAAAACCAAACGTATCCTTCATATTAGATATTAAGTCGAATGTCTTCATTTTGCCAATATCATTACCACCCAAGTGAACTATAAGAATCTCAGGAGGGGAAAAATTGGCATAAAGTCTACCTAACTCATAAACTAAATCACTCCGAGTCCAAACCATTCCCCTTCTACCATACCAATTAACACAAAATGTGGCTGGATCCAATCTTTTCTGAGCCCAGAAGATAAAAATTTCCAAATATCCACACCGAGCGATGATTACCTGAAAACAAAATAAATGATTAAAGAGGACGAATATACAATTTATAGGAGTCAGATCTCCACCTACCTATTTTCTTAATGCTATTGTCTTTTAAAGCAATCCTAGCAGCCTCAGTGGCTACTCCTATTCTAAATGAATGAGTTGTTATCCTTAAATGGCTCAAATTTAAATGATACAAACCACATTGCAATATTACTCTGAATTGATAACCTGTTAATGGTGAATTGTCACTGTGAATGAATAAAAGGTTCGATAAACCTGACCTCAAATTCATGTATAACCTTAACGTCCTTACTGGACAAATAACTTCTTCCTGGCACTTCTTTAACCACTTCACCCCCGGAAGAATTTACCCCCTTCCTGACCAGAGCAATTTTTGCGATTCGGCACTGCGTCGCTTTAACTGACAATTGCGCCGTGGCTCCCAAACAAAATTGATGTTCTCTTTTCCCCACAAATAGAGCTTTCTTTTGGTGGTATTTCATCACCCCTGCGTTTTTTTTTTTTTTTGCGCTATAAACCAAAAAACAGCGAAATTTTGAAAAAAAAAAACGCATTATTTTTTACATTTTGCTATAATAAATATCCCCAAAAATATCTAGAAATTTTTTTGTCCCTCAGTTTTAAGCCTATACGTATTCTTCTACATATTTTTGGTAAAATAAATCGCAATAAGTGATTATTGATTGGTTTGCGCAAGTCAGTGGCACATTTCACTTCCTCTCCCGCAGGCCGCCTCTTAAAGGGCAATGTACGGGTACGTTAGTCTGCCTGTACGTGCCCTTCTGCCGCAGTATATGTGCGTGAGGCGGTCGGCAAGTGGTTAAATATATCCAAGAACCCATGCAAAAGGATCCAACTTGATAAATTTTAAAAATATTCTAACACTTTCTTCCAATACTTGTACATTTGATAATAGAATACCAGACCTTCCTGCCCTTGATGAAGGTAATATCTCTGAAACCCTGAATGCTGCAAAGAATGCCAGAGAAAAAGCTGCATTGAATAAATTTGCTTCGTATTCCGATGAACATATTACTCTTGTAACACTACATGACTTTGACAACATTTCAGGTGTAATAGGAGATCTATTATCATCGAACATATTATTTTTTCTATACCCTTTCATAGCCTGTTTCACTGAGAAGAAACTTTGACAAGCCGGTATTTTTGTATAGACGCAGAAAAATTGATAGTCCCGCTAGGGTTTTGCTAATGTGTGACCAAGAATCATTTTTTTCCATCAGTGAGTGAAGGAAACCTAACACTATATTTTCCTAATAATCAAAAATGGTTAATTCTAAAGAAGATAGGAAAGACAACCACAGCAACCATGAAGCAGAATAATTTTTCCAAGTAGATATTGCCACAGAATTCCTAATGTTTTACAAAAATTTAATCAGATCCCATAAATGGGGCGGGCATGAAGCTCCTATTAGGTCCGCCTCCGGGAGCAGGGAAAAAAACAGGTCCATCTGCAGGCGAGAGAGAGCGTCAGCTACTATGTTCACCTTACCTTGAATGTATTTAGCCTTTAACCAGATGTTCCATTTTAGACAAAGAAACACTAAATGCCGCAATAAAGAAACCACCTTGGAGGAAAGACAATTTACAGCAAAACAAACACCTTTATTATCTGTGCTCAGTAATATTCTCCTGTTTTCAAACTGCAAACCCCATAATTCTAAAGACACAATTACCGGGAATAATTCCAAAAGCACAATATTTTTGCAGAAACTACTGGCAACCCACCCGCTTGGCCAAACAGATGTATACCAATGGTTCCCCCAAATTTCTCTGACACCAATCGATCCCACTGCATCCGTTGCCCCGAAGGAAATCGCTGTCACAAACAAACTCTGTGCCACAGCGATTTTCCACTGAATTGTTCCAAGAAATTCAGCCAGACCAAAAGGTCTCCTTTTATTTCTGAGGTCAATCGGACATGAGAGGAAGGCATTTCTTTTAGTGTAACCTTCTTCCTTCTTATGAACATCAACAGCATCTGAGTCATTTTGTATATTTTATCGCCTGGGAGCCTGAACTCACCTGCTACAGTATCCAATGTGATACCCAACAATTCAAGAGATGTTGATGGAAAAAGTTTTTTCCTCTGCCAAAGGGATACCAAAATATTTACATACTGAAAAGAATTATTTGAACAAATGCAGACATTCCTCCGATTCTCCCAGACCCATAAAAATAAAATCTAAATAATGAATTGAAAATCTAGATCCCGCCACTTAATTTACTACCTATTCAATGAAAGAAAAAAAGTTTCAAAACAAGTACATGACGATGAACAGCCCATTGGCAGGCACTTGTCAAAATAATATTTATTTTCAAAACAAATTCCAAGAGAGTTAGAACAATTTGGGTTCAAAGGGAGAGGCCTAAAAGCAGATTTTATGTCTGCCTTAGCCATCAAAGCATTCCTTCCCAATATATGAAATTTTTCCAAAGCTGAATCAAACGATGCATAAGACAATGCTGCTACATTTGGGTCTATCTGATGATTTAATGAATTTCCAAAAGGAAACGATAGGTGGTGTAAGAGGCGGAATTAGTTTGGTTCTTTTTTGGGAACCACCCCTACAGGAGACACCCTAAAATTCAAAAATGGAGGAGATTCAAACAGACCTTCCAGCCTACCGCCCCTCACTTCTTTGTTTAATTTTTCTCTAAACACATTATGGAATACTCTGGCGGATTTCAGGTTATTAGACTACAGCCTAAACCTTCAAAAGGGGGCAAATTAAAACCTTCCCAGAAACCCTTAATTAACAATGAAGCCTTCTGTTGGTTTGGGTACATTTTGAGCCAGGGGAGCATTCTTTGAAAATTCACTGGCATTACCGCTTTTTGAAAAATTGTCCCTTTGATTGGCCTGAAGCTTCCGAAAACATTTATGCACCGGACCTAAATGTGCACTCATGCTTGTATTTGCATGAATTCAGCCATTTGCAACGGCTATCATTATATGCAAAGCACAGTCCTTTCTTGTAAGCTGTGCTTTGCAGCCACTCGTCTCCTCCCTCTGCTTCTGCTCTCTCCAACAGCTGCCTTACTAGCGTTTTCATATTGAAATGGTATCACCTCAGAGTCTGCAATATTCAACCTTCCTTCACTGAAGCTCTTCCGACGACTCCTCTCAGGCGACTGGCAAATTTCCAGTCGGGGGGTCCTATAAATAGCCCCCCAATCACCTACCAGAAAGTTCCAAAGGTCACCTAACCCCTTAGCCCAATCACCTTTAACCTACTCACCCTCTAGCAGCTACCCTGTCATGTGACCCATTTGCTTTTTAAATAGCCGACGCCATGGTCCAATGAGGCAAGGGTGGGCCTAAATAGGCCGTCCCCCCTTTTACCCCACATTCACAGCAACTGTGATTTCATGGTTCATATTTTGCAGTGAATAAAACCTGATTGGTGGCCCCAGAGAATTTATTTTCTTGCTTTTGGTGCTCAAGGTAAAATCCAAAATCTCCTTACAAGATGTTGGTGACTCTCAAGAGTCAAACCCACATTTTGGAAGAGTATCCACACTGGTCATCTCCACCATTACTCTTGAAAATGATTCCCTGGAAACCACTCTCTCTCCTGAATACTCAACACCATCTGCCACGAAACAATGCATGCAGGTAAGTACCCAAAACAAGAGAATCATGCTCCACATATTGTGAAACTATGTCCTGGAAGACTTCATCTATGACGAAATGTGGCGGTAATGCGAGTTGTACATGTTTGGATGCTTTTTTTTTTTTTGCAGCACTGTACTGTATACTATTTTAAACTTTGTGTGCACTTTTAATTGATTTTACAATAAATACATACGGTGTACACATTATGTGGAGCACATGATTCTCTTGTTTTGGGTACTTTCCTGCATACATGATTTTGTGGTTGATGGTGTTGAGGAGTCACCTGGAAGAGAGTGGTTTCCAGGTAATCATTTTCCAGAGTAATGGTTGAGATGACCAGTGTGGGTTTGACTCACAAGCATCTGGTAAGCAGATTTGGATCTCCTAATGGTGGTGGAGGAAGCCTTTACTTTGGAAATTTCCAGAACCACTTTATGAGAGACTGTGTAAATTCATGTTGTTGGTTATATATTATTATTTTTTTTATATTTGGTTTATCACATTTTTTGAGTGTAAATTATAGTGTGGTACATTTCTGTATAAAATCGAATTCTGTGATGGGTATCTCGTGGCATGCTAGCTACTATGTTTTGTTCACAGCTAAGTAATTTATTTATTTTTTTTAGTTTTCCACTGCATGGAACTTTTTAATACTTTAAATTCCAGAAACATTAAAGATGTACAGTGCATAATCATTTTTTTTTTTTTTAAATCTATCTTTTAAATATTTGAAGTTACTAGCTATTTACTTGAGAACGATTTTGCCCAGGATAGCTGGTAAGTGTGCTTGGAAATGTGTCTGTTTGTGATCCAGACAGATCTGTTGTTTTTCAAAAGAACAAGCTTTCCAGTAGAATGTGTTAGATGAGACAAGCCATTTAACACTGACAAGGGTGCTTTTATATATTTATGTAAAACCTTGATCCCAAAAGAGAAAAAAATGTTTGCAATAACTGCTTATATAGTATTAGCTGGGGTTTGGCTTCAATTTGTTAAGTGTATTTAAATCTGCTAGTTCATCTAACACTTCCCACTGACTAGACTGACAATGTTGCTGTCCAAAGGTGCCCCTGGGCATTCTGATACAGGAGGTGTGTTACTGGCAAGATCACCAGGTGACAACACAAGGAAAAAAGCATAAGAAAAAAAAACGGATGCAGTCACCACATGCAGTGATTGGTAAGATGCAATATATTACATGTTTGGGTTTAATACTGCTTGTATGTGCCTGTTTGCTGGCTGGGTATTCCAAGGAACTGAGGACTTGCTTTAGGTGTTGTCAATCACAGCTAAGAGCAGGGGCGGGGCCAGGCTGCATTGTGTAAGTGTGTCAATGGACAGGGGGAGCTGAGGCAGGAGCCCCTGCGGGGGACCCCAGAAGAGGAGGATCGAGGCTGCTCTTTGCAAAACCATTGTACAAAGCAAGTAAGTATAACATGTTTGTAAACCTTTTGTTTTTTTAATTAACAATCACTTTCAGGTGGCCATACAGCTATTTTTGTTAGCCAGCGAGCTGAACAATAAGAAACTGACACATTCCTATAGCCACACATATGGGGGGGTTGGGGGTGGAGGTATCCCCCTGCCAGGATGTTGTATTTTGACACCCGCTGGTGTCAGAATGCACTAGTCACCAGCTGAAGCAAATTTTGTAGATTTGCAAGTATGTGTAGACACCCCTATGTGGCTGAAATCTATATCTGCAGTTGCTCCTTTCTTTGTTGTTGCAGAGTCAGCCTTTTTAAAGATATATTTAGTGATTTTTAACATTAAAACATGTACAAAGTACAAGAAGTTATACTAATCTCTCAGACCCCTTTCACACTGAAGGCGCTTTATGGGTGTTTTAGAGCTAAAAATAGCTCCTGTAAACTGTCTCACCAGTGTGAAAGCACGAGTGCGCTTGCAGGGGCGGTGCGCTTTCAGGATGGAAAAAATGTCCTGCAAGCAGCGTCTTTGGGGCGGTGTAGGGTGTATACCCTGCTAAACCGCCCCTGCTAATGACATCAATGGGCAGTGCTGCCGAAGCGCCTGCAAAGCAATTCGGCAGTGGTGCTTTTCGGGTGCTTTTAACCCATTCTTTGGGGTTAAAAGCACCCTGCTCTTGCCTGCACAGCGCTGGTAAAGTGCCGCTAAAACGAGCGGTGCTTTACCGCTAACACGGCACACCCAGTGTGAAAGGGCTCACACTTCTCTTCACATCAAATGGCTATTAGCATAGCAAAGGCAAAGAAAAACTGGTCACAGCAGCAAGCATTTAAAATCAGTATCATTATACAGGTAACAAGCTGAGATCAGGGGCACTCCCTTTTAAGAGAGTGATCCTAATCTCAGCTCATTACCTGTATAGAAGAAACCTGGGAGCCAAAAATCTTGCTGATTGATAGGGGATCAAATACGTATTTCACAAATTAAAATGCAAATTGATTTATAACTTTTTTTTGTTGCTATTCTGTCTCACTGTTAAAATAAACCTGGCATTAAAATTATAGACTGATCATTTCTTTGTCAGTGGGCAAACGTACAAAATCAGTAGGGGACCAAATACTTTGTCCCTCTCTGTATGGTTGAAACCCACCTACACCATATTTTACTTTTTCTTGAGTTCTTAAGTGAATTTATACAATGGTAAGTTGTCCTTGATCATTTTTTTTCCAAATCTCAATTGAAGGGTGAGAGGATCCATTTCACGTTAGGAGAATCGTCTTCCTAGCATAAAAATAAAATGTAAGTAATAGCAATATAGCATATTTAGACATTGGTAAGCATCCAATAATACCCAATAAATGATTTTCAGGATGGGAATCATTTAGACGCCCAAGAGCTGAAGAGATTAAAGTAATTGACCCTTAGCCAAATATTTTGGATGTATTGACAGGTTCAGAAGCAGTGAAAAAAAAAATCTGTATCTCCACATCCTCGGAAGCAAACTGTGGAAGGACAAAGACCCACTTCATGCTATCTAGCAGATGTAAAGTGGCTGTGATGGAACGGTTTCAGTTGTATTACTTTGTCCTTAGAAGAAATCACTGAGCCCTGATACATAGCCTCAAATTCCAACCAGTCTTGCTCTGTGGGCTAAAGAGTATGTGAAGGCGGCTTGAGTTAAAGTGATTGTAAAGTCTTGTTTTTTTTTTCTATTAAAATAACAAACATGTTATATTTACCTGGTCTGTGCAGGGGTTTTGCACAGAGCAGCCTGGATCCTCCTCTTCTCGGGTCCCTGGCTGGATCTCCTGGCCCCTCCCCCCTGTTGAGTGCCCCCACAGCAAGCGGCTTGCTATGGGGGCAACATGAGGCAAAAAGGAAGTTCTGGACAGCCACACTCCGGAATATAGCCTTTATTTGTAAACAGTCCAACAGATACAAGCCACAGCAAAAAAATGGGACCAACGAGCTGACGCGTTTCACACTTAACAGTGCTTAGTCATAGCTACCCTACCACCAAAAACAGTGCAATATATATACTAAAATGTTTCAAATATGTGACTCCATGTGTGGTTAATTACTCAATTAGATCTTAAATTGAAAGAAACCCTTGATTAACAAAAGGGTTCAACATGTGTGAGTTGGGGGATTACACATGAATATGTGAATTCAGTGCAAAGATGAAGCAAATGCTTTTATAATGTTTTAAATTAAATTTAAACCAACTAAAATAAAGTGTCTAACTTATTTTGTTTTAATAAATTGTTCCAATGAACTGTGAGCTGTAAATATGTCCAATAAATATGTGAACACCTAAATAGTTGGTGAATAAATTAAATTAAATGAAATACAAAATAAAATGTGATAAGAATTTAATATTTGAATAAAATAAGTGACTATATGATAATAATAAATCTGTGTTAATGTTAATAGTGAAAATGATATATGTATATATATGACTATAAGTAGTCTCCAAATATAGGTAAACACTTATATTTATATTAATATTTATTATCATATAAAAAATGTATTAATGTATTATCATATATGTATGTATTATCATATCATATGTTTATCATATCATCATGTATTATCATATCATATTATCATATGTATGTATTATCATATAAAAAATGTATTAATTTCCTATCCAATTAAACACTTATCATCATTGAAAAATTCTATACATACGATATTATCAAAAATGTTTAAAAATATTTAATTTATGTATAAAAGAACTGTATCATAGCATATACACCAGATGAAAAAAATATATGTATATATATGCATCTATGAGCATTCTAGTGATGTCCAAAAGAACTGTTGAGCAAATCCAGTCTATGAAATTCATTGAAATGTAAAGACTATGTTGCGAATGTTCTTTCATTACGTATAACGGGCAAAACAGAAGAAATGGTCATGGGGAGAAAGTATAGCAAGAACCCTCATTTTAGATATGATGACGATTTGGGAGATCCAGGAACTACCTTTAGCAAAAAAGTAGAAAAAAATAAGTAATAATAAAGAAGAAGAATGGTAACTAGTCAAATAATCGAATACATGAAGGTCACCATACCACAAGTACAAAAATAATCAAAATTATACTGTAATGAAAAACCTCCATGTACACATATCAATATGACAGTGGGTATCTATATGTCCGTTTTCCAATAATACCGCAATTGTCCTAATGTGTAGTGGCCGTTAGTGTTCGTGTTGTTGCAATCTGCAACAATGTTGATACCGCAACCATAGTGAAATTATAACTATTGGATGGCGTACTGGATAAGGTGCTGAATAGGAAACCCACATTATCATGCTATAAGGCTATAGATGTATCTAAGCAAATGTACATACAGGATATCTATAAGAACAAACCTCTATATAAAAGAATCACTATTCATATCAGACACGCAAACCACAGTCTAAACCCATGCCGGCATTGCAAACCTCAAAGAATTGCAAGATGTCAGCTACTGGTAAAAACAGTTGGACATATTATAGGACATTGTTGATAAGTGTGTCCAACATGAAACAGAATCCAATTATATAAATGAATACAAATAAATGCAGAACCAAATGAACCACTCTACACTAGCATAGGGTAAAGGGGATAAGGGAAAAGAAAAACAAAAACCAGGCAGGGAGAAAAGAGGAAACAAGGGAAAAGATTATTTTTAATGAGAACAGACAGTGGAAGACATAGCTATGTATGGCCAATAACGTTTTAACTTGTGGACATATCCTCGCTCAAACCTCCCAATGGTTCATAGTGTTTAAAACATGTACCCCACATGTAGGTAAAAGCCGTCTAAATATAACACTCACACTCATATCCACAACACTATGCGACCAGAGTGGTCAGTATCAAGACGGCCAAATTATTGCCACACTTCCCGTTAAAAACGGGCATACACATGACAATGTTAATTGTATGAACCATAGTAAACTTAAGCCTGAATGGAAAATCTTGTCTGCACTGTAACCCATATACACCGCCATTAATCTAGTCATAGTAGTGATAAATGTCCCACTCAAATTTTAATTCTGCCAGGATTCTGGTGTGTAGAAGTAAAGTATTCTGAACTTGTCTCCTCCTCTTTTGGGGGTAGTAATTTTCTCCACACCCTGTATAGAACGGCTACTAACATCCTTAAAATGTATGAGATTCCAATGTTTAGCTACATTTGTGGATTTGTTTTTTTTCAATGTTGTATATAAACGATCTTTCAGCCTACGTGTAGTATGGCCAACATACTGGATCTGACACTGTTCGCATTTGATAACATAGATGAGAAATTACAGTTAATGAAGGATGTGATGTCAAAAGTTTTACCCTTTACACTAGAGCTCACAACTTCGCCTCCTTTTACATAGCGACAATAGTCACATCCTTTAATACCACATTTAAAGTTACCTTTAAAGTGAAGCCAGTTGGAGCCTGATTGTGTGCTGGAGAACAAACTGGGTGAAAGGGATCTTCCCAGAGTGGGGGCTCTACGAGAAACCGATCTTATACCCTTTGAAAGAATTTCATTGTAAATAGGGTCATTAAATAAGACGGGTAGGTATTTAGTTACTGTATTACAAATTTTTGAAAATTCTGTACTATAGGGTGTAGAAAAAATAGGAACTTTGCCCATAGAAAGTTTCTGTTTGTTGACGTGATTTTTATCTTTATTCTCCTCCAGTAAGGTGTTTCTAGGGACCTTATTGGCTGCAGAGAGGGCCCTAAAAATTACTTTCTCTGGGTACCCTTTATCCTTAAACCTTTGGGTCATGTCCATGGCCTCTTTTTGAAAAGTTTCCGGTGTGCTACATAGTCACTTTAATCTTAAGAATTGAAACGGACAGAATCGGCTCTTAACAGAGCATTTCCGGCAGTAGATTTCCTGTACAATTTCACATCCAAAAATTCAATGGAGCTCTCTTGGAGGTCCCCAGTGAACTTTAGATTAAGGGAGTTGTAGTTTAAATAAGAAAGCCAGTTTTCTAATGAAACATTATGGTCCAATGTAAAAAAAACAGATCATCTATGTAGCGACAGAAAAAAGTATCCAACCGGCGGGGGCTATCATGTCCAAATATGCGGCTCCTCTCCCACCAACCCATATATAGGTTGGCCAGTGAGGGCGAAAAATTTCGCCCCCATATAGGCGCTGCATCTCTGGAGATAGTCCCCGTCAAACATAAAGAAATTATGTGTTAACAGAAACTCTAAAGACAGTAAAATAAACTCCTGAAGTGCCAGTGAGAATTTCCCAGAATCTTAAGAAAAAAGCAACAGCCTGTATACCCAGGACATGCGGAAGGCTATAATATAGGCTTGTCACATCACAGGTAATCCACCTGTAATTGTCTTTCCATTATATACCTTCGTTTAAACAATTGTTTGGTGTCCCTCAGGGAAACTCAGGGAGACCACAAACCAACGGTTGCAATTGACTGTCCAACCATTCACCAAGGCGCTCATTCAAGGAGCCAATTCCTGCAACAATCGTTCGAACAACAAGGGGGTTTAACCCCTTGTGGGCCTTGGGTAAATGGTGAAACACAGGCATAATTGGACACTCAGGAATAAACAAATCTTTCTCTCTCTGTGAAAAGATACCAATGTGAACTGCCCTATCCAAAAGGCAGTTCTTTTTTAAAAGGTAAAGTAGGGTCAGCTCTAAGTTTTTGATAAGTAGTGATGTCAGACAACTGACGTAAAGCTTCATCTTTATATACATTAGAGTCTAACACAATTACAGTACCCCCCTTATCTGCATTTCTAATCACAATGTTACTGTCAGAAGATAAAGATTTCAAAGCCTGTCTCTCATTCATAGATATATTATCCTGCATAGGACCCTTTTGACAGCCCCGGGCCAGCTGGGTCAAATCTCTCTCTATTCGTTTTTTAAAAAGGTCGAGATCCCTGCCTCTCGATGCCACCAGATAGAAGTTGCTATGGGGGCACCCGAGCCAAGCTGCAGCTCTGTGTATCCATTCAGACACAGAGCTGTGGTTTGGCCCCAACCCCTCTCCTGATTGGCTGAGTTTGACAGCATCGGGAGCCAATGGTGCCACTGCTGTGTCTCTACCAATCATGAGGGAGAGTCCCGGACGGCCGGTTCACTCATGGACATCGCTGGATAGAGATGGGGCTCTGGTAAGTATTAGGGGGGCTGCTGCACACAGAAGGTTTTTTATCTTAATGCATAGAATGCGTTAAGATAAAAAATCTTCTGACTTTACAATCACTTTAAGCAGCACATTTTTACGGCAGCAACGGGACATTTATAATACTTTTCAATTTCTTTGAGATAAATAGACAAAATGCATAAACTTTTATAAAAAGCGTAGTTTTTTTTTATTTTTATAGAGGATAAAGACCTTTACCAGGTTTAATTTGGCAAATTTTCTATAGCGTAATTCCCCCCAAAAAATAAAGGTCCCAATGTAAAAGGAGAGAAACCAGTGCTAAAATGTTGCCATTGCTATAATGTTTGAACTCTTCAAATGAGTGCTTAAAAGTGCAATTCAAATGTGGGAACTGGAAGTTGATAAATAGACCCTTAATTAGTGAAGACAGGAGCAGAATAACAGTACTGGATCCTGTGCCATTTTAATATACATTATCTTTGTCGGCTCTTATTTCTATCCTCTGTTTCCTTTAAGATTATTTACCAATGTGCCAAGATTTAGCTTTTCTCATTATCAAGACAATTTCACTATTTATTTTAGTGTTTGGCCAACTATTTGACTAGGTTTTCTCTAGTACCTTTGTGTTTGAGGAAAAAAAAGTGTCACCTCCACAATGAACATGTTTTATTCTCAGATCCAGATAGGATCCGAAAAAAAAAGGGAGAGTTTCTGAAATGCCTTTTGTAAAGTGCCATTATTGCCTTGACTACTTTCACACTGGGGTGGGCGTCGGCGGTAAAGGGGCGCTATTTTTACCGTAGTTTTAGCGGCGATATTCGGCCGCTAGCAGGCGGTTTTAACCCCTGCTAGTGGCCGGAAAAGGGTTAAAACCGCAGGCAAAGCGCCGCTGCATCGGCGCATTGCCGGCGGTTTTGCAGCGCTGCCCGATTGTTTTCAATGGGCAGGTGCGCTATAGGCCCCTTTCACATGGGGCGGATCCGTAATGATCCACCCCGTGAAGATCCGCTGTTCAGCGGGGATCGATCCGCTGATTCCCACTGAGCCGGCGGATGACAGAGCGGTCCCTGCACACTGTGCAGGGACCGCCCTGTCAGATCTCCGCTCTCCTCTATGGGGGATCGGATGAACACAGACCGTCTGTCCGCGTTCATCCGATCCGCACTGCAGACGGATGGAAAAATAGGGTTTTCCTCCGTCTGCAGAATCGGACCACAGCGGAGGCGGACGATATCGTGTGTCAGCGAATGTTCATCCGCTGACACCCGCTATCCCATAGGGATACATGTATGTCCGTATTTCATCCGAAAACTGATGGATGAAATACGGACATACGGTCCGCTCGTGTGAAAGGGGCCATAGGAGCGGGGTATACCCCGCTCCTACAACGCTGCAAAGATTCGGCTTTCAGGACTTTTTTTTACCATCCTGCCAGGGCACCGCTCCAGTGTGAAAGCCCTCACACTGGAGAGACAGGAGAGGCTCTTTCAGGGGAGGGCTGGCAGCCTTAGGCCTGGGGGGTTAAGTCCAGTCAAGTGGCCCATTGAATTACCGAATCAGCTCACCATCCATGCCCAGCTGGTTTTTCAATGCAGCCTCACCAGTGCCCCTCAATGCAGCCTGATCAGTGCCCATCAATGCCGACTCATCAGTGCCACCTCATCAGTGCCCATCAATGCAACCTCACCAGTGTCCATAAATGCAGTCTCACCAGTGCCCATCCAATGCAGCCTGATCACTGGGGCAGGGTAAATGGGGTGTATGGGGGGATGGGGTGTGGGGGTCAGCTGGGGGTGTCAGGGTCTCTTACTTGGCAGCTCAGGTTGCACGCCACGGCCAGCGCAAGCCAGCACCCAGCCCCCCAGCCCGAGCCAGTCACGGGCACCCTGGTCTCTGAGGGTGGTAGTTTCCTCTGCACTGCTTGGGAAATTGAGTGTGGACTACAACTCCCGGAATGCAACAGTGGCCGACTGCCGCAGCTGTAAAAATAGCAGCGGGCGCCAGCCATTTCCAACGTAAGTTAGGGCGGCCTGGGGGGCAATTGCCACTCTGCCCCCCAGCCCAGCCCTCCCCTGGGCTCTGTACAGGTGCTATTTTTAGCGCTGTAGCGCCTGTAAAGAGCCTCAGTATGAAAGTAGCATACCTGTTGAAAAAAGCCATGGAAACCAAACCAGCAAGAAACATGTGGTGGTGTTTACATGCTGGTCTGTATTTGTGGGAATATATGATTGCAATGTTTATAATGTTTTCCCTTTTGTTATAATGCTTTATCAAGCAGTTTTCCAATCAATTTTACTATTGTGTTTACAATATATGTTTAGCTCTACCCGTAATGTTCTAATGTCATCTTTTAAAATGTGCTGTTCAAAGCCTTAGTTTAGGAAATAGGGATTTAAGTGAAAGTAGCCCGGTGTTGTCTCAGCTGCCAGTCCATGAAGGATGTAAAACAAAGGCTTTGCAGGTACTGACAGGTGGGAGGTAGGGTTCACCTGCTGTAAGCAATCAATAAAAATACATGTGCTGTGTTGACAGACCTGTGTGTATAGGTGAGCGTGACATAGTCCTCTGTGCCTTTTACATAGGAGCCTCACTGAGAGGCTGCCAGACAGCTGCAGGGGTAGTTATCGGTAATGTATAGATAGAACACTAAAATCTTTCATAAATAACTATTAGGTTCAGCGTTACATGACCCACTGGTGATATATATCCTCAGAATATCGGAAGAAAGAGGTGATGTCAGATTTGCTAACTTGCCTTGTAATGGAATTCTGAATTTGCCTTATCAGCCTCTGCGGCATAGAAACGTAAGCTAGAACTATAAAAAGCTGCTCTATTATCTATGGCGTATATTCATCAGATGGACTTAAAGTATAACTAAAACCAAGTTTTATTTTAGATAAACTAGGGAATTTATTACAGATACTATATAGCGCCAACAATTTACATATATAATGTTCATTCACATCAGTCCCTGGACCTATAATCGAAGGTCCCTAACTCACATTCATACATATGCTAGCCCTATTTAGACAGGAGTCAACCTACCAGCATGTCTTTGGAGTGTTGGAGGAAACCCACGCAGGCACAGGGGAACATGCGAACTCTAGGCAGGTAGTGTTGTGGTTGGGATTCAACCCAACAACTCTAGTGCTGCATAGTGGACCACTTAGCCACTGTGCTAAGGGAATGGTTAAAACCTCTATTAGTACATTTCTACACTTGTGGTAGGAATGCACACTTAACAAACCCTTTTTGAAGAGGTCAACAAGAGAGGTCATGAACCAATACACTTTAAAACCACTTAAGGACCGCTCACTGTATATATACGTCCCGACTTTGAAGAGGGATATCTCGGTAACGGCAACAGCTGCTGCCACAACCGTGATATCCATCATTACAGGAGGCGGTTCTGTTTACAATAATGGTGGTCTCTGCAGGGGGGTTCGCCGCGAGATCACCGTTGCCACCCCCCTCCCGCTGCTTACCGGAGCCGTCGGTAGCCGTCGGTAGTGGCGGAGGCGATCGGTTCTTGCAGTGTGATGGGTATGGAGACGAGCGAGGCTAAGATGGCCCCCACTTCTGCCCATATGTCTTAAAGGAAAAAAAATTTCAATGTCATTTTTTCAAATGACATTTTTTTTTTTGTTTTTTTTTATTGCATTTAAGTCCAAATATGAGATCTGAGGACTTTTTGACCCCAGATCTCATATTAAGAGGACCTGTCATGCTTTTTTTCATTACAAGGGATGTTTACATTCCTTGTAATAGGAATAAAAGTGATCCATTTTTTTTTTTAAAACAGTGTAAAATTGAATAAATTCAAGTAAAATAAATAAGAAAAAAATTATTTATTTTTAAAACACGCCGTCCCGACGAGCTCGTGCGCAGAAGCGAACGCATACATGAGTAGCGCCCGCATATGAAAACGGTAGAAAACGGTAGAGTCAAACCATTTTTTTTTTTTGTTTTTTTTTTATTGCAGTCCAAATATGAGATCTGAGGACTTTTTGACCCCAGATCTCATTATTAAGAGGACCTGTCATGCAAGGGATGTTTACATTCCTTGTAATAGGTAGAGCGAGAACAATAATTCTAGCCATAGACCTCCTCTGTAACTCAAAGATGCAACCTGTAGAATTTTTTAAATGTCGCTTATGGAGATTTTTGAGGATAAAAGTTTGACGCCATTCCACGAGCGGTCGCAATTTTGAAGCATGACATGTTGGGTATCAATTTACTCTGCGTAACATTATCTTTTACAATATTAAAAGAAAATTGGGCTAATTTTATTGTTGTTTAATTTTTTTATTCAAAAAAGTGTTTTTTTTTTTCCAAAAAAAGTGCGCTTGTAAGACCGCTGCGCAAATACGTAGTGAAAAAAAGTATTGCAACGGCCGCCATTTTATTCTCTAGGGTGTTAGAAAAAAAACAATATATAATGTTGTTTTAAACATGAAAACACTGAGTCTGAAAAACAGGCTTGGTCCTTAGGTGGTGAAATGCTAAAGGACTATTTTACTGGAGAGTTAAAGCATTCGAAACACGCCGAGCCAATGTGTAGATGTTCAATTGAAATAGGATTTGCTAATCCTACTTTGAGAAACATTGCATATGTTGCTATACACAATTTTTATATTTGTATAATTAACGTTATGGTTTTAAGTATTTTCTTGTACCATTTACTATATGCCCAGTTAAAATCCACTGCTACTAAAATGCTTTTGTTTCATATGTATCTTAGGATGTGGGCATATAGGACAGAAACCCCGTTTCCCTTGTAGATGTATCAGATCTACAGGCAGACTTATATCACCTTTTTCAGGTTAGTTGTTAGAAACAAGTTGGCATGATTCTTGCAGAGAAGACATAAAATTGGAAAAATGTTGTTGTATGTATACAATGACAATAAAGTATATCTATCTATCTATCTATAAAAGGGTAATACTACAAATCTGGAAAATATTCCTGTGAACATTTTCTAGATGGTAGGCAAAATGTCTCCTTTTTTTCTTCTATATCTGTCTTCTGGAATCTATAAGGGGAAGAAAACAATTACTTTTCACTATGTATAGTATAATTTACCTGCAGTATGTATATTATATGAAGTGCACAGAACTGTGTTCCTATAAATATCTGTGGTCATAAAGGGTGGCACAATATCACAGGTCTGGGGGTCACCTAACTAAAATCCAGTCCTGGGTGTGTACACCACTCTTCTTTTTTTATGTAGCAACTATTCTCACCCTTTTTCATGGATGTTACGATACAATATGTGCTTGAACATGTCAGTATGCAAGGGGAGGAAGGGGGGTAGGGAGTCTCCTTGTCTACAGATGAATGGTGACTTTAATCTTCACTAATCGCTATTAAATGAGAGGGTCAGGCCCACCTGCTGGCTTCCACCTTCTGCTCATTGTACAACTCTTTTTAATCCAGAGTTAGGTTTAAATAGCCAAGGAACAAAGCTAAGTAATGTGTACCACAAGCGTGCCTGGGAGGGAGCCATGATCTGAGTGTGACACCCTGATACAGATGCATGTTTAATGGCTTCATCACAAAACCTGCCTAAACGAAGGCAGTGCTCCAAACATGACATGTGACTGTCTTGTGATGTTCACCAAATACAGCACAAGCATCATTTTATTGTCTTTTCATCATACTAGCATGTTACATCTAATACATTCAGGTGAATTAATTAAGTCAGGAGTGACGTGAAAAGCACATTAGCCGACAGCAACCAGGTTTCATTTTACAGTGCATTCGGAAAGTATTCACAGCGCTTTACTTTTTCCACATTTTGTTATGTCACTCATAGCCTTATTCCAAAATGGGTAAAATTCATTATTTTCCTTACAATTCTACAAACAATACCTCTTAATGACAACGTGAAAGAAGTTTGTTTGAAATCTTTGTAAATTTATGAAATAAAAAAAAAAAAGTAAAAAATCACATGTACATAGGTTTTCACAGACTTTGCCATGACACTTAAAATTGAGCTCAGGTGCATCCTGTTTCCACTGATCATCCTTAAGATGTTTCTACAACTTGATTGGAGTCCACCTGTGGTAAATTCAGTTGATTGGACATGATTTGGAATGGCACAAACCTGTCTAGATAAGGTCCCACAGTTAACAGTGCATGTCAGAGCACAAACCCAGCTATGAAGTCCAAGGAGTAGTCTGTAGACCTCCGAGACAGGATTCTATCGAGGCACAGATCTGAGGAAGGGTACAGAAACATTTCTGCAGCATTGAATTTCCCAATGAGCACAGAGGCCTCCATCATCCATAAATGGAAGAAGTTTGGAACCACCAGGACTCTTCTTAGAGCGGACCGCCTGGCCAAACTGAGCAATCGGGGAGAAGGGCCTTAGACAGGGAGGTGACCAAGAACCCAATGATCACTCTGACAGAACGCTAGAATTTCTCTGTGGAGTGAAGAGAACCTTCCAGAAGGACAACCATCTCTGCAGCACTCCACTAATCAGGCCTGTATGGTAGAGTGGCCAGACGGAAGTCACTCCTCAGTAAAAGGCACATGACAGCCCAACTGGAATTTGCCAAAAGGCACCTGAAGTCCTTTCAGTCGATGAGAAACAAAATTTTCTGTTCTGATGAAATAAAGATTAAACTCTTTGGCCTGTATGGCAAGCGTCATGTCTGGAGGAAACCAGGCACCGCTCATCACCTGGCCAATACCATCCCTACAGTGAAGCATGGTGGAGGCAGCATCATGCTGTGGGTATGTTTTTCAATGGCAGGAACTGGTAGACTAGTTAGGATGGAGGAAAAGATGAATGCAGCAATGTACAGAGACATCCTTGATGAAAACCTTCTCCAGAGCGCTCTGGACCTCAGACTGGGGCAAAGGTTCATCTTCCAACAGGACAACAATCCTAAGCACACAGCCAGGATAATAAAGGAGTGGTTATGGGGCAACTCTGTGAATGTCCTTGAGTGTCCCAGCCAGAGCCCAGACTTGAACCCGATTGAACGTCTCTGGAGAGATCTGAAATGGCGGTGCACTGACGCTCCCCATCCAACCTGATGGAGCCTGAGAGGTTTCTGCAATAAAAATGAGAGAAATTGCCCAAAAATAGGTGTGCCAAACTTGTAGCATCATACTCAAAAAGACTTGAGGCTGTAATTGGTGCCAAAGGTGCTTCAACAAAGTATTGAGCAAAGGCTGTGAATACTTGTACATGTGATTTATTTAAATTTTTTTATAAATTTGCAAAGAGTTCAAACAAACTTCTTTCACGTTGTCATTAGGGGGTATTGTTTGTATAATTTTGAGGAAAATAATGAATTTAATCCATTTTGGAATAAGGAATAATTTGGAATATCATAACAAAATGTGGAAAAAGTGAAGCGCTGTGAATACTTTCCGGATGCACTGTATTGCAGTCAAATTATAAAAATAAAAATATTTCAAACTGACTGCTGGGTTACTCTACTTTGCTTACTGTTCTATGTATTGCCTTTCTGAATAAGACTGAAGACATACAATGCATTTTCAGAGAAAGTGTGGGAGGATCCAAAATGTAGATTCTTTACCAAACCGGAATAGACGAGAAATCTTTTATTGGGTCATTTGTCCAAAATGAAACAAACATGTTTTGGCTTTAGTTATAGTTTGAAATGTGTTGTCCCTAGAAATGTAACATTTCAGGAAATCTTAAAGCCATGAGAAAAAAAAATTGTCTTTTTCCCCAGTTTTTTTCCGGGGAAAAATTGAAATTTTGGGGAAACAAAAAAATTGTGCAAAAGTTTTACAAATTGAAAGTCATTTTGTGAAGCTGGGAACGTGAAATGCGATGTATTTAAAAGTATTATGCTTGAAATAAGAGTACAGGTGGAACCGGGGTTACAAACAAGATAGGGACTGTAGGTTTGTTCTTAAGTTGAATCTGTTTGTAAGTCGGAACAGGTACATTTTTTAAGTGTAGCTCCATTTTTTAAGCTTTTTGGATAGCATGTGTATACGGTAACACCCCTGTAATGTTTGTTTTGCTGTCTGTGCCCCTATTCAGAATTACTTGTGGAAATAAGCCTTGGTAATAAAACATAATTTTTCCCATTATAACTCTAACAGGAGTGAATTTTCCTTCCTAGGGGTAGATTTCCTCTCAGTTCCTGTTTTCGCCCTGTAAGTCGGGTGTTAGTAACTAGGGGACCGCCTGTACAGCTTATTCAGTAAGTAAACTAAGCTTGCTTTTTATATTTAAATTTTTTATTAGCAAGGACTGTATATGTTAAGAAAATATCACCTATACACGAGAACAGGTAATCACCCCCTTCCCTTTTCCATCAAAATAATGTAAAAGCTTCCTGCCAATATGCATTTTCAGTTATTGACAATGCTGATCCAGAAGCATACATATATTGCTCTTGGAAGAGCTTGATTAACGTTCTCCTTTTTTTCAGGTGTCATTTTATCTATAAATAAAGGGGTTGTGTATTTTTGGGAGGCCGTGATTTGCAAAACTTCCTTACTTGAAGATGCTGCTGGTGAAGAAACACTTTGTGATGATCCGGAAGTAGCAGAACGACAGTTTCTGGAATGAGGAAAGCTACTCGCACTTTCATTATGGTTCTCATTATTTCATTCCATAAAGTATTTTTTAATGTCTTTAGGACACCTCTGGCAGGCAGTGATTTGTTTTGTCATCCTTGTAGCACTTGAAAAATAAAATTTCTTCTCACAATATTTGCAAATTGCAGTTTTGCTTGCAGCAGAAATTGCAGTGTGGATATGTTTCCAATCTCTAGATGTTGGTCTCAACATTTTACTGAGAGGAGGAAAAGAAAAAACAATATACTGACCAGACTAGGGGAACATTATATTATGCTGCGACGGTGGAGAACACTAATAGGAATCATTTAAATGTTAAAAAGATAAACAAATTTGTCAGACAAATTTACCCTCTTATCCATCAATTAAGGTCTGAGAGCACAGAAACTAACATCTACTGTATCTCAACAATCGCCCAACTGTAGGAGGTACAAGATGGAGCCACAAGCAAACTAAACTGAAGCCTTTCCCCTGCAGTCCCCCTAGTGGCAGAACTGCATACAGTATTTCTCTAGTTTAACCACTTGCCGCCTGCTGTATAGCAATATGACATTGGCAAAGTGGTTTAGTTACATGATCAGGATTCCGTGGGGGATTGCAGCGTGGCGATTAGAGGTGCTGTGTGTCAGTCTGACACACCACAACTCCGATCGTGGTATGGAGCCACTGACAAAGGCTTTTTACCATGTGATCATCGCGTGAACCAGGAAGTGCCGGTAACCAGCTTTCCTCGGTTCACGCTGACAGGGAGAGCCAATCAGCTCTCCCTGTCAGAGGTTGGGTCTGCGCTTATAATCAACACATTGATTATCAGTGCAGCTCCCATCACAGGTGCCCATCAGCTGCCAATCAGTGCCCATCACCTGCCAGCCTGTGCCCCACAAAGAAGGCCTGTCAGTGCCCATAAAAGTGCCAATTAGTGCTCATAAAAGTACCAATCAGTGCCCCATCAGTAATGTCTGTCAGTACCCTTCAGATGCCACTCAGTAATGCCTGTCAGTAGCTCCTCATCAGTGCTGCCTATCCGGTGCCACCTATCAGTGCCCATCAGTTTTTTTTTTTCAAAATTGATGGTCTTTATTTGTTTATAGCGCAAAAAATAAAAATCGCAGAGGTGATCAAATACCAAATACGGTGTTGCATGACTGCGCAATTGTCATTCAAAGTGTGACAGCGCTGAAAGCTGAATATTGTCCTGGGCAGGAAGGGGGGAAAGTACCTGGTATTGAAGTGGTTAAGGACTGCATTGAGAAGTACAGTGTTACTTGAACTGTATTCCATGATTTGCTTGTCTTCAGCTAAGATAACTTGTAATAATTTAAGACTTTACATAAAGTCTCAGAAATCTTTCATTCTCATGGAAGCAGGAAACACCACTGAGAACAAACATATGATAGTATCAGAAGAATCCTAACTGGTTTTATGTGTGAAAAAATAGAAAAAGTGTGCAATTGGAGCTATACTGGTAACTTTGGTTAATGTGTATTTTCCAAACTCAAATCAGTTGCTTTTGTTAAGGTCATTGACCGCCCTGATTCTGGAGCATAGTGATGGTGTATTGATCGTAAGAGGGGATTTTAATTTTGCATATAACCCACTTGTAGACCCTCAAAGGGGGTTTCTCACTTATCATTCTCTTATTTAAAGCAACTGAAGGCAGAATTAAACCTTCTTCAATTGGTAGATGTATGGCACCTACAACATCCCAATGCAAAAGATTATACTTTTTTCCCCCCAGTTCATTCAACATACTCAAGAATTAATTACATTTTTATTACTCAGAAAGATTTGGACAGAGTTCGAGTCACCGTGATTGAACCAATTACGCTTGCCGATCATGGACCGGTCCAAATGGACATAGACTTAAACATAGTAGCTACAAGGACCTGGTCTTGGAGGCTCAACGACTCATTGTTAAAGGACCCTATCACTATGAGTGGGGCCCTTCAGGGTTTAGAAGAATATTTCAGCCAGGACGATCAACCTAATACATCCCCGACAGTACTGTGGGAGGCGCACAAAAGTTTTATAAGAGGTATATTTCTTAAACATGGAGTGAGGATAATGAAATTGAGGCGGTCGGAAATTGTGTCGTTATTTTTGAAGATCCGCAAACTTGAGGCTATAAATAAAAAAACACTCGCTTTACAGACACAGAAAGAATTACTTACCTTACAGCAGCAGTACAATAAAATCGTAAATACAGAAGTAAAGAAAAAATGATGTCGACATAAACAGTCTATCTATGAATATGGAAATAAACCAGGGGTTCTCCTAGCTAGGGCACTGAAAGGGACACAAACAAAACCGCATATTACTCAAATTATATCTGAATCTGGCACTAAGTTGTCAGACCCAGAGTCTATAGCCCAGGAATTCCAAAAATTCTATCGGAAGCTTTATAACATCCCTAACACCCAAACCCAACAAGGTTTATCTGGGGCAGATTTGATATATACCTTTTTGACACCTTCAGGTATGCCCACCCTCTCGTCAGAGGTAACTGAGGGAATGGAAGCACCTATAACAGATAAAGAACTGGCCATGGCAATAGAATCTTCTAAACTAGGGAAGGCCTCTGGCCCAGATGGGCTAAATCTGACTATAAAACTTTTCAGGAAGTTCTCTCTCCATATTTTTTACATAATTATAACTCTATTTCAGCCAACTGTAAGCTAACAGAGGACACTTTGAGGGCTCACATTATGGTCATTCCTAAGCAGGACAAAGACCACACTCAATGTGGGAATTATCGCCCCATCGAGGTCTTAAATGCCGATTTAAAACAATTTTCTAAAATCCTAGCGAATAGGCTATTGCCATATATTCCCCATCTTATTCACGCAGACCAGGCAGGCTTTATCCCTCAGAGAGAGACCAGGGACAATACGGTAAGGGGAATAGACCTGATCCACTCTTTATTAACAGATGCCGAAAAGGCCTTTGATCGGGTGGACTGGCAGTTCTTACGATCCACCCTTAGACATATTGGCTTGGGGTCACAATTGCAGTCCTGGATTCAGGCATTATATACTGGCCCCACAGCCGCTGTGCTGGTGAATGGGGCCCGATCAGAGTATTTCTCTTTGTCCAATAGGATGAGACAGGGCTGCCCTCTTTCTCCATTAATCTTTGTGCTAACCTTAGAACCTTTTCTCTGTAAAGTTAGATTAGATTCCTTGATTAGCAGAATACAGGTCTCAATCACGGAGCATAACATTTCTGAATACGCAGATGATCTTTTATTTTTTAAACGATTTCAATGTTTTGCTCAGTATAAGGATTTTTTAGGATAATTTTTCTATAAATGATGTTAAAAGTGAAGCAATGAGTATTCTTCTCCCTACGGAGTGCATTGTAAAGCTACAACGCCTCTATCAGTTTAAATGGGTTCAGTCTTTTTTTAAATATCTGGGGGTTAAATTAACCCCGGACACTGCCTCATTATATGAGATACATTTTTGGCCATTGTTATCAAAAATGCAATGACATCTCCAACTTTGGCAAACATTTACCCTTACATGGTTTGGGAGGTGTAACGCATTTAAGATGACAATGCTCTCACAGATTTTATATCTAATGCAAGCGATACCTATTAAATTACCTTAAGCCTTTTTTCGTTCATGTCAGACTTTGTTAATTAAAATTCTTTGGGGTAATAAAGTTGCTAGACTGCGCTACTCACTGTTAGTGTTGCCTAAATCTCTGGGGGGTATTGGTCTACCTGACTTGTTCTCATACTATTGAGCCGTACACTTGTCTAGAGTGGTGTCATGGTGTACTTCCTTGCAGACTAAACCCTGGGTACAAGTAGAACAACATGCTTCACCATTCATTTTGTCTGTATATATATATATATATATATATATGCAAATTCCCCACCCAGCCAGATGTGTCAGAGTGTGTGGTGCTATTTACCGAGTCGTGAGCACAGAAACAGGGAGCCAATACCTCCATCGGTTCCTTCAGGGGTATGCTCTACATGACCAAACCAAACAACCTTCATATTATGTGGGCCAGGTTACTAACACTTGATCTCCAGAAGGTTTTACCCTCCTCATGACCAGGCCATTTTTTGCTATCCAGCACTATGATACTTTAACTGGCAGTCATGGAACACTTTACGCAAAATAAATTTATATCATTTTTTTTTTTGACACAAATAGAGCTTTCTTTTGGTGGTATCATAAAATTTTTTTTTAGCTTTAGCTTTATAAATGAAAAAAATGTTCTACTTTCTGTTATAAAACATCAAATAAAATGCGGGTGGTAAGCAATTTTTCGAGGGCAATGGCTGGTGTTGGCGCTTCAATCAATACGGCACCATGGTTGATCTGGTGTCAGGGTGATTAAAGCGCATTATTTCTATTATTACATTGTAATATATAATGAAGTTGTTCAACTCACCATAATGCAGAATCAGTGGGAGCCCAGAGTGTGTCACTTGCCACATCTCCTGCCACCAGATGTGGATTGTCACTTGCCACCGTCACCTGCCACCAGATGTGGATTGTCACTTGCCACCGTCACCTGCCACCAGATGTGGATTGTCACTTGCCACTGTCGCCTGGCACCAGATGTGGATTGTCACTTGCCACCATCGCCTGCCACCTGATGTGGATTGTCACTTGCCACCGTCACCTGCCACCAGATGTGGATTGTCACTTGCCCCCGCCACCTGCCACCAGATGTGGATTGTCACTTGCCCCCTGTCGCCTGGCACCAGATGTGAATTGTCACTTGCCACGTCACCTGCCACCATTTGCAGATTGTCATATCACCTGCCACCAGATGTGGATTGTCACTTGCCACGTCACCTGCCACCAGATATGGATTGTCACTTGCCCCGTCACCTGCCACCAGATGCGGATTGTCACTTGCCCCCTGTCGCCTGGCACCAGATGTGAATTGTCACTTGCCACGTCGCCTGCCACCATTTGCAGATTGTCATATCACCTGCCACCAGATGTGGATTGTCACTTGCCACATCACCTGCCACCAGATATGGATTGTCACTTGCCACTGTCGCCTGTCACCAGGTGCAGCTTGTTTCTTGTCACGGTCACCTGCCACCAGATGTGTATTGTCACTTGCCACTGTCGCCTGGCACCAGATGTGGATTGTCACTTGCCACTGTCGCCTGGCACCAGATGTGGATTGTCACTTGCCACCATCACCTGCCACCAGATGTGGATTGTCACTTGCCACGTCACCTGCCACCAGATGTAAATTGTCACTTGTCACTGTCACCTGCCACCAGATGTGAATTGTCACTTTCCACTGTCGCCTGGCACCAGATTTGGATTGTCACTTGCCACGTCACCTGCCACCAGATGTGGATTTTCACTTGCCACGTCACCTGCCACCAGATGTGGATTGTCACTTGCCACCATCGCCTGCCACCTGATTTGGATTGTCACTTACCACGTCACCTGCCACGTCACCTGCCACCATTTGCAGATTGTCACATCACCTGCCACTAGATGTGGATTGTCACTTGCCACCATCGCCTGCCACCTGATTTGGATTGTCACTTGCCACGTCACCTGCCACCATTTGCAGATTGTCACATCACCTGCCACTAGATGTGCATTCTCACTTGCCACTGTCGCCTGGCATCAGATGTGGATTGTCACTTGTCACCGTCGCCTCCCACCTGATGTGGACTGTCACTTGCCACCGTCGACTGTCACCTGATTTGGATTGTCACTTGCCACGTCACCTGCCACTATTTGCAGATTGTAACGTCACCTGCCACCAGATGTGGATTGTCACTTGCCACTGTCGCCTGGCACCACATGTGGATTGTCACTTGCCACCGTCACCTGCCACCTGATGTGGATTTTCACTTGCCAAGTCCCCTGCCACCAGATGTGGATGATCGCCTGCCACTATTTGCAGATTGTCACTTGCCATGCCAGCCAGTCCCACCAAATGTGCATTGTTTCTGCATTGGTTGCAGGCTGGCAGCACTGGTCCATTTATTTCTGAGTGAGGGCAGGAGAGCGGTGATGCGAGGCCGGCAGTTAGAAATGTCATCTCGCTGCTCCCCGCCACACCTCCAACATTGAAGAGACCCGTGCTGTGAGGACGGAAAAGCGGTGATGCGGGGCAGACAGAGAGAGATGATGTCATCTCTGCTTGTCCGCCCACTCACTTCTCTCATCCGCCTGCCCGGCTCTCTCATGCAGCCCGCCCCTCCGCAGCCGCGGTCCAGCTGCATGAGATGCCACGGCCCGCTGGTTAGGCAGGGACTCATGCGGCAAAAGACTCAGGGTTATGGGGCCCAGATTCTGGGCTATAGCCTCAATAGCCACCCCCTAGCGACGCCACTGGCGCCCAGCAATCCCTGCCGCAGCAACTCCTATGCGCCGCTAATAAAGCCATAGGATCCTGTGAGTTAGACTCCCAAGCCTGCTAAACAGCCAGGGAAAGAGCTGCCCTGGGACATGTTGTATTTTGGCAGTGCAGTATTGAGGGGTTAGCTGTGTACAGAGTGCAGGATTTAGGGGGATCTGTGTACGGAGTACAGGATTTAGGGGGGATCTGTGTACGGAGTACAGGATTTAGGGGGATCTGTGTACGGAGTACAGGATTTAGGGGGGATCTGTGTACAGAGTACAGGATTTAGGGGGGATCTGTGTACAGAGTGCAGGATTTAGAGGTGATCTGTGTACGCCTCTGATGATATCCACATAGGATGAAACATGTCAGGCTGGCTGATGCAAGCACGTTATCTACCGCAGATTTTTTACATGTTCTGATGTTGCTGTCACTTTGTAAGTAGACTACAATAAATTTTAAGTGTTATACCCTTACAGGATTCACTATTGTTGCTCCTTTTTTTCTGTTCTGGTGATGATTGCTTAAATCCATTCCCTGATGTGAGTTCTGATGTTCCACCTGACACTGATGTACCTGGGCAACCCTGTGATCCATCTATCAAGTCTGGAGGGGGCTATCCAAGTGTGTCATCTGCCATCTTTGATTGCATGATTATACGCCTGGTTTTCTTTTCATTCTGGTAAGCAGATTGAGAGCACAAGGGTGTAGTGTGCTTCATATAGGCACTCTGAATCTTGGTGGAAGATTTCCGTCACCTATCTATGGACAATCACATTTAAAGCTCTTTTATTCACATTTATTTTATATGGACAATCATTGCTTTTATTCACATGTGTTTTTTATGGACAATCACATTTAAAACTGCTGTGTAGCGCTGCACTACTGGACTTTAAACCACATACTGCATCTATGACAACAGCATGGCTTCATAATAGAAGAGTCTGGGTGCTTAACTGGCCTGCCTGTAGTCCAGACCTTTCACCATTTGAAAATATTTGGTTAATTCTGAAATTAAAAATACAACAAAGAAGACCCAGGACTGTTAAACAGTTTGAATCCTATATCAGGCAAGAATGGGACAACATTCCTCTTCCAAAGCTCCAGCAACTGGTATCCTCAGTTCTCAGACATTTACAGAGTGTTGTTACCACTTCCCGACCGGCGCACGGCGATGTACGTCGGCAGAATGGCACGGACAGGCAAAAGGGCGTACAGGTACGTCCCTTTAAGATTGCCGCCGTGCCATTGCGTATTGCCGCCATTACTTGTAAAAAAAAATTATTAATAAAAATGCTATAAAACTATCCCCTATTTTGTAAACGCTATAACTTTTGCGCAAACCAATCAATAATCGCTAATTGTGATTTTTTTTACCAAAAATATGTAGAAGAATACGTATCGGCCGAAACTGAGAAAAAAAAATGTTTTTTTATATATTTTTGGGGGATATTTCTTATAGCAAAAAGCAAAAAATATTGCATTTTTTTCAAAATTGTCACTCTATTTTTGTTTATAGAGCAAAAAATAAAAACCGCAGGGGCGATCAAAAACCACCAAAAGAAAGCTCTATTTGTGGGAAAAAAAGGACGCCAATTTTGTTTGGGAGCCACGTCGCACGACCGCGCAATTGTCAGTTAAATCGACGCAGTGCCGAATCGCAAAAAGGGGCCTGGTCCTTTGGCTGCCAATTGGTCCGGGGCTGAAGTGGTTAAGCAGGATAGCAGGCGCACCCACTGCACTGCGGAGGTGCCGATGCTCGTGACCGGCGGTCGCGATGACCGTTGGCCATGCGCGATCCAGAGCATTTGTGTAAACACACAAATCCCTGTTCTGTGAGGAGAGGAGATGCAGATCGTGAGTTCCTAATAGCTAGGTACCACGATCTGTCATCTCCTATAGTCAGTCCCCTCCCCCTACAGTTAGAACACACACTATGGAACACAGTTAACCCCTTGATTGCCCCCTAGTGTTAACCCCTTCCCTGCCAGTGACATTTATACAGTAATCAGTGCATTTTTATAGCACTGATCGCTGTATAACTGTCAATTGTCCCAAAAATGTGTCAAATGTGTCCACCATAATGTCGCAGTCCCGATAAAAAATCGCAGATTGCCGCCATTACTAGTAAAAAAAAAATAATAATAATAAAAATGCCATAAATCTATCATGCTATAACTTTTGCGCAAACCAATCAATATACGCTTATTGCAATTTTTATTCCCAAAAATATGTAGAAGAATACATATTGGCCTAAACTGAGAAAAAAAATTGGGGATATTTAAGTACAAAATATTGTGTTTTTTTTTCAAAATTGTCGCTCTTTTTTTGTTAATAGCGCAAAAAATAAAAACCGCAGAGAGAATCATATACCACCAAAAGAAAGCTCTATTTGTGGGAAAAAAAGGACGTTAATTTTGTTTGGGTATAGCGTCGCATGACCGTGCAATTGTTGGTTAAAGTGACGCAGTGCTGTATCGCAAAAAATGGCCTGGTCATTGAGCAGCCACATCTTCCGGGGCTGAAGTGGTTAAAGAATTCCAGAGTGCATCCGTAAGTCATAGAAGATGGTGAATAAAGTAAAGATTTATGAGTATGGCATATTGCATGCTAAGTTTACAGTGACAACATGGGCGTCCGCAGAACTTTTTTCAGGGGGGGGGCATAGTTTTAGGGTCACCCATGCACCGCCCCTTTTCGACAATGTCATTATAACATTATTATGGTCAGAGACTGCAGACGTATTACAGTCCCTAGGATAAGTAATGGATAATGGCCAACAGGCTCTCTTACCAGACCCAGCGAAACTACAGCAGTGATCACTCCGGCTGGACGATCGTTCACTCTGGGTTCCCCGGGGGCGACTCTGGTCAGTAGTGTAGCATGTCTGTACCCTGGTAGTGGCTCAGTCTTTCTCTCTCTGGTGGTGCTGGCCAGTGTGGCTCTCTCTCTGGTGGTGCTGGACAAAATGACTCTCTTTTGTGGCCCTGGCAGGCTCTCTCTCTGGCTTCCGCCCAGCACACTCCTCGTCCTGTAGCACTCTCTCCCTCAGCTTCTTTCCAGGCTGCAGTCTCTCAATCTCTCTCTTGATCGAGCTGTAGCCTCCCCCCTGTGGAAAATGGAGCCGCCAATCTTTTGGGACTACCTGTCCCATGAAGCTTGCCTCTCCTAGTCGCCTTTGATTGGCCCTCAGTTATGGCCAATAGGGAAGGAACGGAGCAGGGCAGGAAGCTGGGTGGGGAACCTGGTGAGAGCCGCCGTCTCTTCTACCTGACAGAAGAATGGGTGGGGCGAGCGTGGGCAGCTCGCCATTCTTCCGTCACAGCACCGCCGAGTTCTCTGCTGGACTGAGCAGGGAAAAGAGCCCAAAGTCACACTACACTTGACAGCACCTTAATGGTTTCACCCCACTGGTGGGTGGCACCCGGGTGCGGCACCTCGATAGAGACACAACTGTGCTGAATTTAAGATCCGATCCCTGATTCCAGGGGGGGCACTTGACCCCCCTTGCCCCTACCTGCGGACGCCCATGAGTGACAATACACATTTTTTGAACAAGAGTATAATTTTGAAAGTGAAGGTGGGGGAGAGTAAATTGTGCTTTAGCCGTAAACCAGGAGACACTCTTGGATTTGATGTGAGAGTAGGGTCTTGTACAGAGAAAAGTCAAGAAACATAGTAACCAAGGCCTCCCAGATCAGGGGGGCAGAGAGAAAAGGAAGGGGAAAGGAAATAGAACAGGATTGAAAGAGGAAGAGGAGAGCAGGAGGACATCAGCGGCACCATGGCCAGAAACCTAGGGCTTCAATGCCTATAGCAGTGTATAGCTGTCAGGGGACATTGGGGGGTGAGCGTATTGTGTCCACGGGGGCCAGGTTTTTAAGCATTTCTGGTGTATGTCAAGGACATAGGCATGCACACAGCCTGGGCACACCCTAATCACCCTGTGCGTTGCAGATTCCCCCTGCTGCCCAGGCACCCCTTGGTACCGATCACTCACTGTCTATATTTATAACTGAAGCATAGTAAACTGTTATTACTATGATTCAGTTTGTAAATTAACAGGAAGCCGCTCAGCACAGCACTTACCATTAATTTTCTGTCCAGTGCAGCTGAGGCTGCAGAGCAAGGGACTGGGGAATCTCTGCCCTCAGTCCCTTTCTCTGTCTCAAAATGAGACAAACCCCTGATATTTCACCAAAGCCCCCCAATAAGGTTCCTAAAAAACATTGTAAAAAAATTATGTTGTAAAAAAAAATAATAAAAAATTAGAATTGTAACAAATAATAAAAAAAATTAATAAACAAAAAGCTACTTATACCGTCCACTGCCCTACTGACACCAATCTCTGCCCTGCAGAGAAAGGGACTGGGGAATCTCTGCCCTGAGTCCTTTTCTCTGTTTCAAAAATGAGACATCAGGGGTCTAAACCACTGATATTTCACCATCAAAGGGGTTCCTAAAAAACGTTTAAAAAAAATTATGTTGTAAAAAAGAATAATAAAAAAATAAAATTGTAACAAAAAATTAATAAATAAAAAGATACTTACACCATCCACTGCCCTACTGACACCAATCTCTGCCTCACTGACACCATCCACTGCTCTACTGACTGACACCACCCACTGCCATATATATATATATATATATATATATATATATATATATATATATATATATACACTATTATTTATGTGAAAAGTATTGTGACGTCGGCCTTTACTTTACACGCACATGAACTTTAATGGTATCCCAGTCTTTGTCCGTAGGGTTTAATATTGAGTTGACCCACCCTTTGTGGCTATTACAGCTTCAACTCTTCTGGGAAGGCTGTCCACAAGGTTTAGGAGTGTGTCTATGGGAAAGTTTGATCATTCTTCCAGAAGTGCATTTGTGAGGTCACTCACTGATGTTGGACAAGAAAGCCTGGCTCACAGTCTCCACTCTAAATCATCCTAAAGCCCCATACACACGGTCGGATTTTCCAATGGATTCTGTCCTATCAGACAATGTTGTCGGAAATTCCGACCGTGTGTAGGCACCATCGGACAGTTTCCATCGGATTGTCCGACGGACAAAGTCCTATCTCCTGCTGGATAGATTTTTTGACAACAAAGTCCGATCACACCAAATCCGATCGCGTGTAGCGAATTCCGACGGACAAAGTGCTACGCATGCTCAGATCACATTACAAGACCAAAGCTATTGGCTACTAGCCTCTACGTAGTCCCGTCGTAGGCAACAAATGTCACCACGTTCAGAATGATCGGATTTTCCGACAACTTTGTCCGACCGTGTGTACGCAAAACCAACATCGGACAAAGTACGACGGACATGATCCGACGGACCTGGTCCTCGGATAATCTGCGCGTGTGTATGGGGCTTTAAGGTGTTCTATCGGGTTGAGGTCAGGACTCTGTGCAGGCCAGTCATTTCCTCCACCCCAAACTCTCTTATCCATGTCTTTAAAGCTGTTGAAGCTGTTATAGCTGCAAAGGGAGGGCCAACTCCATATTGAACCCTACGGACTAAGACTGGGATGCCATTAAAGTTCATGTGCGTGTAAAGGCAGGCATTCAAATACTTTTGACAATATAGTGTGTATATACAGTACCTCACAAAAGTGAGTACACCTCTCACATTTTTGTAAATATTTTATTATATCTTTTCATGTGACAACACTGAAGAAATGACAGCTTGTATAACAGTGTAAATTTGCTGTCCCCTCAAAATAACTCAACACACAGCCATTAATGTCTAAACCGCCGGCAACAAAAGTGAGTACACCCCTGAGTGAAAATGTCCAAATAGGGCCAAATTGGCCATTTTCCCTCCCCGGTGTCATGTGACTCGTTAGTGTTACAAGGTCTCAGGTGTAAATGGGGAGTAGGTGTGTTAAATTTGGTGAGATACTGTGTATGTATGTTTTATAATATACAGTGCCTTGAAAAAGTATTCATATCCCTTGAAGTTTTCCACATTTTTGTCATGTTACAACCAAAAACATAAATGTATTTTATTGGGATTTTATGTGATAGACCAACACAAATTGGCACATAATTGTGAAGTGGAAGGAAAATGATAAATGGTTTTCAAACATTTTTACAAAAAAATATGTGAAAAGTGTGGCGTGCATTTGTATTCAACCCCCCTGAGTCAAAGCCTTGTAGAATCACCTTTCTCTGCAATTACAGCTGCAAGTCTTTTTGGGTATGTCTCTACCAGCTTTGCACATCTAGAGTGACATTTTATCCCATTTTTCTTTGCAAAATAGCTCAAGCTCTGTCAGATTGGATGGAGAGCGTCTGTGAACAGCAATTTTCAAGTCTTGCCACAGATTCTCAATTGGATTTAGGTCTGCACTTTGACTGGGCTATTCTAACACATGAATATTCTTTGATCCAAACCATTCCATTGTTGCTCTGGCTGTATGTTTAGGGTCGTTGTCCTGCTGGAAGGTGAACCTCCGCCCCGATCTCAAGTCTTTTGCAGACTCTAATGCTGCGTACACACGATCGGAATTCCGGCTAGAAAAAGACCGATGAGAGCTTTTCATCGGAAAATGCGACAGTGTGTAGGCTCCATCGGAATTTTTTGCTGGCCGAATTTCCCACAGCAAAAAATTTAGAGCATGTTCTCAATTTTTCCGACGGAAAAGGTTTCTATCGGAAATTCCGATCGTCTGTAGCAAATCTGATGAGCAAAATTCCTACGCATGCACGGAAACAATTTGACGCATGCTCGGAAGCATTGAACTCGGCTCGTTGTAGTGTTGTACGTCACCGCGTTCTTGACGGTCGGAATTTGGTGTGACCGTGTGTAGGCAAGACAGTTTGAGCGGAATTCCATCGGGAAAACCATCAGAGCTTTTTCCGACGATAATTCCGATCGTGTGTACGCATAACAGGTTTTCTTCTAAGATTGCCCTGTATTTGGCTCCATCCATCTTCCCATCAACTCTGTTTTAATGTAGATTTTACAACTTTTTTGGAATTGGGATTGTATTACATATGCAGACTCTGCTTCCTGCTTTACAGGGCCAAACACTGGTTGTGCTTTATTGCTCCATGTGACAATGCAAATCTATGGGACTTATGAAAAATGCACTTCTTGTGTGGATTATATCAAAATACAGGGATCCTTTTAATGGTCAACCAACAAATATGGAGAGGCAAGCATTTCAAAATGGGACTATCATATTAACAACTACTCAAAATGAGTTCACTGAAAATATGTTATACTTTCCCCTTAAATATATACATTACTAAAGCAGACTTCGGTAGATCAAAGGATCACAGCCTTAGTTATTATTAAAAAGCCTCTTTCAAATTAGGCCATCGCGCTATCAAGGCTTGCTCTTAAATACCCGTGAGTCACGCTGTAGAAGAAAGGGCTTAGCAAGTACCGATGAGCTGTGTGTGGGATGCTGCTGATGGTAAAGCTTCCTATTTTATTGTTTTTATTTCAAGACCTGGGAAGCAGATGATGACGCACTGTATATTTCAAAGAAAAAGGTGGTGTATGTTAAAAAAGTTTGAAATGGGAGATTAGAGAGATCTGAAAGCTCTTATACTGTATATAAAAAACGTTTTGAAAGTGAATATTGTTAAGATTAGTGTTAGGACAACCAAGTTCTTTGAAAATCCTATGTTCTAATATAACATAACAGTGGATTACAGAGGACTTAAAATGTTATGAACCAGTGCTGGCTCTGCCTTATCTACAGAGGAGAAGTGAGAAGAGTTTGTGTGGTCTGTAGCAACCAGCAGCTATCTAACCTTTGAAAAGATAGCTGCTAGAATTAGACAGCTTATGTCTGGTTAGTTGCCCTGGACAGATAAAGACGATTTTATATTAGGCCAGTCTGATTAAATGGAAGCTGTTTTCTGGCGAATAAAATGAAAGAGCGCAAGGTTAAATCAGTCTTTTCCCTATTGTGCATGCATTCTGCAGATAGCAAAATGTGATATTTTTTAAAAATATTTTAATACACCATACACAGAAATTATTTTTTCACAAGCTTTGGACTTTGCAGCCTGCATTAGGGTTAAAGAGACAGTGGGGGGGATTTACTAAAACTGGAGAGTGCAAAACCTGATGCTGCTGTGCACGGTAGCCAATCAGCTTCTATTTTCAGCTTGTTCAATTAAACTTTGGAAATAAAACCTGGAAGCTGATTGGTTTCTATGCAGAGCTGCACCAGATTTTGCACTCTCCAGTTTTAGTAAATCCACCCCACTGTCTCCTTGCTTATTCAGGGCACCCCCCACCCCATTCTCTCAGATCAGTTATGCTCACCTAGCCTGTAATCCTCCTGCCATTCCTGGCTCCATCACAGTTGGTCACAACAGTGCCGGATTCTACTGGAGGCTAGAGTTGCCACCTCATCCCTTTAACCCCGAACACCTTTGAATTACACAGGTTCCGGGGCTAATTAAATGCAGATAAAGCACCAAGCGAGTTTAAATACCACCTTAATCAGCCACAGAACCTGTGTAATTAATATGTGTTTGGGTTTAAAGGAATGAGGTGACAACCATACTGGAGGCCCCTAGGCAGTCGAAAACCTTGGGACCCCCCTCACAGGTTTTGGGAGGTTTCTTATGCCGGATTCTACTGGAGGCTAGAGTTGCCACCTCATCCCTTTAACCCCGAACCCCTTTGAATTACACAGGTTCCGGGGCTAATTAAATGCAGATAAAGCACCAAGCGAGTTTAATTACCACCTTAATCAGCCACAGAACCTGTGTAATTAATATGTGTTTGAGTTTAAAGGGATGAGGTGGCAACCATACTGGAGGCCCCTAGGCAGTCGAAACCTTGGGACCCCCCTCACAGGTTTTAGGAGGTTTCTTATGCCGTGCTCTAGTGGGATAATTGGGAGATCACCATCACTACTGTACATTAAACGTTGTACCAAAATGGTTTACAAACTGACAGCTAAAAAGAAAAAAAAAAGAACATTTTAAGAGACAAACTGTAATGTGAACCTGATCTCTATGGTTTATGTACTTTAGGTTGTTATTGGGTACATTACATCAATAAAGTATTTTCTCTATAGAGTCATTTTTTTTTTAAGATATTTTTATTGAGTTTAAAGAAACTAACATACAAAAGAAAGACTTTGGTTATTCGTGTTATGCATAAACAGGTAATACATTCACATAATTAATAAACAAATATCAATTCACATGTCTCCTGTGGTTATTAAGTGCAAGTTTACAAGAATTGGCCAACAATCAACTCTCAACTTTATAAGGCAGCAGTAGAGAACATCATGGGGAAATATGTGGCATGACCAAGGACTAATATAACAATGTATTCACCCTGGGGTAAGGGTCAGAGGGCTAGCAATCCACCTGCCCCATAGTTTCTGAAACGTTCTTTTTCTGGTCGACTCTATAGAGTCTTTAATGTAAAGTTGTGTTTCTTTGAGTTGATTAATTTTTTCTATCTTCAAAAAGCTTCAATGTAATTTTCTTTCAAGAACAAATCAATATTATTTTGATCCGTTGTCACGGGGCTCTTAAATGGCATTGGGCTCATAGGTTAGTGCCTACTTTTTATTTTTGTTAATCTGGCACTGGGTCACAATACCCGGTGCTTTTGGATGGGGGGTGATCATGTGACCATGTGACCGCTTCTCATATGACAGTGCTTGGGTCTAGAAGCCAATCACTGAAACTGTCATATGACCAGGAGAGTGATGTAACTGCTCCCCTTAGTATCCAACACCAGCGGACACCTTGGATTTCAGTGGTAACTGCAGCCGAGGCAGAAGCTGCTTTTGTTAAAATTCCTACCCCAGCACTTGCAGTTTACAACTGTCAATGCTGCTGGCTCCTGCCTGGATCACTGAGTGAAAATAGAAGAAAGAATGCTTAAAATAGAAAACGATTACAGACATCACATCTAAAAATTGTTAAGCTGCAATATAATAAATGTTTGCTTTTGGGTTTATTACTGCTTTAATATCACCTTAAGGCAATATTTTAAGGGTCTAAAGTGGAACTTCAGCCCCTTTACCTTTGATTTTGCTTCCCCTCCGGTGCATCTATCTCTGTTACTCTGCCATGTATGCAGATATGTCGAAAGGGCCTTGCCCGACTTTCAGGTCCCTGCAGAGCCCAGCGACACATATGCGCATGAGCAGGGAGTTTCCACACATGTGCAGACACAGTGGGGTTTGGGACTTCCATACCGCTCAATCACTGTGCATGCATAGGAAACTTGTGTGTGTCCAGATGGCAGGCAGGGCTCGGCCAAGACATGAAGCCCTGTGGCACATCTGTGCATATGCAGAATCGGGGAGAGGGGTAGTGAAACTTTGCCCTCATCTAAGCAAGAAAGACAGAAGTGCAAAAAAGGGGCAGTGGAGGCATCTGTTTTACTGAAAAATTGTGGTTGGATTTTAACTTTAAGGCTGGCTTCACAACTATGCATTGCAGTTCCATTCCCCAATGAACAAGTACAGTGGATGATTATATACCTGGTATGCAGGGCATAACAACCTACATTCTGTGCACTTTGATGCACGTTAAAAAAAGGTGCAGTTTACTTCTCTTCCCATATTTTGGAAGCCCATTCTAAATTAATAGACTTGGTCATGGGTACGGATACCAAGGGTAGGAGATGAAAGAGGCTGGGCAAAGGGCAAGGTATCCTTCTATTGTGTGCCATTAGATACTGGCCAGGACACTGGTGAACTATAACCCAAAGTTCCCCAATCTGGACACAGATAGCAACCAAAAAAACAACACACACACTAATATCCACACTGCCACCACTCACAAATGACACGATTGTGTGAAACCCTAGTTCTAGTAGCCTTAGTTGGTATACTCTACTCTTCAGTAAGACTATTACACATGCTTTCATAGATCATACACCCTGCTCTCACTAGCAGTTACAGGTTAGTTAAACCAGGTAATATTGCTTTTAGAGTTAGTACAAACATCCATGCGCAGTCTCTTAAAGCCACCAGTGCTACTAGAGGGAGACTCTACCAAACTCTATCTAGCTGGATACACACAGGCAGATACAAATCATGCATACAATCTGGTGCGCTTTAAGGGTGATTCCCCCACGCTTCTGAGATTCTGACAGTTATCCCGGGAGCTGGAATCCTTATGCAGTCATCTTTCCCATAAACACCCACATTCACACAAAGCCCTATTGATGACAATGAAAAGTGTCCCTGCCTGTGGCAGATATCATAGCTTCCACACACTGACCCCAATCTGCATGCAAGCATATTGGCCATCATGTCAAAAAAATTGATGAAATTGCAAAGAACACAAGGATGCAGTCACATGGTGCAGTCTTAGGCCAGCCGCACACAAAGTGAATTTGCTCGATTCCCCCATCAACACAGACAGTGTTGATGCGGGAATTCCACTTGTTGGGCCATTGTCTTTCCCCCCAGCGGGAGGGCGGGGGAAGCCATCCCCACCGGGAGAAGACAGTGATTATCGGAAGTGACTATAGCAGCCGCTAGCGATTATTGCAAGAGAATCTGGCAGGCTGTTTGTACTCAAATTGATTGATCGATCAACTTGGTACATTCAGCTGCCCATTAACGGTTTTAATCTCGGCCGGTTCAGCAGGAGACTGCTTTATAACAGATCGACAGCAACTTAAAACCAAGCTTATAGGCATTGATAACACAATGCAACTACACATACAGGTTTGTATGTCATTTTTTTTTTTTTTTTATAATACCTAGCTTGTTGGAATCTAACAACTTCTCTCTGTGCAACCAGGCTTTTGCAGATTTTTATGATTGTGCACTACATAAAATGGGTGTTGTCAGATATAACATTTTTCCATAATCCTCCAGGATTTAATTACACATATTGGTTTTGGAGGCTAGGTGGGAAACTGTACACTTAAGCAAGCCATAGATTATACAATTTTTTTTTCCTTCCGCAATGGGTGGAAGGAAAGAAATTTGCTTGATTCCCCCATAAGCACAGTCAGTGTTGATGGGGGAATTACTCCCGCAGCTCAACTGTGTTCTGTCAGCAGGGAGCCTTTTCGGCTGGCAGAACACAATGATCACTGCTAGCGATTATAGCCGTCGGCAATGATCGCATGCAAAAAATCTGACAGGCCGGTTGTACTGAAGTCGACCACTGGATTAACTTTAGTACAACCAGCCTGCCCATAGATGGATCAAATGTTGGCCAGTTCCTGCTGAACCGGCTGAGATTCGATCCATCTATGGGCAGCTTTAGTGTGTGATAATTTGAGATGCATCAGCTTGCGTTACCAATGATAACACAGAGGGTCTGAAAGGATTCCTGCTGTACAAGCACCCAAATCAAACTTTTGGCTCCTCCCGATAGTATATTGTTAAAATTATCTCCGATTTTTACTGTAAATTTCAAAAATGTTTTTGAAATATTGATCCAGGTCTACTCACTGTTGGTTTTATCATGACAAGACTGCTTTAAAGTGTAACTCCAGGCACAGGCATCTTTAATTCTTAAGTGTAAAAACGGTAATCTCCAGTCAGGTGTATTTAATATACATATCTCTTCTCTTTACTGTACAATTCCATCATTTGTATATTCCGTATACTACAGTAAGTGCTGTGCTTTTGGACCCTTTGGGATATAAGAGTTGTGGCTGTCGTACAGGAAAGCGATAGTGTAATTAATCCTTCCCCATTGTCTATTCACAGAACACCTTGAATTGTGTGAACCGTTCAGAGAATATACAGCCCAGGTCCTGAAGCAGCAAAGGACCCACAACCCATACCATTTCTGCCACTGTGCTTCACAGTTGGTATGGGGATATTTTCCTGAAATGCTTTCTTTGTACCAAACATCTCTACTTTTACTATGGCCAAACAAATCTATCTTTAAATAAATTTATTGGCATTATAGTGTTCCAGTAGGCCTGGTCTTTGCTTATTTGTTCAATGGTTATCTGTTTTGACTGTACATAGATGCATGCACTTTAACCCCAACTGTTGCAAGAGTTACCTACGTTTCCTGCAACTACATTTTGGGATTCTTGGAGATTTCTTTTGGCACCAAAAGGTCAACTATTGATCAAAAATTGATGGTCAAGCAGTTGTTTTACAAACTGTAATGATTACATGTATTTCAAAATAATTTTGCAATTTCTTAATTATCTTGGCCGACTCCTAGGCATCCACAACTTTCTTTCTGAGAGCCTTAGAGAGCTCTTTTGACCTTGGCATGGTGACAGCACAGACCCCAAGAGCTAAGCCACCCAAGACCCTAGATATCTGAGGTCTAAATAAGACATATTCCACCTGCATACTCTCTAAGGAAATTCCAATTATTGGCACCTTTTCTGGAACACCTGATTCTAACTTAATGCATTGAAATTAGTGTGGTTGGGGTGTATTTACTTCTATGTGAAAAATCTGTATGTGTAATGTGTACACACGATCGGACATTCCGACAAAATCAATGGATTTTTGCCGACGGATGTTGGCTCAAACTTGTCTTGCATACACACGGTCACGCAAATCTTGTTCGCTAAGAACGCGGTGACGTACAACATGTACGACGAGCCGAGAAAAATGAAGTTCAATAGCCAGTGCGGCTCTTCTTCTTTATTCTGAGCATGTGTGGCACTTTGTGCGTTGGAATTGTGCACACACGAACCAAATTTACGACAACGGATTTGGTTGTCGTAAAATTTGAGATCCAGATCTCAAATTTTGTGTGTCGGAAATTCCGATGGAAAATGTCCGTTGGAGCCATCGAACATTTTCCGTCGGAAAATCTGACTCTGTGTACGGGGCATAAGAATTTCGATTATGAGAATGAATACACCATATCATGTCTGTGTATCATTTGTCCAATTAAATCACCTTTACCTGTAGCCAATGTTTTCCAGTTCACATTTTCATACTTTTTTTACTTTACTGTATTTTTCTTAAATTCAGAAGGGAAAAATCAGTGGTACTGGCACCTTCTGTTTAAATCTTCAATACTATAGTTGAAAATTACACAGTGCTGGAAGCTCTTGACATTAATCTGTGCCAGCACATTTTGGATAAATATTCAACATGGTTGCATCCCGAAAATGTTATTTTATTACATTGTGGACACTGAAAGGCCTGCTGAAAAGATGTCCCATTATATGCATAACGTGGTGTGCAATATATCTTTTAATGCTTCCAAAGTAATCGCGTGTTGTTAATAGGATGTCCATCATTTCCCTGTCCCAGGCATATTCACAATAGTGCAGTAGAACTGTGACAGCGATATCTAGTCATATTCTTACATTATGTTCTGCTACCTGTATGGCCATAGTAAGGGAACTAATTGTCATGTCAGATTCCATTCGTGATAATAGAGGAAGCTGCTGAGGTGGTGAAATGTTAACTGACATTTTCAGGCACAACGGCTGGTAGAGAATATGTTTTAGAAGTAACCTATTCATGGCCAGATACTCCACCATAAGGTTTCCAAGCATCACTTTGGCACAATTTTCATTGTGGTTGTTTATGAACTAAAACACCCACTCACTCTGTACTAGTATGACAAGCATCTTAGACTATTTTCTAAAAAAAGAAAAAGGAGAAGAACAGGATTCACAATTCCACATGCAATAACATGTGTAAGATTAGTTACTGCATTTTGAATGGCACCCCAATGCACTTTGGCAACTACATGTGTTGCAGCATTATGCATTATGAAAAAGGGCCATGTGCTATTTTTAGGAAAGTAAGGATGGATTGGCAGCCAATTCAATTTAAACGCTAATTCCTAAAATCATTTCAGTATAATTTTAAATTGTGGTTGAATATGGACTTAAACACAAACTCGCTCACTATCAGTATGACTATTTACAAAGACAAAAAAAAAAGGACAAAAACAGGACATTAGGAGGTAACTGAGCCAGGTCTGGATTTACACTTCCACATCGCAGTAACGAGCATATGAAGTGGTAATGTGTTGCTATTCATTCTTAAACCATCACAAACTCTCACGTAAAATAAAGATGACTCAAATGGATGCTCAATATTGATGTGACATATACAGTTTAATTGCTTTAGAATCCATTTTATTATGTAATGTTATAAAAAATATATATATTTCATTCTGTAGATGCAGTTACCTTCCAACATTGTTAAAAAAAAAAAAAAAAAATACGTATTGCATTATGGCAACCTAGATGGCCCAGGAATCTTATGACATGTGATTGAATTCTTGCTTTTCTCAGATATTTTAGGCCGCTATTTGGTGAGATACTCTGTAAGGCAGTGGTTCTCAACCTCGGTCCTCATTACCCCCAAACAGGCCATGTTTTGGTAATTTCTCTTAGATAAAATAGCTGTCCAAATTACCAAGCCATTGACACTGATTTAGAGCACCCGTGCAAGATCAAGAAAAACCTGAAAACATGGCCTGTTGGGGGTAATGAGGACCGAGGTTAAGAACCACTGCTGTAAGGCATGCAGACACTGCAGCATTTCCAATTACAAAAAATTACAAAGTTATTGAAATCAGGTAATTAAAATTAAGGCTGACCCTCACATTGAGTTATTAGTGTAAAAATACATAGTAGAACAAAAATAAAAACGTGAAAAAGTTGTCTTGCGTAGAAGAAAGTGGTACATGCTACCTTTGGGTTGTAAGCATGTGGATTCACTAACATCTGGATGGACATTGACCTGCATACCAATCCTATTATTACTGGCTGTGAGATGGATATGTCAGTAACTAGGAGACTGAATACTTGTCACTCAGACTTAGGATCCTATCCAGCACCTTCCCCCGTAACAAGCTGAGATGTTATGGTGGCCTTTGTCCATTGAATGAAAGCTGTGATATCCTGTAACTTCAGGTGTGCAGAGGAGCTCATTAAAACAATCCTACTGCGCTACCATCAGCCACTGATTGAGAAGGTTTGAAAACGAAATAGCTTATATTGTGGTTCCTACTGTAAACAGTACGTTGATGCCATGGTCCTGATGAGCTGAGGCTTGTATAGCATTGTATTTGTCCTGACGAGAGCATTCCTCCCAGGCCATAGTTGGCAAGTCTAGAACCACCGGATCCACATAGCTCACCAGTGTGAGTTCTACCATTGCCAAACACTGCCGGAGAAGTCAATCTTTTCCTGTCCTGAGCCTGAGAAATAAAAAGGTGGACAACATCAACTTAGAAAACCATCAAGTAATTATGCTGTTTTAGTACCCTAAGACCAGACTCATGAAAGTTTATTCAGAAATTAAAATTAAACGTCTTCTTGTACTGTTAACATTCACCATAAAAACGTGGTAGGATCTGAATGGCAGGCAAGTCCAGCAACTCCATTTGTCACATTATCAGGCTTCTATAAATCTTTTTCCATGTTCCTAATGAAATTGTTGGAAAGTTCAATGACACCAATACCATTATAGTTACTAGTTCTGATCACAAGGGAAACATATTTATTTTTCTGCCTAGAACAGCCTTTGATAAAATAGAATGCCCAAAATATAATGAAAAGCAAATACATTAAAATACATCAACTTATGGTGAAGGTCTTGCCTGAGAGATCCTTAGTGTCCCTACCTCTCAGTTCATTTCTAGGAAGTGAAGAAAAAAACAAGGAAGTCAAAAATAAAAACTTAACAGTGTGGTCAAAGATTTATAAATAAAGAAAGTACAAAAAATAGGGGGATTCTGCAACTCAAGGTTAAAGAGGTGTATCCATTAAAAAAAAAAAAAAAAAAAAAGTCAGCAGCTACAAATACTGCAGCTGCTGACTTTTAATAATCGGACACTTACCTGTTCCAGGGTCCAGCGTTGCGGGTGGTCGAAGCTCCGCTCGCCCCCCGATACGCTCGGCGGCGCCGGCATTGCAACTGGGACACGTGACAGGTCCCAGATGACTGGAGAGCCCTTCTTGCGTCGAGGGGAAGCGATGTCACCAGCCCAGGTACCGAAGGAGGCAGACTACAAGGGACACCCTAGCAATAGGCATTTAGAGGTATGTAAAAAAAAAAAAAAAATCCAATTATTTTATTTTTTTTTTTTAGGAATTTTAAGCAATTTTATTTTTTTAGGGGGAAACACCACTTTAATATAAAGAATTTAAAAACAATGAAGAGCATTATCAATTGGCGTCTACAGCTTCCCCCTCTTTAGTTTGCGTTTGGGTAATTGTGATTTTTTTACATCAATAAAGTTGCAGATCCCTTTCTTCTTTAGTACATCATATGTCACTTAAATAGAGTTCAGTAACTGCCTGAGTGACCTCTACCAGCACATTTGTAGCCAAGAAGCCTTCCATTAGCTCTCACTTCACTGATCTGTGGTTCCATTTCTTGTGGCAAGAAGCCCTAATCTAATGAATTGCTCAGCCCAGACGTTGGTGGAAGTAATACAGACAGATAAGAGATGGACTTGCTGCCTCTGTTGAATGGAAAATTACTCAATATTCAACCCTTGTTATTGATGAGAATGCACCGCTTAGCTTCAAAACAATTTTTAGATTTCCAAATTGCTTCTCTTGACCTTTTAAATGCAAGTGATACATTTCCTATTGCTGATAAACAATCATTGGGCAGCAATTTTCTATTGACTCAATCCATATCAATTCTATTTAGTGTAATAAAAAAATAAAAAAATTATATGACTGGATTCTTCCTAATAATATCTTGTGGAGGATGTTAGAGCTATTGCATTACTTTCAGAGCTATGTGATCATATGTGGGTGTATATAAATGCTATGTAAGCAAAGCAGATAGAGTGTCAGCACTGGGATCTAGATGGAGTGTAAACTAAGAAAGAGACCCCAGTTGCAACCTACCTGTTATCTGTATCATACAGACTCAATTCTTTAAAGTGGTTGTATAGTCTTTTTTTCAACTTTTACCTACAGGTAAGCCTATAATAAGGCTTACCTGTAAGTAAAATTAATATCTCCTAAACCTGTACGGTTTAGGAGATATTTACTTTTCATGCAGCTGCTGACGTCATGCGGCGCATGCGCTGTTCAGGCCCGGCTGAAGGTCTGGCAGAACTGCAGACCTTGCTGGGAAAAAGACTCCCGCGCACATGCGTGATGTATCGTGGCTTCTTCCGGAAGACACGCAGAGGCAACATGTCAGCTCCCTCGGTGTGGATCGGGTGAGATACCGGCGCCTTGTTCTAAGTTGAGTATTTCAAAATGAGCTAGTACAGTATGCGCTGCATACTAGCTCATTATGCCTTTGCCTTGCAGGTTTTTTTGTTTAAAAAAAAAAAAAAAGTGCGGGTTTACTACCGCTTTAAGCTATAATTATCATTATTTGCCATGAAATAGTTATTTTCAGCAAGGAGAGCAAGTGACAGCAAAAAATTACTATTTGTATGGCAAATAACATGTGCATTAAAGTGGTATTAAACCCAAAAGCAAAAATGTATTATATTGCAGCTTACCAATTCTTAGATGTGATGGCTGCATTAGGGGTTTCTTGTCTAGGCTTTCTTTTCTTTATTTGCACCTGATGCCAGTAAGTCTGTTGTCTTTCAACAGAACAAATTGTCCTGCAAATGCAGCAGTTGAGACAAACCCTTTAACACTTACAGGGCTGCTTACAATAATATGCTTTTTTTAAATTTATGTTAAACCTTTATCCCAAAAGCAACAAAACTTGCTGTAACTGCTTATAAAGTGTTAGCGGGAGTTCAATTTGTTAGTGTATCAAAATCTACTAGTGCTTCTAACACTCCCCTCTCCCCAGACTGATACTGCTTCTGTCCAAAGGTGTCTCTATTGCTCATTCATACAGAGAGTAGGCACCTTATTAAAGAAAGTGTGTATTGTAAAGTAGTGGCTGGATCACCAAGTGAAAACAGAGGGAAAAAAAATCTAAAAAGAAAATGAATGCAGCTACCACATCTAATGGTTGGTAAGCTGCAGTTGTTTGGCTTTGAGTTTAATACCACTTTAGAAGTACTGAACTGAGACTAATATTTTGTCTTTATGTATTGAACAAGATACATTGCTGGAAAAATTTATATAGGTTGCTAAAAAATGTTATTGAAAATGAATCTTTTAACTACTAAACTAACCTCTCCCCAGGATGCTAAGCACTATGGGGTTGATTTACTAAAGGCAAGACTTTACAAGGGAAGTAGTTCACTTTACGAGGGAAGTTGCACTTTGCATGAGATTTATCCCCACAGCTTAGTGAATGAGATGAAGCTCTGCTGACTTCCATCATCCAATCATGTGCAAGCAAAAATGCTGTTTTTTTTTTTTTTTTACTTTCCTTGCACATGATTTGGTATTCTTTGCAAAGTGAAACTTCACCACATTCACTAAGCTCTGGGGGAAATTCCCCTGCAAAGTGTAACTTTCCTTGGAAAGTGAACTGCCTTAACAAATCAACTCCTATAAGTTGGTATTGTTGGGTAAAATGTTCCTCCCTTTAAAACACACCTTAACGTCACTGAACTACCTATGCAAATACAGGATTTCTGAAAGTCAGTATTTGCATTGGCTTAAACCCTGCGGGGTTAGGCAGAGAATAGTTTTGGTAAAAAAATTCAAAGACAAAGATGATGTCTGTAAGTGATTTTGGACACGGATGTAAATTTAATTTTCATGCTTGAATTTGTTAATACACCACTTCCCACTTGTAATTAGATCTTCCTAAATAATTAGGAAAAATTGCGTTATTTAATCTAATTTATGGAGCAATGCTGGAACAGACTCCATGGAAAACAGCCGTATCGCCATAAGATGATCTAACTGATGTGGTGTTAATGCATAAAAAGTCAACTGTATAAAGCGTTTTTAGGACACTAAACAGTATATTTTTTTACTTTTGGGATATTTGAAAAAAATATATTTGTGTATGCACTCCCTTTTCTGAAGCCTCAGTTACCTAAGATACATAGCTCTACTTTACATTCTGCGCCATTGGGGGTGTCCTGTGTCACCACCCTGTCCCTTCTATCTCCTCCCTCTTTCTTTAAGCTCCAATTTTTCCTTACTAGAATGTTGTATCTTCTTTTTCCATTTCTTTTCCCCTCTTCCGAACCCCTTGACTCACTTGGGCAATCTATTAATTTTTCGCGTTGTATCTTGATAACCCAATGTTTTTGACTTTACCACTGGGTGCTCTCTACTACTTTGGTATACCTATGAATGTTCATCTGTTCTACAGAGCACCTGTAGGGGCGATACTGTTAATCTTTTATTTGCAAAATCAATAAGAACAAATTTAAACATATAAAAATGCACCAGTCTCACAAGGAAAAGCAATATTAAGGGTATATTAACTCAGAATTTTTTACCGCTGTTTGGTGGTACTTTTCAAACTGCCATTTACCTCTAAAACCTCCCGTTTGCCTTCCTTTAAAGTGGAAGTAAACCCCCCTATCATTTTCAGCCAAGGAAGCTGCCATCTTTGCCTCTGTTTAATCTTCAACTGCCACAGTGCTGCACATGTAATCCGTTATGACACCAGCCATTGGATGGTTTGACTGTTTGGTTTGAGAGCACAGCCAATGTGCAGTTAGCATTCCCGGCATGCCTTTTTTTTTTAAACTGTTAAATTGATGGGTTTACTTTCGCTTTAATTCTATACACTGGTTGGCACTATAAAAAAACATTGCAAATGTGAGATAAAGTGAATTATATAAGTGCCTACATTGTTAAGTCATGCTGCACATGGTCCTGGATACCATTAAAGGTGTTACCAAACTGTGATGTAACTTTAAATGACGGCAATGGTTCATGTGAGAGACAAGGGCTTGATTTTGTAAAGAAATAGACTATTCACTTTGCAAAGTGAATTTTCACAGAGCTTAGTAAATAAAGTGAAGCTGTGTTTTCGTTAATCATCTAATTATACAGGAATAAAATTATTTATTTTTTCTGGCAGTTTGGGTATTTAAATGGATTTCCGCTTCACCTTATTTAAAAATCTAAGGCAGGGATCCCCAAACCATCTAAACAAAGGGCAAGTTTACATTTCTCCAGACATTAGAGGGGCCAGATTATGACCAGCAGGAGTAGATATTGCCCCGGCATCAGTGAGTGTAGACAAGGTTACAGGCTTGGTGGTCAGTGGGAGTAAATAAATGCCATAGCTCCTGTGGTCAGTAATAAAAGGAATAGTGCCCAATACTTGTTATCAATGGGAAGAACAGCGTTCAATTGTTTATATCAGTGGAAGAAATAGTGCCCCATCATTAGTATCAATGGGAAGAACAGTGTTCAATCGCTTATATCATTGGGAAGAATAGTACCTCATTATTGGTATCAGTGGGAAAAATAGTGCTTAAATTTTTTATACCAGTGGAAAGAATAGTGCCCCATCATTAGTATCAATGGAAAGAACAGTGTTCAATCGCTTATATCATTGGGAGGAATAGTGCCTCTTTATTGGTATCAGTGGGAAAAATAGTGCTTAAATTTTTTATACCAGTGGAAAGAATAGTGCCCCATCATTGGAATCAATGGGAAGAACAGTGTTAAATTGCTTATATCATTGGGCGGAATTGGGCCCCATCATTGGTATCAATGGGAAGAACAGTGTTAAATCGCTTATATCAGTGGGCAGAATTGTGTCCCATCATTGGTATCAATGGGAAGAACAGTGTTCAATTGCTTATATCAGTGGGAGGAATAGTGCCCCATCATTTGTATCAATGGGAAGAACAGTGTTCAATCATTTATATCAGTGGAAGGAATAGTGCCCCATTATTGGTATCAGTGCGAAGAATAGTGTTCAATTGCATATATCAGTGGGAGGAAAAGTGCCCCATCATTGGTATCAATGGGAAGAACAGTGTTCAATTGCTTATATCAATGGGAGGAATAGTGCCCCATCATTGGTATCAATGGGAAGAACAGTGTTCAATCACTTATATTAGTGGGAGGAATATTGCCCCATCATTGTTATCAGTGGGAAGAATAGTGCTTCAATTTTTTTTATATCAGTGGAAGGAATAGTGCCCCATCATTGGTATCAGTGGGAAGAATAGTGCTTCAATTTTTTTTACATCAGTGGAAGGAATAGTGCCCCATCATTGGTGTCAGAGGAAGGAATTCTGCCCCAAGGGCCGAATAAAGCCAATAAAAGGGCCACAGTTTGGAGACCACTGATGAGTCAGCAGTCAGGTTGCAATATGAATGGTCTTCGCACCCTTAGTAAAGCAACCAAAATACATGTAACACAAATCATGCAGTACACACAAACTGTGTATATAAATTTTTCCGTCCACGCAGTTTTAAAGCAGCGTCCTGGCTGGAATATGCCTCCCATGGCTCCTTAATGGTTGTCTATCCTGTGATGTCCTATATTGGCACTACACATAATTGCTCAAAGAGGATGTACAAAAGCAAAAATGTGCTAGTGCCAAAGCAGGCCAGACAGAGTTCTTTTCTAGCAATAAATAGTTACAAAAACAATAATACAAATCGAAACATGTAGAAGACCAATATTATATATAAAACACATTTGTTGTTTTGCCATTAAAAATCAGTAGATAAATCCTAACTCCAGTCAAATGTTTTTTCCTTTATTTTCAGGGTAAGAAATGTTCTAATTTTTGCCTGTGACCCCACTGGGGGGATTTAAGTGGACAACTTTGGCTGGAGTTAAGCTTTAACATTTTGGACCAGATTTACAAAAGCAGCATTTTTTACCTATACTTCTATTGTTTCAGGTTTCCCACAAATATAAATTTGCCCTAAACTTTAATAGGTTTCAATAAAAAATTTTACTTATGTTAATCGGGCACATACTCTCCAGGATCAGTGTTTTTTTTTTTTTACAATCTACTGAGCATATGACTAAAGGCAAAACTTTTTAGATTTGGATAGAATATTGAGGGGTTAGAACCTGTGTCCCAATGTATTGCTGTCTGTGTACTTATTAGGGGGGTTCACTGTCTCCATTTCCCCAGGAAAGTCACCAGTGTCACCAGGAACGAAGGTGAGGATAATTCCAAAATTTTGAGCTGCCACCAGAACAAGAATAGAGAGGAAATCTTGGGACACTGTATAAATAGGAAAATCCCTCACATTGATAATATATACTCACACTTCCTATTGTGTCTACAGGACAGAAAGTGAAGTGAAATTTCCCCCTAATGAGACACAAATGACAACAAAAAGACAGCAGCTTTAACACTCCCTAGTAACTAGCTCACCATTCATGATATTGCAAATCACTGCAAAACCAAGATTGATGTGGGGGCATCTTTACTGCCAGATACCTATCCCACTAAACAAACCCTGTACAAAACCACCCTCAATACTCTCCTCTTTTGAATGTGCTACTACCGAAGAGGTCGCTAAAGTTTTCTCAGAAGCCTGGATTACTACCTGTCCACTGGACCCTGTTCCCTCACAACTACTATGGTCACCCTCTTCTTCTATCCTATGCTCCCACATCTTCAAACTCTCCCTCTCTACTGGCACCTTCCTATCCCCTCAAAAACTTGCGCTGATCACCCCCATACTTAAAAAGCCCTCACTGGACCTCACCAGCCTGAACAACTTAAGACCCATCTCCTTGCTCCTGTTTACCTCTAAACTTTTAGAACGCTTAGCATACAACCGTTTGCGCTCCTACCTCACTAACAAGGATCTTGATTCTTATAGTCTGGCTTTCGCTTACTAGACTCCACTGAAGCTGCACTACTAAAACTCACTGATGATTTACTAACTGCTAAAACCAATGGCCACTACCCAATACTCATTCTACTAGACTGCTCTGCGGTCTTTGATATTGTTGACCACCCCCTCTTCCTCAAAAAACTCCACTTTCTTGGCCTGCAAGACTCTGTTCTCTCCTGGTTCTCCTCCTACCTATCACAGTGCCCCTTCAGTGTTACCTATAACTCTATCTCCTCCTCTCCACTTCCTCTTTCTGTAGGTGTCCCCCGAGGTTCTGTCCTCAGACCCCTCCTCTCCTACATCTACACCTCCTCCCTTGGTCACTTTATGAACTCCCATGGTTTCCAGTACCATCTCTATGCTAACGATATCCAAATCTAGCTCTCTACTCCTCACCTCACTCCTTCAGTCTCCTCTCGCATTACTAACTTACTAACTGACATATCAGCATGGATGTCACACCATTTCCTCAAATTCATTCTTTCTAAAACTGAGCTCATATTATTCCCCCCTGCCTGTGCCCCCCTCCCCTGATTGCTCCATCAAGATCAATAACACAACTATCAGTCCCTCTCCTCATGTAGGTGTAATCCTGGACTCCAACCTGTTATTTCAGCCCCAAATCTAATCCCTGTCCAAATCTTGTACACTTCACCTCCATAACATCTCCAAATTATGCCCCTTTTTAACGGTTGAAACCACTGAGCAACTTATTCACTCCCTCGTTATCTCTCACCTCACCTTGACTATTGTAACTCTCTCCTCGTTGGCCTACCTCTTCTTCAGTCTTTCATAAATGCCTCTTGCCAGACTAATCCACCTTACCAACCATTCAGTGTCCACCACCCCTCTCTGCCAATCACTCCACTGGCTTCCCATTGCCCAACAAATAAAATTCAAAACATTAAGAATAACATACAAAGCCATTTACAACTCTGCCCCAAGCTACATCACAGATTTTGTCTCATTACCCAAACTATCCTCTCTGCTCCTCCCAAGACTTTCTGCTCTCCAGTTACCTTGTCTCCTCCTCCCATGCTCGTCTCCAGGACTTATTCAGAGCATCTCCCATCCTTTGGAACTCCCTACTCCAATCTGTTCAGCTTTCTCCTACTCTGTCCATTTTTAGGCGATCCCTGAAAGCTCATCTCTTCAGGGTAGCCTATCCTGCCCTCAGCTACTAACCAAATATTATATTTCTCCCATCAGTTCATCCCCCACAGTTATCTTTTTTCCACCAGCCTATTAGACTGTAAGCTCCCAGGAGCAGGGTCCTCCTAACCCTCTTGTATTGAATTGTATTGTAGCTGTACTGTCTTCCTTAATATTGTAAAGCGCTGTGCAAACTGTTGGTGCTATATAAATCCTGTATAGTAATAATAATAATAACGCTCCTAACTCTAATGCTGCGTACAGACGATCGGAATGTGCGATGTGAGCATGTTGTCGGAAATTCAGACCGTGTGTAGGCTCCATCGGACATTTTTTGTCAGAATTTACGACCAACAAAATTTGAGAGCTGGTTCTCAAATTTTCAGACAACAAAATCCGTTGACGTAAATTCTGATCGTGTGTACACAATTCCACGCATGCTCTGAATCAATCAGAAGAGCCGCACTGGCTATTGAACTTAATTTTTCTCAGCTAGTCGTACGTGTTGTACATCACAGCTTTCTTGACGTTCGGCATTTCCGACAACATTTGTGCGACCGCGTGTATGCAAGACAAGTTTCAGCCAACATCCGTCGGAAATAAATCCACGGTTTGGTTGTTGGAAATTCCGATCGTCTGTATGTGGCATAAGAGTATTTAAAAAAGTTTTGCCTTTAGATATGCTTTAAGGGAAATATCCATATGTCTTCCAATAAAGTGAATAAAAATTGGTCATTTTATTTATTATATTACAGTGGTATGGACATTTGTGAGCCCAATATGACCAGAATACCGAGCAGTGACATCTGTGATCCCTGACCGGAGCCTCCCGTGGTTCTTTCTCTGCTCTGTTTATGGCCCTATGGTAATTCACTGATTGTGTGTTTTCACAGTGAATTCTACCAGTGCCATACACAGAACAGGAGGGATGTTCATCAGCGACCCTGCAAAGAAAAGTCATGTTATTTGTTAACATTAGCTTTAGTGTTCTCCAATCCACAAAGACCCCAACAATTTATGTTTTGAGTGTAGTTGGATTACATTGTTAATGTAGTACATTGTCACACCTGGAGATCTGAAAAATGTGACCTATTAGTGGTCCCTGACTGTTTTGAGAAGCACTATACTATTAAATGAAGAAACACTAATCAGAGACATGATGGAAACCGGTTTGGCTACTTTTAAAATAAACAGACTTTGAACTCTTTGATATTTTTCATAGGTATAATAAAAGCTGAGAAAATCGTTTTGCAGATCAGCTGTACCCAAATAATGTGTTAAGGTAATGCCAAAGTCCTTTTATCATTAGGATTTTTTAAAGTGGTTGTAAAAAAAAGGGAACAAAGCATAGCCCTTAATAGTGTATACTAGCCCCAAGCTAAAGCCCCTAGTGTGGTTCATATATGCTGTCCCTTCCCATTGCTATCTGTATGTGTCAATTGTGACAATTAATGACTAAATGTTTAACTAGTTATTTTTGCCAGCATTACAATATTTTATGCCAAACTCATGAATGTACACAGTGGACCTGATTACTCATAGACACACACAGCAAGCCCTCAAACTCCACTTACACAGCAGGAACACCTTAATCCGATTTACTATGAATGTAGCCAACTTGTGTATGTGAATTCACTCAAATCAAGCACACATCCTAATGGCTGTAACAGCACTTTCCCAAGCACTGTTTAAATGCAACTTTATTATCAGATACCATTATCCTCCTCATTATTGTAAATTGAGCTTATAAATGCATCAATGAAAATACATATTCATTTTTTTTTTTTTATATATAAAAAAGGAATTCAATTTAATTTAAAATAAATACATTTACAGTATATTGTATGTCTTACACAAATAGATTTGTGTATCTGAGACTCTGATATACAATTCAAAATAAAAAAAATGTAATTCATAGTGAAATACATTTTTTTTTTCTTTAATCATAGTGTAAAAGAAAAAAAAAAAAAATATTGTTAAACTGAGTATTCATTAACCCCTTGGTGACCACAATGCTGTTTTTTTTTTTTTTTTTTAAATCCACATGAAAAATTCCCCTTGTCCTGAGAATATAAATTAACCTTCCAGCAGAAGTGTGCTATGAGTGTGCAACTAGGTGTATTCCTAGTTATTTGGCCCAATGTTAAACTGAAAAAAATAGTCATAGAGTTATTATCAAGTTAACTGACACATAACAACGCTGCTAAATTTGATCTGGTCTAAGTTGAAAAAAAATGGTGGTCATGAAAGGGTTTAATAATTGTATGCATGCTGTATGGCCAATGGAGCTCCAGCTAATCTAAAAGGTTTCAAATCACATATCACAGTCAATGGGCATCTGTGAGCCATGTTTTGCCTTGCAATGTGCATGTCCCTCTCAAGTCTTATTACGGCCAGGTAGGGTATGTGGTAGGTGTGTAGAAGGATATGCCGTCTTCCCAAATAAATGGGATCAAATAGATACTTGTCTACATATGTGGATGTGCAGTTTAAAAGCCATCCTTTATTTAACTCAGTGGAGTGAAATACAGTTATTCACATGCCATACTCAAGTTAATTCAGTGAATTGGGTAGCAGTCATTCACATCCCATGTCCTACATAAAATAGAATTAAAGGTAAAACTTTTACATTTTTAATAGAGTAGGGAGGGTTAAAATCCCTATAAGGGTTTTTGTTTTTTTACAACCTTTACCCTTCTCTTTACTTCCCATCCCATAGCCAAAACAGAAAGTGAGAGGAAATTGCTCCAAAGTGAGGGAATCCTTGGTTGTTAACGGGGTCACTAGATCTAGCGTCCCCACTAAAAGATTTCTCAAGAAGCAGTCATTCACATCCCATACCCTACTTAACTTTATGGATTGAGATACAGTCATTCACATCCCGTATCCTGCCTAACTCAATGGATTGAGATACAGTCATTCACATCCCATTCCCTACTTAACTCAATGGATTGAGATGCAGTCATTCACATCCCATACCCTACTTAACTCAGTGGATTGAGACGCAGTCATTCACATCCCATACCCTACTTAACTCAATGGATTGAGATGCAGTCATTCACATCCCATTCCCTACTTAACTCAATGGATGGAGATGCAGTCATTCACATCCCATACCCTACTCAATGGATGAAGATGCAGTCATTCACATCCCATACCCTACTCAATGGATTGAAATGCAGTCATTCACATCCCATACCCTACTCAATGGATGAAGATGCAGTCATTCACATCCCATACCCTACTCAATGGATGAAGATGCAGTCATTCACATCCCATACCCTACTCAATGGATGGAGATGCAGTCATTCACACCCCATACCCTACTCAATGGATGGAGATGCAGTCATTCACATCCCATACCCTACTCAATGGATAGAGATGCAGTCATTCACATCCCATACCCTACTCAATGGATGGAGATGCAGTCATTCACATCCCATACCCTACTCAATGGATGGAGATGCAGTCATTAACATCCCATACCCTAATTAACTCAGTCGATTGGGATGCAGTTATTCACATCACCTACCCTTTGTAAATCAGTGGAATGGGTTATAGTCATTTAAGACTGTGGCAGACGGAACTTTAGCAAATCTGGTCCAATGAGAAGACACATAACTATGGCTAGTAGAGTAAAAAAGAAGCTGGCCACCAACTGTTCATGACATGGAAATGGGTTACTGGGGTCTGTTTCTATTTACAGTACATCATGTGAAAGGATGCTCAGTCTAACTTTTATATTAAAGGCAATTAAACATTTTATGTGGGTCTGAGAAAGTAATGATTCCACAAATGGAACACCCTTCCCCTTGGGAAAATGATTTCAGTATATGAATAGTACAGTACTGTTTAGGAAGCTGATACTGGAAAACAGCATTTGTATATGAAATGCCCAGCCTGCATGTGTAGTTAGGGCTGCTCACTCTAGGTACATCAAGCAGGCCCAATGCAATGTATGGTAAACATGCAAAATGGGTTAATCGTGTGGTTTTGTTAATTGTTAAAACATTTGCACAAAGGAAAATCCAAATTTCCTGACAGGGTATACCTAGTCTGTATATGTGCCCATTCACATCTGTGTTTTTTAATTCTAACTGACAAATGTACACAGGTTAGCCATTGTTTGCAATGGTGCTAGTTTACTTCTGTGCAACATGTGCTGTCCATTTTTGGATGCATTAATGTGCTTATTGATGGTAGTGGATGTTGGTGGTTTATAAACCAAATGATGGTTTATAACACATATTGAAGTGCACAAAACATGCATAGAAATGTACATACATTTTTATACTCTAAGACAATAGGAAATACCTACTACTACCAGGTAAAATAGGCTGCAAAGGAAGAGTGCATGCTATATGTCCTATTACATAACATCCAGTGTAGACAGGAGTGTGTGTTATATCTTGTATTGCATAGCAAACAATGTAGACAGGAGTGTGTGTACTATCTCTTATTATATAACACACGGTGTATACAGAAGTGTGTGTAATATCTCTTATTCTATAACACATGGTGTAGACAGGAGTGTGTGGTATAGCTCTTATTATATAACACATAGTGTATACAGGAGTGTGTGTAATATATCTTAATATATACACACAGTGTATACAGAAGTGTGTGTAATATCTCTTATTATATAACACACAGTGTATACAGAAGAGTGTGTAATATCTCTTATTATATAACACATGGTGTAGACAGGAGTGTGTGTTATAGCTCTTATCATATAACACACAGTGTATACAGAAGTGTGTGTAATATCTCTTATTATATAACACACAGTGTATACAGAAGTGTGTGTAATATCTTGTATTATATAACACACGGTGTATACAGAAGTGTGTGTAATATCTCTTATTATATAACACACAGTGTATACAGAAGTGTGTGTGTAATATCTCTTATTATATAACACATGGTGTAGACAGAAGTGTGTGGTATAGCTCTTATTATATAACACATAGTGTATACAGGAGTGTGTGTAATAAATCTTAATATATACACACAGTGTATACAGAAGTGTGTGTAATATCTCTTATTATATAACACACAGTGTATACAAAAGTGTGTGTAATATCTCTTATTATATAACACATGGTGTAGACAGGAGTGTGTGTTATAGCTCGTATTATATAACACATAGTGTATACAGGAGTGTGTGTAATATCTCTTAATATATACACACAGTGTATACAGAAGTGTGTGTAATATCTCTTATTATATAACACACAGTGTATACAGAGGTGTGTGTAATATCTTGTATTATATAACACACGGTGTATACAGAAGTGTGTGTAATATCTCTTATTATATAACACACAGTGTATACAGAAGTGTGTGTGTAATATCTTGTATTATATAACACATGGTGTAGACAGGAGTGTGTGGTATAGCTCGTATTATATAACACATAGTGTATACAGGAGTGTGTGTAATATCTCTTATTATATAACACACAGTGTATACAGAAGTGTGTGTAATATATATTATTATATACACACAGTGTATACAGAAGTGTGTGTAATATCTATTATTATATACACACAGTGTATACAGAAGTGTGTGTAATATCTATTATTATATACACACAGTGTATACAGAAGTGTGTGTAATATCTCTTATTATATACACACAGTGTATACAGAAGTGTGTGTAATATCTCTTATTATATAACACACAGTGTATACAGAAGTGTGTGTAATATCTCTTATTATATACACACAGTGTATACAGAAGTGTGTGTAATATCTCTTATTATATACACACAGTGTATACAGAAGTGTGTGTAATATCTCTTAATATATACACACAGTGTATACAGAAGTGTGTGTGCAATATCTTGTATTATATAACACATGGTGTAGACAGGAGTGTGTGGTATAGCTCCTATTATATAACACATAGTGTATACAGCAGTGCATGTGATACAGGGCTACCAATCTACCTACATATCAATGATGTAAAGCATTGCCAATATAGATACTGTATATAGTTAAAGCAGTAAGGAACCCAAAAACTAAAATGTAATATGTTGCAGATTACCAAGTCTTAATAATGGTGGCCGCATTAGTTTTATCTTTAGAGGGGGGGTTCCCTTTATTTTCACCTGGTGATCCAGCCATTAACAAACACACTTCCTGTCTTGGAGTGTCCCCACTCTATGGAGGGGCAAGGGAGCCACCCTTAAACAGCATCAGTCTGGGGAGAGGGTAGTGTTGGATGCACTAGCACATTTAGATGGACTTGACTAACAAACTAAGGCCAAACTACAGCTAACACTGCCTAAGCAGTTACAACAACAGTTTGTTTTTGGGGATAAAGGTTTTACAGTGAATGTAAGCTGAACATTGTAAGCACCCTGTCAGTGTTAAATGATTTGTTTCAAACCCTCTAATTGACACTGTTGCTGCACAGTTTGGTCTGGTAATGTCATGCCAATTGGCTCATTCCAGATTTTGTACATAACATAAAGCTACATTGGTTATGAATTACAAGGATGATATGCAATAATGAGCTACAAATAAAATTGTCTGCTTAGCCAATCGTGTTTGGAGTTCTCATCATATGATGTATTCCAGGCAGACATTTGCAGCATGCTCAATTTCCTAACAAGCTCTCCATTCTGTGGAAGCATTGCTGGCCTGTGTGCAGCTCCCTCTGGAGCGCAGTAATGGCACAGGCTGCTGTGTGCATCATATCCCGGAATAGGGAATAGGACTGGGACATCGATACCTCATCCCCCTTCTGCTATGTGCAGATCATTTACTACATCATACAAAGAACCATGGCACCATATTTACAGCAAGCCCCAATTAGATGAAGTGCAAGCTTATAATCCACTGTCAGTAAATAGGACACATCTGCAGATCCTACTGATAGAAACCCCAAACTAAAGACTGTTATATGCAAAGACACTCAATTCACCACTTAATAATACAGTATACACAGATATACACAGAGTGACACATTCACAAAGTGATATACACATAGACACACAGTGACACAATCACCAAGAGATATATAAGTAGACATGCAGAGTGACACAACCACACAGAGATAAATACATATACACACACAGTGACACACTCATATAGTAGTATACAAATAGGCATACACATAGTGACACACTCACACATTGATATATATATAGACACACACAGGGTTGCATACTTACACAGTAATATACACATTGACACACACAGAGTGACACACTCACATGGTGATATACGCATTGATACTCACAGAGTGACATACTCATTGACAAACAGAGTGACACACTCACACAGTGATATACACATTGACACACAGTTACACAATTGCATATAACAAAACATAGACTTACACATAGTGACACACTCACACAATGATATACACATAGACACACACAGAGTGACATACTCACACAGAGGTACATAGACACCTACATATTGGCACACAGTTACATAGTACCATATATTAGACATACACATAGTGACACACTCACACAGTGATATACACATAGACACACACAGAAGCACACACTCATACAAGGCTATACACATAGACACACACATAAGCACACACTCATACAATGATATACACATAGACACACACACAGAGGCACACACTCATACAATGATATACACATAGACACACACAGAAGCACACACTCATACAATGATAAACACATAGACACACACTGAAGCACACACTCATACAATGATATACACATAGTCACACACAGTGATACATATATATCTGTGTGTGTGTATACACATATACACACACAGAGTGACACTCACACAGTGAAATACAGTTAGAAACACAGTGGGATACAGGCAGTGACACACACACACATGTAGTGACCCACATACAATGGCACTTGCATAGACAGACACACAGTCAGTAATACACATAGTCATACACATATACACAGACACACAGTCATTAATACACATATACACATATACACAGACACACAGTCAGTAATACACACATAGTCATACACTTATAGACACACACAGTGACACACAGAAATGTGGAGCAAACATGCAGTCAATCCAGTTATTAGTACAATTATACTTATGTACGTTTGTATAAAAGAGAAAGGTGTGTTGCCTGATTGCATATTCTAGCACTAAAACATTTCATTTTGTTCAAAATAGCAAACAATAAACACAAACTGATTTCTAAAGAAGAGGAAATGAGCACAACATTTGCAAGTCCAATCAAATGTCACCTATCTTCTTTCTGATATTTAATTCGGTATTTTTAGGTGGTTGTTCTGAGTATTAGCTGCAGCTTTTACATAGGTTCTTGTCCTCTTTGTTCCCCCCCAGTGTGGACACAGAGGGGTTTATTTAATAAAGCTGTAGGGTGCAAAATCAGGCTCACTTCTGCATAGAAACCAATCAGCTTCCAGGTTTTATTGCCAAAGCTTAATTGAACAAGCTGAGGTTAGAATCTGATTGGTTTCTGTGCAGGAGTGAGCCTGATTTTGCACCCTACAGCTTTAATAAATAAACCCCATTGTGTACATCCTGCTACATGCAACATTTCTACACATTTATAAACATTGTATACATCAAGGATTAGTTCTCCTATTGGCTTTGTAATATGGAAATCTGCAATCAGTTGAGAATAGAAAGGATTTAATGACGTTTATATAGACTGCAGTGCTGTATCATATTGGGGAATATAGGCTTTTACTGCTGTAGGATGATAACATGTTTTTTCTACTCTGTTAACATATTCATTGTAAATTATTTCCATGGATATTTTTCGTTTATTGTATAATATCAAAATAAAGAAATGGCCAGCTAACAAGTTCTACTTGGATTACTAGGAGAAGAGCAAATTCCAGGCTTGGTAGAGAGAAGAAGAGCTAACCACTTAAGCCAACCACTCATGTTACAATCTGATTGTACAATCTCCTTTAAATACACCAAGAAGTACTGTGTATGGTGCAAGGGTTCTGCCTGATTAGATGTAATGTGATTGGGTAGTTTAAGTAGGTCCTCATATTACATAGTTTCAATAGATCCTAAGAGGATTGTACAGACATTGTATATTCAGATTGTAATGTGTATGAGGAGAATTGGAGCACACATCAGCCAATCAGATCTCAGCTTTCAGAAGTCTGTGTCACCATATTAATAAATACTAATGCCTGGCTGCTATAAAAATTGGTCTGATTTGGAAAAAATAGGACTGTCTATTTAAAAAGTAATCAGGGAAAATTAAATAATCAATCTAAACTCCACTTTTCGTTGGTCTGGTAAAATAATCCAGTCCTATACATTATGGTGTCTAAGCCAATTCAGATTGTATTGTCTTGTCACCATCAGACAAAAGTTGCATAGATCGGATGTGATCGGCTGATTGCAGAAAAACTAAAAAGACTTTGTGTGTGTATGTGTGTATATATAGATATATACATACATACATACATTTATAGATAAATTGATATATATATATATATATATATATATATATATATATATATATATATATATATATATATATATATATAAATCTATCTATTTATCTATATATATATGTATGTATGTATGTTGTATATATCTATAGATATAGATATATATATATATAATATATATATATATATATATATCCATATATATATATATATATATATATATATAATCGATATCTATAGACATATCTATATCTATGTATATCTATCTATCTATGTATATATATATATATATATATATATATATATATATATATATATATATATATATACATAGATATATACATAGATATATACATAGATATAGATATGTCTATAGATATCGATTATATATATATGGATATATATATTTATATATATATATATATGGATATATATATATATATATATATATATATATATATATATATATATATATATATATATATATATATATATATATATATATATAATCTATATCTATAGATATATACAACATACATACATACATATATATATAGATAAATAGATAGATGTGTATATATATATATATATATATATATATATATATATATATAGATATATAGATAGATATATCTATAGATATAGATTATCTCTCTCTCTCTCTCTCTCTCTCTCTCTCTCTCTATATATATAGTATTCGTCACACTCAACTGAAACTGTTTTACCGAATATTGATTTTAACGAATATTTATTAAACCTGTTCCCTCAGATTTCACGATCTTCGATAGATATGATATACTGGGAGTACTTCTTTAAATAAATAATTCATTCTATATGTTTTTCACAGTGTATTTTGCTTATTCAAGCAACACATACACTACTGACATTCCAGCTAATGGGGTTTACCGCCCCCCACATTACAGCTCACTGTATTAAGGTGTCCTTTTATGAAGCAGTGAAATCTATTCACTGCTTCATTCGCTGGCATTCACAGAGGCGATCTTTCTCCTCTGTGTGTCAGTTCATGAAGCGGAGTAGATCGCTTCACCCATGGAGGAGTGAAGAGATCTACAAATGCTTCAAACAGTGGAGAACGGCCCCTGATACTGGAATCTCGTGAGACTTTACGAGATTACAGTACCAGAAATTCACTGAAACACTGAGATGTCCATTTATTAAGCGGTGATAAATTATCACAGCTCAATACACGGACAGACACCAGTGTGATTAATGTTAATAAAATAAAGAGTCCCCCCTACATTATATATACATGTATACACACACACACATTATATATACATGTATATACACACACACACACATATATACATGTATATACACACATTATATATATATATACATATACACATTTATATATATATATATGTATACACATATATATGACAGGGGGACATGGTTACAGTGTTGGGGGGTCTGAACGAGGCATAAGGAAGTTAATAATCTTCCTCTTTCCTCCTCAGATCCCCCGGGTTTCTCTCTTCACTCCCCGCTTCACCACCTCTGAGTTGGTGAATCGGGGAGTGTGAATCCTGACACAGATCGCCAGTGAAGCGCTGAGATCGCAGCTTCATACACTGGCCGTTACTGTGTCATTCTATGGGGATTCTCCATGTGCAGAGATAATTGGCGGGAGAACAAGTTCAAACACTTCTCCCCCCGATTATCTCTGGTTTATAAACTGTTTATGGGCTGTGATCAGTGGTGATCCTCAGGATCTCCGCTGATCACTGCTTCATAAAAGGACACCTAAATCGGTTAGGGGAATTATTTGGAAACTTTGGGGAATGTGATCTTTCATTGATCAGAACTATTTATTGGCTGATCTGCCTTTTATCCCGTCCACAGCCAGGAAAACAAACCTGCTGTCATCGAGCTACTACGAGTCCATCAGCAGTGTCCTTGAAGTGACCTTGGCAGTGATGACGTCACACCCCGTCTGTGGGGAGGCTGGAGTCATCATGGCGGACTCCTCTGCAGTGCTTTTTTGCTTTTCCTATTTCGGAGCCTCATCATTGAAAGGCACTGCAGAGGATTCAGGAGATCTATAATCAGGTTATCTAATTCACATCTACAAATGATGAGACAATTATAGGAAGTGAAGGTCCACAGAGAGCAACTTTTGGTTAATGTCGCAGAGTCTTGGGATAGTAGGGAATGACCTTCCCTAATTAATCAGGACAGAAAAGGGGATCAGATGAGATCATGAACCCCCAACTATCTAATTTCATTCTGCAAAATAATAGGAGTGTGCATGTAAAACAAGCCTATTGTTGGTCTGACAATTTTTATCTCCAGAAGATCTGAAAGCTTCATCTAAAGTCTGCCTGGAAGGTCCCAAAGAGCTTGGATCGTGCAGGAAAAAGTCATTTACGGAGATTGTCTGGGAATGTCAAATCCAAATAATGGGATTGTGCTGAGTGACGATGTACAGATAACCTGACAACGGTACTGAACTGCATACACCTTGTACAGGTCTGCTCTATGAAGCCAGTGCAGAATAGTTAGGACCATTGTGAGCAAAGGTCCAAATCCAGCACCAAATCCGTTTACAGGGATATTTGTAATAAATAGCCCATCTCATTTTTTGCAGGTTTTTTTTTTTTGTCTTTATATATATATATTTTTTTATTATTGATATATATTATTATATATTTATACATATATTTTTGTGAGCAAAGGTCCAAATCCAGCACCAAATCCGTTTACAGGGATATTTGTAATAAATAGCCCATTTCATTTTTTGCAGGTTTTTTTTGTCTATATATATATATATATATATATTTTTTTTTATTATATATATATATATATATATTTATACATATATTTTTTCCAGGAATGCCTCATTACTATAACTAATATTTTTTTTGGATATGTTGGGGACATAAAGCATAGCAGCCTGGTCCTATCACATTACAGGAATTACAGGAGGTAGAAACCCTTCAATGAGCATTGAGCAGTGAGTGATTTTTAGGTTATATATATATATATATATATATATATATACACATATATATATATATATATATATATATATATATATATATATATATATATATATATATATATATATACATATATATATATATATCCATATATATATATACATATATATGCGCTTCCAGGAGTGCTTGATTGCTCTCTCTCTCTCTCTCTCTCTCTCTCTCTCTCTCTCTCTCTATATATCTATATATATATATATATATATATATATATCGATATATTGGTGATTTAAAGCACAACAGCTCTGTCTTATGATATTACAGGAGGTAGAAGAACTCCTTCTATTAGCATTCATTGAGCAGTAAGTGATTTTTAGGTATCCCATTTTGTTCCCTTAGCAGGTCATTTTCTCGCACATTTCCTGGACCAATCAATACATCTCCTAAAAGAAGTCAGGGTCAAAAGGATGTAGAGAAGCCTGTCCTTATACAAGAGCCCCCCAGCTTCTGCCCCATCCCAGGCTTTGCTCAGGGCATCAATTAGGATCACTTAGGCAGATCAGAGATGATTAATATTTCAGGAGGTGGGAGCACATTCTGTCTACCCATCCTGCCTCCCCCCTGCTTTGTACTTTATGTTCAATCGTTACTATTATCCCTTGTTCTGTCATCTGCACACAAATCATTTATTTCTACCCCCATACAATTCCACATAGGGAATGTCATAATCTGTGCACTTTAGATAGGATTGGTACTTCTCTCCTAAAATAAATTTAAATACACCAATGTTTAGAATTTCAGCTTAGATATTTCCCTGTTCCCGAATGATTTAGGGGAAAAAAATTGAGAAAATGTGGTCTAAGATCTATCCTGGTTGGAATTAACGAATATAATTCAGATTTTTATTGTAGGGGTGGTTTATATAAACTATTCGTTAAAATAAAATTAAACGTTTTTTTTTCCAGCTTAATAAACATTATAATATAAAAAGAAAATGTATAATAATGTCAATATTAGTAAAAAAATAAAGATAAAAGTGACAGCTGTATGCTTCAAACCCGCATGCGGTTCAAGCACTTCGTTTTCAATGCGCCATTATTGTGCCATAACGAATCCGGTTAGCCTGTGAGTGGCTGGCACTGCAGCGGGGGTGGCAGGGGTTAATAATACATTATCGGTGCGGAAGTCGGGAATGCAGACGTACGATGCGGGGAAATGGAGTCATTAATATCTCATGCTAAATCAATCTCAGTCCACTTTGCAGACTCTTATAGAACATCTTATGTGGACTTTCCAAGACAGACGATCTGTCCAATGCCCCTGCTAAGATCTGCTGCAAAGAACTCCTTTTCCCGAAACAGAAATATCAAATGCCAGGGTGGCATCTAATGTGATCCCATCACTGTGTTCTGATAGGGATCACAGTGGGGCACATTACCGGAGATGGCTGTCATTCTGTGCCACATCCTGGGCTTCATAAAAGATTGCACATGTCAGGTGGCAGAGGGCATGAATCACAGCAGAAATCACATTGTTGTGCCAGCCCAGAGATATGTATATGGGGGCAGGAGAGACAAATATGAGAACAATGGTGGGCAATACTCATGGCAACTAGCAGTCTCCTGTAGTCACATAAGCGGATTGGCATTGGGATATTGCATGGGACTGCTCCTAGGGGCTTTTTATGAAATAAGCTCCATCAAATCCCTTATATGCATGTTTATTATGTATAGTATTATTATAATATACATTATAGGAAATAATAGTTCGCTGCTGTGTTTTTAGATGCAGCATTATTATTATTTATTTATAGCAGTCAAAAGGTTAATTCAACAAATTTACAGCTGAATCTTCCACTGCTGGGGGGGATTTACTAAAACTAGACTAGGTAGATGAGTTGCTCATTCATTTTCCAGAACAGGTTTGGAGAATAAAGTTTAATGGTTATTTGCTATGGATGTCTCTTGCACCCCTCTGTGTACAGGTTGCTGCTGTGTGTGTTGCCCTCCCATTCCTAGCAATGTTCTGCTGTCCCCTCCACCTGCCTCTGGAATGAATGGACAATTATATTGCTGCCAGAGGTTCAGACCTGCCAGGTCTCCAGCCTGGAAATGTACATGGCTGATCACGCAGCTTTCACACAGAATTGCACCAGATCATTTCATCAGCCTGCACAAAAAAAAAAAAAAAACCTTCTCCCTTTGCAACTCGGATTAAATGACACCCCCTGTGGGTATAGGATTAATGATGCCTCAGTAGCCAGCCTCCATGTTCCACTCACATAACAGGCACTGCAGTCCTGGGCGTGTGTACCTGCACCCACCTACATCCATCACACCCAGACATTGTATATGTACAGGTGCTGCTAAAACAATACAATCATCAGTATGTTCATCTAATTTAAGAGGATTTATACCTTGACACCCACTCCCAATATAAAATATGGTGTGCTGCACTTCCATCCTTCCAACAGAACGAATTATTGCTGAAAAATATACAGATATACAGCAGAATTCCATTTAACTGCAATTAGTGCTTTCTCTCATATATAATATGAGTATATATTATATCAATTTAGAATTTAGAAAAACAAGGCTCCATGCACACTGGGCTTAAAAAAACGTCTGTTATCTTGGCAGTAAAAAAAAATTCATATAGAGCAGTGGGCTGTAGACTCAAGTCTCTTTTCGGGGGAGTCATCGGTCCCCATAGGTTGGTACACTGCAGGGGTGGCATACGGGGGTGAGCCAAGTCTTCTTTAAGGGGAGTCATCAGTTCCTTATTAGCGGGTACACTACAGAGGTGACCCAAGTCTTCTTTCAGGGATGTCATCGGTCCCCATAAGCGGGTACACTACAGGGGTGGCATATAGAGGTGACCCAAGTCTCCTTTCAGGGGAGTCATCAGTCCCCATAAGCGGGTACACAGGGGTGGCATGGCATACGGGGGTGACCTAAGTCTTCTTTCAGGGGAGTCATCAGTCCCCACAAGAAGGTGCACTGCAGGGGAGGCATACAGGGGTGATCCAAGTCTTCTTTTAGGGGAGTCATCAATCCCTATAAGAAGGTACACTACAGGGGAGGCATACAGGGGTGGCCCAAGTCTTGTTTTAGGGGAGTAATCAGTCCCCATAAGAAGGTACACTACAGGGGAGGCATACAGGGGTGACCTAAGTCTACTTTCAGGGGAGGGAGTCATCAGTCCCCATAAGAAGGTGCACTGCAGGGGAGGCATACAGGGGCAATCCAAGTCTTCTTTTAGGGGAGTCATCAGTCCCCATAAGAAGGTGCACTGCAGGGGAGGCATACAGGGGCAATCCAAGTCTTCTTTTAGGGGAGTCATCAGTCCCCATAAGCGGGTACACTGCAGGGGAGGCATACAGGGGTGACCAACGTGTCCTTTCAGGGGAGTCATCAGTTCCCATAAGAAGGTGCACTGCAAGGGTGGCACAAATGGGTGATGGTAGGTGTCCCTCCATTGTGCTGGTAAGGCACGCCTATAATAGGCTAGAGCAAGGATCAGCCACCTATGTACATAATCGTTGTATTGACCCTTTCGGCGCCAGGGGCCAGCGCAGGGCTGTGCCATTGAGGAGCTGCACCTGGTGTGCACAGCCCCCCTGAGCTCCATTCATCCGATGAATAGCTGCTCATTTGAATGCCAATTCTGCGGCAGGTAAGAGCAGAAAAGACACCGGGCGCCTCTCAGAAACAAATGAGAGATTTATTTAAATAGTTATGCAAAGAGAGCTCAACAGAAAAAGTCCCCCAGCTCTAGGATAGGACTCCTATACACCATGACAAGGAGCCATAAACAACCGCATAGGAGACAGTATGGAAATGTGACCTGACAAAGCACAATATACATTGTGTCTGCTGCTCTAACGAATCTTTTTTACCAATAATTTTTAATAAATAAATATTTACAGCCGTGGTCTATATCGTCCATATAGGACTCTAACAGTGCCTAATGAAAAGAGGATTGTATATCAATGCCTATTGCTTTCTTACGTGAGATTAATATATATACATGTTTATCATATATGTGAATGATTAGCACTATGCACTCTGGACAACTGTGATATTATTAGTAGTGGGAGTAAGATCGTATTATAGGAGGCAGGCTGTTATCTGCAGGCTGGAGTGAAATGTTATATCATGGGTTTCAGTTTCCCCATCACTGATGATGGCTGGAGATGTCACAAGAGGAGATGTAACCCAACACAGCCTGATAACAGCCTGTATAGATTGCCTCCCAACTAATAGACTGGACCACTGGCATAGTACAAGATGTACTGCAGATTAGACATCTGTCTTAGCATCATCTCTCACTGATACTCTTTATATATCACCAAATATTATATATATATATATATATATATATATATATATATATATATATATATATATATATATATATATATATATATATATATATATATATATATATATATATATATGTGTGTGTGTGTGTGTGTGTCACTTATATGGAGGCATCTATCCCACTATTCATATATCCCCAAATATAATACATATATATATGTCACTTATACATGGAGGCATCTATGCCACTGTTCATTTATCCCCAAATATATAGTTATCTGTCATTTATACATAAAGGCATCATATGCCAGTGTTCATATATCCCCATATATATAATACATAAAGTTATCTATCACTTATACATGAAGGAATCTATGCCAGTGTTCATATATGACCACATATAATAGTTATATCTCATTTATACATGGAGGCATTATATGCCAGTGTTCATATATGACCACATATATTAGTTATATCTCATTTATACATGGAGGCATTATATGCCAGTGTTCATATATCCCCAAATTACATATATTTATCTCTCACTTATACATAAAGGCATCTATGCCAGGGTTCATATATCCCAGAATATAATACATATAGTTATCCCTCACTTATACATAAAGGCAAATATGCCAGGGTTCATATATCCCACTTATATATGGAGGCATCTATGCCAGGGTTCGTATAGTCCCAAATATAATTCATACAGCCATCTCTCACTTATACATGGTTGCATGGATGCCAGTGTTCATGTATTCCTGCTCATACGCCACCTATAATAGATTCATCTCTCACTCATATGGAGGCACTGATGCCACTGTTCATATATTCCCATATATAAAATCACCTCGCATTCATATATGGAAGCATCTATGCCACTGTTCAAATATGCCACACTATAATACTCACACTATATAACACTATGCCACACTATAAATCTCTCACTTATACATTGATGCATGGATGCCACTGTTCATATATCACCACCTATAGTAGAATCATCTCTCACTCATATGGAGGATCTATGCCACTGATCATATTTGCCCACATATAGGATCATCTATCACTCATATATGGAGGCATCAATTCTGGTGTTCGTATATCTCCACTAGGCTGATTTATTAAAGGAGTTATCCAATCAAATAAACAGCAAATTCATGTTTTTTTCCCCCAAGTATTTGAAGTAAACACAGCTACAATTTATTGAGTGAAGATTCTCCATTCTTTTTTTTTTTTCCAATCAGAAAATGGTCTAGGAAAAGGTTTTCTCAAAAAACCAACGACAAGGGAAAATTCACATTGTCCAGAACAATAATGACATAGCATCAACTCCTTTAGTATATTAACCTCATGAAATCATCTCTCACTCAGATCTGGAGGCTTCTATTCCCATGTTCATATATTCCCATATACAAAAGAGTCATCTGGCACTCAGACTTGGAGGCATCCATGCCACTGTACATATATCCTCACATATAATAGTTATCTCTCAGATTTACTACCATCCATGCCAATGTGCATTTATCCTCACATATATTAGTTATCTCTCAGAAATAGAAGCACCCATGGCACTGTTCATAAAATCCCACATATATACAAATCAAGCAATTCCACTATTCATATATTCCATTTTCTCTCTCTCTCTATGTTTTTATGTATATTATCTCTCTCTCTCTCTCTATATATATATATATATAAAATACAGATAAATTATTTCAGTCAGATCTGGAGGCATCTATCCACTTTTTATATATTCTATTACACGAATCTCTCAAATGATTGAGCCATTGATGCCACTGTTTATATATATATATATATACACACCTGTATATATATATATATATTTATATATTCCCTATATATATATACATATAACCATATAACCATCTCTCACTCAGAGGTGGAAGCATCGATGCCACTGTTCATATATCCCAACATAAAATACATGAGGGTGTACATATAGTCATTAATATAAATATCAGAATAATGTAATAAACATGTATTAACACATCTATATCAAATACATTGACTAGAGATATGCTGATGAACAAAGGACTATAAAACCCCCTATAAACTTTTCACCTGTCCTGAGCCGGCTATACAATTGAGGCTTCATCTGATCAAAGTCTTATTACAATGAATATGTCTGGATGATCAGCAGCTGATCGTGTGTTACCTGTCTGTTCTCATACAATGTATATCTCTGGATGATCATCAGTTGATCCTGTTTTACTTGCCTGTTCTCAAATATTTTTTGGAACAGGCATGTCTATTCTCATGCTATGTATATTTCTGGATGATCAGCAGTTGATCTTGTGTTACCTGTCTAATCTCATACAATGTATATCACTGGATGATCAGCAGTTGATCGAGTATTACCTGTCTATTCTCATACAATGTATATTTTTGGATGATCAGCAGTTGATCTTGTGTTACCTGTCTGTTCTCATACAATGTATATCTCTGGATGATCAGCAGTTGATCCCGTTTTACTTGCCTGTTCTCAAATATTTTTTGGAACAGGCATGTCTATTCTCATGCTATGTATATTTCTGGATGATCAGCAGTTGATCAAATGTTACCTGTCTGTTCTCATACAATGTATATCACTGGATGATCAGCAGTTGATCGTGTGTTACCTGTCTATTCTCATACAATGTATATTTCTGGATGATCAGCAGTTGATCGTGTGTTACCTGTCTATTCTCATACAATGTATATCACTGGATGATCAGCAGTTGATCGTGTGTTACCTGTCTATTCTCATACAATGTATATTTCTGGATGATCAGCAGTTGATCGAGTGTTACCTGTCTATTCTCATACAATGTATATCTCTGGATGATCAGCAGTTGATCGAGTGTTACCTGTCTATTCTCATACAATGTATATTTCTGGATGATCAGCAGTTGATCGAGTGTTACCTGTCTATTCTCATACAATGTATATTTCTGGATGATCAGCAGTTGATCGAGTGTTACCTGTCTATTCTCATACAATGTATATCTCTGGATGATCAGCAGTTGATCGAATGTTACCTGTCTGTTCTCATGCAATGTATATTTCTGGATGATGAGCAGTTGATCGAATGTTACCTGTCTGTTCTCATGCAATGTATATTTCTGGACGATCAGCAGTTGGTCCTGTGTCTGTTCCCATACAATGTATATTTCTGGATGATCAGCAGCAGTTGATGGTGTGTTACCTGTCTGTTCTCAGCTCCAGCATGCCTCCTTCCTGTTTTCCTAGATCCCTCTGTGAACAGGACATAAAACATAAAGGAAAGTGAAGCTTCCAGTCTGACTGGTCCCCCTCCTCCCAGACTGCAGAGATCTGAGACTTTGTCAAAGGAACATCAGAGAGACAGAAAGAAAAGAGCCCCAGTCTCCATCAGCACAGCATTAGTGAATCCTCCCTGTATCAGATGACAGGAGGAGCCCTGGGGCAGTGCCCTGTTTTACCTGCCTGGCTCCCTCCATGGAGTACATTGCGGATGACTTGCAGCCCCAGCACTGAATGTGCTGCCTGTCACTAGACTGTCATCTTAGGCTCCATCAACAGGTCACCAGGATAAATCCCCAGCCCATCCCACCTCCAGCCTGTGTCCTGAGTCCCTCTAGATGTTCCACAGCAGACACAGATAATTCTCCTGTAATCACCTTACCTCCCCAGCCTGGGAAATAATCCAAGACAGAGCCTGTGCCTGCATGGGAGAGACGCTCATTTTCCAATGTCATCGGCCCAGGTGCCTTTTAAGGTGGCAGTGGAGGGGGGTGGCTCACCTTGACAGTCACATGCTAATTAGTAATAAGCTGCCAGCAGATTGGTTGATGGGGGTGTCTCTGCCACTAAACCCCAGCCTCCTTGTCTGATGTAATTTCCAAAGCCTTTTGATGGAGATCTGTTTGTCCATCTGAGCATCCTTTGGATACCTTTAAATGATTTAACCCCTAATTTACCAGCCAGGGGCTATGATATACATTTTTTACTATCATTTCTTCCTATAAAAATAAAATGATAAGAACATAAAACTATTGCACTGTGTACATTGCCATTGCTGATACTATATACGAGGATAAGAGTAGTATCCTCCCTATATTACAAGGCTGGGAACACCAAAAAACACCAATATTTACTCATCGAATTTGTCCGAAATGTGACATAGATCACTCTATCGTTATACATTTACATCGTTTGTAAACGAACTAAACGAATAAACATGATTATTGATCAATGATATCGAAATGTAAAGAATTAATCCTCTAAAACCTCTGCCAAACAGCACAAAGGAAGGAAATAAAAAGAAAAAAATCGGTGTACAGGCATGGAGGAAAATTGTATGCAAAATATCTTTCCATCAGGTATCTATCTATCTATCTATCTATCTATCATATCTATCTATCTAGCTATCGACCTCTCTTTATCATTTTTTCCTTTCTTTCATTCTTTTTATGCGTTTATATCGATAAATTGTTGCTATTGTGTTAATGAGCTAAGGCTGTTTTATTTTATGTTAGGCTCTGCTATTTGAAATCTGTATGTATAGTATATCACTATCAATCAATCTATCTATCTATCTATCTATCTATCTATCTATCTATCTATCTATCTATCTATCTATCTATCCCTCTTCCTATCTATCGTTTTTATCTATTTTATCTATCTATCTATTTTACTCTGTTTTATCTATCTATCTATCTATCTATCTATCTATCTATCTATCTATCTATCTATCTATCTATTTTATCTATCTATCTATCTATCTATCTATCTATCTATCTATCTATCTATCTATCTATCTCTGTTTCTCTCTGGAATTCTGCTTGTTTGGCTCTCTGATCCCCTTGCCCATGTGTGGTGTGATGGGTACCTGGGGTTGCAGTGTCCCCTGGCTCCTTGCACCCTGTGTCCTGAGTCCTTCCAAGTCCCAGCTTATGCCTTTTTTCCCCCCCTCCATGTATCCAGCAGCTTTTTGGTACTTGCAGGCTATTAGAGAAGAGATCTCAGTGAACAATCCACCTGTACTTGTTCTGCTTCAGTAAGTAAATCCCACAAAGGGGCACCTTTCTGATCAGGACAAAGGCAGATTGTGTACAGGTAGGCCAGCATGGAGCTCACTGACAAGAGCCTGCTGCCTCCCAGGGCACAGAGTCCAGGGTTGGCACACAGTGCACAGCAGGGGATCAGGTAGAGGAGATCAGGGCCAATGCTGGACATATTACATGGGGCTGGGCTGCTGACACTGCCTTCAGGTCTGGATGGAGGACAGTAAGGGCAATTCATGCAGCAGGTAGAACTCCACAGATCAGTGTGTGAGTGTATTGTGCCTGAGATGGCCGGCTGCCTATGCACATCTGTCATCTATCCACCCCCTTCCTCTTCCCACAGAAATATCAGCAGCTAGAAAACAACTCTGCTCCATTCAGAAATGTGTGCCCCGGGGATAAACGACTGCTCTCCGGATAATGCACAGCCTGCTGCCAGCACTGGTATTCTACAAGACCATATGGGAGGGAGATGGAGGGATTAGTTACCCTACAGCATGGCAGAGCTGGGTCACCACTGTGCCTAGGCTAGATGTCCATCATGCACATTACACAGTACAATCCCATGCCAGGGAACCATCCATCCACTGCAACGGCTGCAGCACTACAGAATACATGTACACTTATCTATAATAGGGGGGACACATATAGCCCAGCTAAATCCAAGTGATAAGATATTTATGATAACAAAAAAAAACAAAAAAAAAAAAAAATTGAACGTTTTGAGTCTTAAATCGTTATTAAAAAAAATATGAATTCAATGTCTGGGCAAGCCTGACCGATTATTATTATTATTATTATTATGCGTATTGTCATTATATGAGGTCAATAATCCCTTCCTTCTCTATGTGGGCTGTTAATCCATTGTAGAGAGACTCCATAATATGACTGAATGCAGTCCATGAATGCAGTCTATAGGCTCAATAATCCCAAGTGTGTCACTCTTCTAAAGAGGAGCTCTGAATTATTACCAGTAGCTCATTATTGCTGTGTGTGGGGACTATGATTATTATTTTATTATTATTATATAAGGTCAATAGTCTTTGCTGTTAATCCATTTATGCCAATAATATCAATAATTCAGTGCGAGGGGGCCTATTATTATTATTATTATTATTAAAATTATTATAGGGGGTCAATATAGTTTATGTTATGTGAGGTGATAATCCAGTGTACAGGGCCCTATATTTTCTAACAGTAAATGCTAAGAATAGGATGTGTGGGGAATTATTATTATTAGTATTATTATTATTATCATTATTGTAATTATTATTGCCTGGGGTCAGTAAACATGTTATTCCTTATAAGGTATTATTCCATTGCACAGGGGCTCTTGTTGTATCGATATGATTATATTCATTGTGTGAAAATTGTATATTATCATTAGAGCATGTACCATGTGATGATGATAATAATAATAATAATAATAATAATAAAATAATAATAATAAAAATAAAAAAAGGTTAATACTGTGTGCATGGTACTAATTTAGGGGAAAATCAGCCATTGTATTTTGTTCTATATATTGGGGGAGCTATATCAATATAGTGAATATGTTTACATTATAAAGTGATTTGATCCAATAAGCGAACAACTGAAATAGAAATGGATTAAAACATGCACTTTTTATGGTATATTACTGCTATTATTATTATTATATAATAATAATAATAATAATATTAACTATATTGTTGTTTGGAATTATTCGAATGTTTATGCTTAGTCCTAAAGGGTATCTGTATAGAGTTCTTATGATGAGGATGATTATTATTTAATCTATATTATTGAACAGTGTTTTTAAAAGCAGCTCAGTTTACACCATAGATGGATGCTTTTTGTTATCCAGTTTGTGGCAGCTCAGAATTTTTTTTCCCCCATATGTCTGGGTATTTACATTTATTTGATTTAATTTAGCAGTAAAATGCCTTCCAATATTATAAAGTGCATTAATATAATCGGTCTGAGTTGATGAAAGGCTGTGGAGTGCTGCAGACTAAGCGGACCTGTCATTAGAACACAAGGCAATGTAGAGGTGGCCTCCAGCAGATACAGAGGTGACATTCTGCTAGGACAGTCCTATCCTGGGGATTCATGAAGCATATTGTACCTAAATAATTTGCCAGAACAGTCCTATCCTGGGGATTCATGAAATGTATTGTACCTAAATAATTTGCCAGAACAGTCCTATATTGGGGAATCATAAACTTATTGTACTTCAATAATATCTAAGGTCCAAAGAGCCAATCTTCCATCAGAGGTATATACAATACAGAGAGAGGGCTGCAGTGGTGACCTATGGGTCTATGATAGAAGGATGGAGACAGAAGAGACATTGAGAGATTGTAGGTCAGCAGTAGTAAGATATAAAATCTATGAGAGGTGTGGGGAGAAATCTGATGGCACTTATTTAAATGAATGTGATTTGCAGGCTGCTCCCTCCCAGCACACAACATATGTACATGGCACACAAAGGCTCTGTTTCTTTAAGAGAAGCTTCCTGCGCTCAGCAATTTAGGAGGATCAAGTGTCTCTATCCAGATGGTCTAAACTGCATCAGACGACTCTCATCCAGGGGGGGACACCCTACCAGTCCTGAGATCTCTACAAACCACAAAAATCCATGTCTACTATCACAATCCCAATATATATATATATATATCTTTATATACCTGTATAAACACACTGCTTATTAGTCAGGCTGTAGAGAACAGAAGGAAACTTGTCCAGCCATCAAGTTGCATACCTGCCATTGTTCTCTGGTCCCAGGCTCCCATCCAGGTCCACACAGAGGAAGAAAGAGAGATCCATAAGACATTGGCATGTCCTGGACAATGATGTGGTTATGGGGGTCCTACATGGGCCCTTTATACATCCCTGGAAGCATGCAGGCTCCTCCTTCTCTTGTGCCCAATGTACCTGCTGTTTATCATTCTAAAGAATAAGCTTAGCAAGAAAAAAAAAAAAAAAAAAAAAACTTGCCCACCTCTCCCTACCTGATCCAGCTGTGGCAGGAGTTTGCAGGAATCCAGTTACCATCAAGTGAAAAGAAAACCTGTAATGGGATCTTATTGCCTTCATTAAGCAGGTTAACATTTGATCAGGAACAATCAGATAAGTAGTCCCTCACCCCTTACACCCCCAGTCATCACTGCCATCTTTTGCCACATCCCTTGTTTCTAGCTGATTAACTTTTGGAGAAGTTGAAACCTCATCTGAGTTTCAGGTCTCAATGAAAGAACAGGAGAGCAGCAAAGCCCCTCATGAATATTTCATGTGCTCCATGCTTGTGTGCCTAACCTGGCTTGTTCCACATGACGTCTGCCATTGTGCTTGCTGTCTGTCAGGATGGGTGGGGGCATGTAACACAAGCACCCCAGTGGCATCAGGTCTCCTTTGTTGCTGCTGATGTGTGATACCTGTACAGGAGAGGCTGCTGAATGGAGCAGACATGGCATAACTCTGCACTGGACACTGCTGAGCTGTCTAATCCTCTTGGCTCATGCTGAGCTACTACCAGTGCAGAACATATAGTACAAAATGATGGATTATTCCATACTGTGGGGCGGATGTACACATTATGCGGTCTAGTACTAGATCTCACATTGGGATTAAACTAAATACTAAGACTGATTGCTAGACAGATACACCATTTTACATTTATAGCCAAGTGAAACGACTAAACAAAAATGCCAATTCTTTGGTGGCTGCATTCGTTTTTAATTATTAGGCTTTCTTTTTCTTGATTTTCACCGGTTAATCTGGCCCGTAAGTCTGCTATTTTTCTGTTACAATTGTTTTTATTGCAGAAAACAAGGTAACATGACAACCGATCACCCACGCCTGTACATTATACTGTACATGGCTTAGCCAAAGACCAGAGCACTTTCAACCTGCGTCGCTTTAACTGACAATTGCGCGGTCATGCAACGTGGCTCCCAAACAAAATTGACGTCCTTTTTTCCCCCACAAATAGAGCTTTCTTTTGGTGGTATTTGATCACCTCTGCGGTTTTTATTTTTTGCGCTATAAACAAAAATAGAGCAACGATTTTGAAAAAAAAAACGCATTATTTTTCTGCGATTTTTATTGTGACTGCGACATTATGGCGGACACATCGGACAATTTTGACACAATTTTGGGACCATTGTCATTTTTACAGCGATCAGTGCTATAAAATTGCACTGATTACTGTAAAAATGACACTGGCAGTGAAGGGGTTAACCACTAGCTGGCTAGGAAGGGGTTAAGTGTGTCCTAGGGAGTGATTCTAACTGTTAGGGGGCGTGACTACGAGTGACACGTCACTGATCATAGCTCCCGATCACAGGGAGCTATGATCAGTGACAGTGTCACTAGGCAGAATGGGGAGATGCTTGTTTACATTAGCATCTCCCCGTTCTTCAGCTCCGTGAGACGATTGCGGGTATCCCCGCGGACATCGAGTCCGCGGGACCCACGATCCTACTCATGGAGCTTGCGGCAGGGTCGCGCATGCGCCACCGGTGGTGCCCATGTGACCACACAGCGGTAAATTCAAAGGGACTCCTACAGGTACGCCCATTTGCCCAGCCATGCCATTCTGACAACGTAAATGTACATGCGGCGGTCGGCAAGTGTTTAAGAGTGCAAAATGTCCACTATGTGACCTAACGAGATAAGCCGAAGGTCCGTATAGATCGTCTAAGTCCAAGGCCCTAGAGGGGGAGCCTATGGGGGTTATTTACAAAAGGCAAATCCACTTTGCAAAGTGCACTTGAAAGTGCAGTCACTCTAAAGGGGTAGATCTGAAATGAGGGAAGCTCTGCTGATTTTATCATCCAATCATGTGCAAGCTAAAATGCTGTTTTTTATTTTCCTTGCATGTCCCCCTCGGATCTACAGTGACTTTACTTCAAAGTGCACTTGCAGTGCGAAGTGGATTTTCCTTTAGTAAATAACCCCCAATGTTTCAGGTGCATTATTATCCGCTGTAAGCTATACACAAACAAATCAAATGGATACCCCTGTAGGGGGGTCAGGGTGAGATGGTAGTCTGTTATTTTTTAACTTCCTTCAACAAACCAAGCTGTCCAGCAAAAGTGGAAATTTGGGCTCTTTTACACTTGTGTTGGCTCTCTGAAGATCAATTTTCAGAGGGCATTTGACAGGTGGTGAGGGGGTGTTATGTTGTCTCCTCGCTGCCTTTTTTAACCCCTAATAACTCGCATCCATGCATGCAATGTACCTGGTTGTAGGGCTGTTGTGGCATAGCCCCCTTCACCTGAATGGACTGGATTTGGTAGGCATTACTGTCCGCCAAACGTTACAGTGTGGATAAACTTTGCTGCGCCGCCATGCAAAACATCGCACTCACGGCATGTGTATAATCATGTACAGCTGCCTTTGCTGCTTAAAGTGGTTGTAAACCCTTACAGACCACTTTGATCTACAGGTAAGCCTAGATTAAGGCTTACCTGTAGGTCCAAGAAATATCTCCTTAAAGCGGAGCTCCACCCTAAAGTGGAACTTCCGCTTATCAGATTCCCCCCCCCCCCTCCGGTGCCACAATTGGCACCTTTCAGGGGGGAGGGGGGTGCAGATACCTGTATAATACAGGTATCTGCACCCACTTCCGGGACTAGCTAGCCACAGCTGCCCCGCCCCTATCCGAGGATGCCCGCCCCTATCCAAGGATGCCCGTTGTATCTTGGGAAACACACAGTTCCCAGGACACAATGTGGACCAATAAAGACGGGGAGAGACTCGTGCATGCGCAGTAGGGAACCGGGCAGTGAAGCCGCAAGCTTCATTTCCTGATTCCCTGACAGAGGATGGTGGCGGGGGCAGCTGAGAGACGAGCGATCGCTCGTCATCTTCTGCCGACATCGCTGGAACCTGGAACAGGTAAGTGTCTATTTATTAAAAGTCAGCAACTGCAGTATTTGTAGCTGCTGACTTTGAAAAAAATAATCTCAGATGGACCTCCTCTTTAACCTACACGGTTTAGGAGATATTTTACAAAAAAAGGGCACCGCTGTCTAAGGCACATGCGCGCCGTTGACAACGGCGCAGGCGCGCCGTAGACAAGGCACAGGCACACTGTGCGCGTCGCAAGTGAAGGCAAACATGGCGTCACTTGCGCGCATGGCCCGAGTGACGTCATCGCTGCTCTGGCCACTCACAGCTCCGGAGCAGTGATACCTGGAAGGAATATGGACGCTTCATAGAAGAGGGGACAGCTGTGACATCGCTGGCTCTTGTGTCAGGTAAGTGACACATAATGGGCTACTATGCAATGCATTGTAGTCCATTATGCTTTACCTTTGCAGGGAAACAAAGAGGAAGTAAACCCATCAGAGTTTACTTCCTCTTTAAGGCTCTTTAAGGCTGTCACACACGGGCCGAATATCAACCCATATCGGCCAGTTCAAGTGAAACTATCCAACATTTGGTCAGTGTGTACAGCAGCCTGGCTTATGTCGAATGGGCATGCTGGAAAACCATCAGCTGATCGGCATTCAATCAGGGCTCACAGCTAGTAGTGGGGGAGGGCAGTCCCCCTGTCAGATAACAATAGCTCTGGGGAAATCACTGGACTAACATCACATAGTTAGTACAGCAAGCGCCTCAACGAATAACAACTACCTGTGTGTACCAGGCTTTAGGGGAGCAGATGCGGGTCCCAAACGCAAGTGTAGACTATGCCTTAGAGCAGGGATCTCCAAACTTTCTGAAAAAAGGACCAGTTTACCGTCCTCCAGACTTTAGTGTCCAGTGGGTAAACAATGCCTGATCTTTGGTATTAGAGGGATAAATACTAGTTAGTGTCCGTGGGAGGAATAGTGCCCCATCGTTGGTGTCAGTGGGAGGAATACATTTTTAGTTTTTTTTTCCATCTTTTTTACCTAGTGATCCAGCCAGTAACACACCTCCTGTATTAGCATGCTTACACTCTGGATGAAGGAGTAATAGAGAAATCTTTGGACAACAGCATTGTTAGTGTGGGGGGAGAGTGTTATATGGACTAGCAGATTTAGATATACTAACAAATTGAAGCAAAATCCAGCTAAGGCTCCTATCATATGCAGTGGCCTCTGCTCGGCTTAGCAAGGGATCTGCTCACAGATCCCCTGCTGATTGGAGCCAAACGGGATGGATGTCACATCAATGCCCATTCAGCTTCTGCAGAGCGGACATGGGCGGATCCCTATCAGCTCTATAGGTGGCTGGGTGTACACCAAATCCGCTTGTCCATTTACATCAGACTACCTCTGATCCAGTTTACAAAATGAAAAATAATGCAGCCTTTTCTGTTTTTTTTATACTGGACCTGGGTGGCTTCAGAGATAGGTGGGTGTAAATGGATACAAGTCTGTTTAATTGAAATTGGTAATCTACAAAATAATGAATATTTGCTTTTGATTCTTTTTTTAAGACTCATAATAACATCGGTCCAATATTGCATCTGTCCTCTGCCAGCTCTAAGACTGAAATCCGAGAGATCAAAGACCACTGATCGCTCGGTTCTCAGGGCTCGATGAGCAGAGAGCTGGTGACGGTCACTCACTGGAGATCTGGGCTATGGAGGTGGTGGGAGCGGCTGGCTCAGGCTCTCAGTGGCTTGCTGAGAGGTTGAGATAGGTGGTCCAGGGTTGTGGGGGAATCCCGACCATATTGTCGCGACCTTGCCCCAGACTGAACCCACTATGCGACATCAGCTGACAGTGGACTCTGCTGTCTGCTGAAAATGGGTCACAGGAGTGCAGAACGAACTGCACTCCTGTGATCCATAGGATAAGTACAGCCAAATTAGCTTTGGCTGTACTTCTCCTTTAGTACCACTTTAATGGCTGGTAAACTGCAATATAGTAAATTTTAGTTTTATTACCACTTTACAGGCCAAGATCACCATAAACCTTATTACCACTTTACAGGCCAAGATCACCATAAAAGAAAGAAATGAACTGCGCTGGCTACCAAATAACACTAATCCAAATAATCTCCTTCTGCTGTGCTATATGTGCAGGTCCTGTGATATCACCACCACAAAAAATGCATATGTATACAAATATATAAATTATTATTTTCTGTGCCACTGTGCTATAGATAAACACCAACAACTAATGTCAGTGTTGGCCGTCAAAACAAAAACCATATAACATATACCAATAAGTGTATTTAAAAAACATATAAATGTATATTCGTGACTCCTCCGTTTAAAGTCAAGAAAAACACAGGAATCATTTCTAACAATCAATGACTCCTGGTTGCTCTTGTGTGTTTCCTGCTTTCACAGTGAGATTCACCCTTTAGTGCCACCACCACCTTACGAAATGGCCACTCACCAGATATCAATTGAATGCTCGCCTTTGGTTCATTAGATGGATAACCACTCCTTAAAGTCAATCACCGGATATTCAAAACTCATAAGGAAACATGTAGAGCTATCATGGTGTAGTATTTCTCAATGCGTTTATTTAAAAAAATTTAAAACATATTGCACTCACATTTCACAGTGTCAACAAGCCAACACCAAGCTTATCCAGCCATGTATGCAGGTTCCACCTAGGTCGAAGTGAAGGTCTCCTCTATCTCACATGCGTACCAAACAGTTGGGTCCCCGCTACCGGCGTTCACGCTATTCAAAAAGTCCCAGCAGCCTCTACGCGTTTCGCAATCTCGTTGCGTCGTCAGGAAGCATACATGGCTGGATAAGCTTGGTGTCGGCTTGTTGACACCGTGAAATGTGACTTTAAACGGAGGAGTCACGAATATACATTTATATGTTTTTTATATACACTTATTGGTATATGTTATATGGTTTTTGTTTTGACGGCCAACACTGACATTAGTGGTTGGTGTTTATCTATAGCACAGTGGCACAGAAAATAATAATTTATATATTTGTATACATATGCATTTTTTGTGGTAGTGATATCACAGGACCTGCACATATAGCACAGCAGAAGGAGATTATTTGGATTAGTGTTATTTGGTAGCCAGCGCAGTTCATTTCTTTATTTTTTGTTTAATTTAACCCCACTCACGGGTTTGTTTGACTGCAGCACAACTACACATAATAGATTTGGTGCGCCGGTATTTTTTGTTTTTTTCCAAGATCACCATAAACCCATATATATATATTTCCCCCCCTGATTGTTGGAAAATGAAATAAGTTCCTTGCTTCTTACTGGGGCTCCAGTGGATAGATTTTCCACCAATAAACAACAATTGTGCCTATTACAAGGCCAAAAACAAAGAGGTCACACTATAATGGGTTCTGTGCTTACAAGGCCAAAAACAAAGAGGTCACACTATAATGGGTTCTGTGTAACACAGAATAAATACATACTAGGGGGATCTTCATATGGGAGAGTGGCATCATCAATATGGCTTTGTGGGAAGACAATATACACTACTAAAATATTAGAGCCAGTGGGTGATCGAGAGAAGTGTGCAGACTGCTTTTGCTGATCTGGATTTGAAATGCTAGTTGCCTGGCTGCTTTTTTTCTGAGTCAGTGACATGGCACAAGCATGCAGTAGGTAGGGTCAAAGTAAAGTCAGAAACCCTGGTCTGCATACTTCTGTTTAATAATTTGGTTTAATAATTCTGTCTCAATGACTCCAAAAAGTAGCAGCCAACAAGCATTTTCAGAAAGAGAAGTCATCAATGGCAGACTCTATTTCTCTCTTTCTCTCAGTAAACAAATGAATTGAATCTACCAGTGCCTATTCATAACTGAAATATCAGTTTTGTGTTGAGTCAGCCTTATCTTCCAGAATATATGATGCATTAATTAGATTGTCAAGCTACACAGTCATTTGTGAGTTCTGCACTTAGATCTGCTGATATTAAACTTGCCTTGGTAAAATACGAAATAAAGAATAACAACATTTAAATGGCATGAATGGAAACACATTAATGAAAAACATTTGAACATAGAACAAAAGCCTGCTTTTCCAATGCTTCACTTTTAAGTAATTATTTTAAATATTAATTTAATTATTTATTTATTTGTTTATTGATTGATTGTGTATTTATTTATTTATTTAACATAGTTACATACATAGTTACCTAGTTAGTCTGGTTGAAAAAAGACACAAGTCCATCTAGTTCAACCAATAAAACATTGTTATATTAGTAATTTGTTTATATATTTATTTATTTATTATTTCATTTATTTATTTTAGTAATTATTTTAGTAATAATTTATTAATTTAAGAAATCATTTTATTTAAAACTTTATATAATGAACATTGACATGTACACCAACAAAGCTAGCAAAGAAATTGGGGCGTATTTATCATGGATTTTTACATTTTTTTTCCTGGTTGTAGGTCCAGTAAACTCCCCCATGTGATACATGTGATATGTTATGCCCCGTACACACGGTCAGACTTTCCGACGGAAAATGTGCGATCGGAGCTTGTTGTCGAAAATTCCGACCGTGTGTAGGCTCCATCTGACTTTTTCCATCCGAATTTCCGACACACAAAATTTGAGATCTGGATCTTAAATTTTCCGACAACAAAATCCATTTGCGTAAATTCCGATCGTGTGTACACAATTCCGACGCACAAAGTGCCACGCATGCTCAGAATCAAGCAGAAGAGCCGCACTGGCTATTGAACTTTATTTTTCTCGGCTCGTCGTACGTGTTGTACGCCACCACGTTTTTGACGTTCAGAATTTCCGACCAACTTTGTGTGTATGCAAGACAAGTTTGAGCCAACATCCGTCGGAAAAAAAAACATGGATTTTGTTGTCGGAATGTCCGATCGTGTGTACAGGGCATTAGAGTGTGCTTGTCAAGTCAGACCTGATAAACGCCAATGAGAGGAAATGGCAAGCATCTCACCTATTTGTGATTATCAGGAATGGTGAACTCCAGTTGTTAGATTACACAAGAGGAAGAAAACCACGGGACTTTAAAGGTGTCAATAAATTGAAAAAACATTTTTTACAAACAAAAATATAAATTTTAACAATAAAAATTCAGAAAAATTCCTTGTTGTACTACTTGATCAATTCATATACAAATACAGAAACTACCGCTCTACATGTTTTGCTTCGAGTGAGCTTCTTCAGGAGACTCTAGATTGCTGTATGAATTGAATGCTAAAGAATAACAAAAGAACAACAGAATAGGAATAATTACACAGAAATATTGCATCTATCATAACATAGGTATACATAAGTACACTTTTCTTTAATTTAATATATTAACAATAATTAAACATCTTTTAAAGTATAATGCAGATTGAGATTCCCGTGGTTTTCTTCTTCTCATGTACTCTTCATAAAAATTGGGATGTGGTGTCTACTCTGATCTCGTTGCCCTTACCTTTAAAAATCCAGTTCTTAGATGTCACATCTCTGTATTTTTCATGCAAATATGACTGCAGTACAATGCCTTTTAGATGTGCCTTACATGTTTCACCATTCATCTTTATAAAGGGTGTGCTTTGCTGGATACTACACCAAAGATGCACTAAGCAGGATTTCCTTTTAAATGAATTAAACCAAAACTCATAGGGGGGGGGGGGGGGATAGTATACTGATATACTGTGCTTCATTCTAATATATTAAAGTTTTATTTTTTTCTCCTGCTTTTTATAGTCACAGTTTTAATGAGATGGGGAATATTTAGACACAAAGGAAAAAATTATATATATATTTTAAATATCACACCCAAATGACTCTTAGTTTGTCTACATAATTTTGAAATGGAACATTTCACCAGTCCATCAAAGTAACCTCTAAATGCTCAGTTCTAGCTATTAGTCAGTGTTCAGTTTCAGCTTCATTGTTTTAAATAAGGCCTCCTTCACATGACCATAAAACCGGCATAAAATTATACTGATAAGTAGGCAAGGAACAAGAGTTTCTGCGTAAATAGATTTGTTGTTAAATGCATAAAAATGTCCTGTTCTTCTTGTCAATGGTAGATGTGTATACGCATGTCTTCAGATGCAGATTTGTGGATTTTGTTACAGAACTGAAAGTAATGCATTTTTACACACCTGTGTGAATGCCTCCATTGAAAACAATGCAGTTGCGTTCGAGTTCGTAAATAAATGTGTTTTTTTATGGACCTGTGAATGAGGCCTAATTATGTCCAGTGCTGAGGCACAGAGGAGTGTTGTGAATCCCCAGCTTTCTACTGTACAGTCAGAAATGTAAAGCATCAACGCAGCAGATTTCCCAGTACTGATGATTACTTAGCAATATTATTATTAGTGTAACAAGGTAAAAGGATTTATACGTCTGGGACCTGTCTCTCCTATGTATTTGACCTTGCTGATGACTAAATATTGAATAAAATAAATGATTTTTACATGATTTCAACATGGCACTTTTCAATAAAATAGAAACCAGCAATTTTGATTTTCCCTATTTTTCATCTGTAGAAAAGAATTGTGAAATCCTAGAATTCTTGTATTTGATCTGTTAGATCAAATTTGGCTAACCATAGACCTAATGCTGCGTACACATGACCGGACTTTTCGACAGCAAAGGTCAGACGGAACGAATCCGTCAGACAATTCGATCGTGTGTGGGCTCCATCGGACCTTTGCTGTCCAAAAATCTGACGGACTTTAGAAATAGAACATGTTTCAAATTTTTCCGCTGGACCCAGTTCCTATCGAGAAATCCGTTCATCTGTATGCTAGTCCGACGGACAAACGACGCAAGGGCAGCTATTGGCTACTGGCTACGAACTTCCTTATTCTAGTCCAGTCGCATGTCATCACATTCAAATCCGTCTGACTTTAGTGTGATTGTATGTGGCCAAGTCCGTTCATTCGGAAAGTCCGTCGGAACTCCGCCGAAAGTCCGTCGGAAAGACCGTCGGACCTAGTCCATCAAAAAGTCCGGTCGTGTGTACGCGGCATTAGACAGTCTGAAGAAACTGGTGATTTGGAGTCCAAAATTTATTTGTCTAAAGGAGACCATACATAACCTAATTTTCTAACTGCCTTAAATACTATGAGGTTGATTTACTAAAGACAAATATACTGCAATGCAATATATAGTGCAATGCAGGTGCAGTTGCTTTAGACCTGAAAGGAAGCTCTGAAATGAGGGGAAGCTCTGCTTATTTCTACCATTCAATCATGTGCAAGCAAAATGCTGTTCTTTATTTTCCTTGCATGTGATTGAGTATTCTTTGCAACGTGAAGCTTTACCTCATTTATTAAGCTTTGGAGCAAGTGCACTTGCATTGCACAGTATATTTGTCTTTAGTAAATCAACCTCATTGCATTTAAGGCTGTTAGAAAATTAGGTTATGTATGGTCTCCTTTAGACAAATGAATATTGGACTACGAATCACCAGTTTCTTCAGACTGCTGTCTTAGATCTATGGTTAACCAAATTTGATTTAACAGATTGCCTTTAGGAAATCAACCCCAATGTATAACTTTTGCTGCAAAGCCAATTATTTTCACAAGATGATCTTATTTGATCCAATTGCAGTGATGCATGAAAGTGACAAAAAAATGTTTGATTGGCTGTAAAATCATTTAGATGATTTTTTGCCATTTTGTGAGTTTACTTTAGAAGGTCAAATATGCCAAATATCCAAAATTAGTTAAATATTTCTGTATTCCAAAGCATAGACACCCTGGCAACCAGATAGTAATCCATCCTCAGTGAGTATGGAGCGTAAGCTAGAAATCCATGGCAAAAGAAGATATCTGTGGACAGAAAAATTAAGAACTTTATCTATGCAAACAAGAAAAAGAAAACCCTTCAGAGACACAAACCTTACAGGAACAGGTTCACTTTAATTGTTAATAGAACAGATTCATAATGAATCACAAATTATTTGTGTTTTTTTTTTTTTTTTTTAATGTGAAAAGTTATGAGAAGAAACATTTTAAATGCAACAAAAGCAATTGGCAGATTGAGAAAAATTGTTTAAGATTCACATAAAACTTTGATAGGATCAGATGGTAAATTCTTTGATTGTATCCTATTAAAATAATTTTGGTCAGATCAATCAGTAGTGCTAGAAATTGATCAAATATGAGCATACTGTAAATGCTCTTGATTTTTTCCCTCAATTTTGATATCAAACAATTCATATATTAATATAATTGCATCTTGTACGAGCTCCATAGGAAAATGCGTTCTTAGATACACATAGCCAAAAACATTTATTTATAGAGCTGAACATTTTTATCTGTTTTGCAAGACAAAAAATCAGTTTGCTGTCTATTTTTCCAGACATACATGATTCTCAGGCATATTACTTGTACCTGGAAGAACCATTTCTATGTTACCTGGTAACATTATATATGGTAATTTAGTAAGCAAACAAGCTTTATGGTAGAAAATATTGATGCTGTTTGCATAAAAAATTCATATATGTGAGTATGCTTTCCCAAGTCTGACAAACATGTCTAATGCCCATGACTAGCCTTTATTAATTGATAATTTAATTCCCAATTGTATAGGAATTGGGTGATTTTAATGGTTTAGCAGTAAGGATGAGCCGAACACCCCCCCGTTCGGCTCGCACCAGAACCCGCGAACGGACCTAAAGTCCGTGCGAGCTTTAGAACCCTATTAGTTATAATGGATGCGAACGTTCGAAATTAAAAGTGCTCATTTTAAAGGCTAATATGCATGTTAATGTCATAAAAAGTGTTTGGGGACCTGGGTCCTGCCCCAGGGGACATGTATCAATGCAAAATTTTTTTTTAAAAACGGCCGTTTTTTCAGGAGCAGTGATTTTAATAATGCTTAAATTGAAACAATAAAAGTGTAATATTCCTTTAAATTTCGTACCTGGGGGGTGTCTATAGTATGCCTGTAAAGGGGCGCATGTTTCCCGTGTTTAGAACTGTCTCTGCGCAAAGTGTCATTTTTGAAAGTAAAAAAGCTATTTAAAATCACTCGCGGCTAATGTTAATTCACGGCTCCCGTAACACAGAGAACAGTGATTCATTGAAACTCATTCATAAAAAAAAAGTCATTGATAAAAAAAAAAAAAAAAAAAATCAAAAAAAAAAAGCGTAGGGGTCCCCCCAAATTCAATAACCAGGCCCTTCAGGTCTGGGATGGATATTAAGGGGGATCCCAGCCAAAAAAAAAAAAAAAAAATGGCGTAGGGTCCCCCTCAAAATCCATACCAGACCCTTGAGGTCTGGTATGGATTTTAAGGGGAACCCTAGCCAAAAAAAATGGCGTGGGGTCCCCCTCAAAATCCATACCAGACCCTTATCCGAGCACGCAACCTGGCAGGCCGCAGGAAAAGAGGGGGGGACGAGAGCGGCCCCCCCTCTCGCCTGAACCGTACCAGGCCACATGCCCTCAACATTGGGAGGATGCTTTGGGGGTCTAAGACCCCAAAAGCACCTTGTCCCCATGTTGATTAGGACAAGGGCCTCTTCCCCACAACCCTGGCCGGTGGTTGTGGGGGTCTGCGGGCGGGGGGCTTATCGGAATCTGGAAGCCCCCTTTAACAAGGGGACCCCCAGATCCCGGCCCCCCCCCTGTGTGAAATGGTAAGGGGGTACAAAAGTACCCCTACCATTTCACCAAAAAAGTGGCAAAAATGGTAAAAAGGACAGGAGACAGTCTTTGACAATTCCTTTATTAAAATCTTCTTTCTTCTTTCTTCATCCTTCGGATTCTTCATCTTCTCCTTCCTTCATCTTCTTCCATCTTCTTCTTCCATTTTCTTCTTCCTCCGATCCGCTTCTTCTTGCGCTGGTCTTCTCGTCCTTCTCGTCCGGCATCTTCTTCCGTCGGCGTCGGCGTCGGTGTCGGTGTCTTCTTGGGCCGCTCCGCGCAATGGGAGGCTCCCGCTGTGTGAGGCTCCGCTCCATCTGACAGGTCTTTTAAAACGGAGGGCACCTGGTGACCCCGCCCCCCTCTGACATCATGGGGAAAGCCATCATGGAATTCCCCATGACGTCCCTGTGCGTCAGAGGGGGCGGGGTCACCAGGTGCCCTCCATTATAAAAGACCTGTCAGACGGAGCGGAGCCTCACACAGCGGGAGCCTCCCATTGCGCGGAGCGGCCCAAGAAGAGACAGAGACACCGACGCCGACGGAAGAAGATGCCGGACGAGAAGGACGAGAAGACCAGCGCAAGAAGAAGCGGATCGGAGGAAGAAGAAAATGGAAGAAGAAGATGGAAGAAGATGAAGGAAGGAGAAGATGAAGAAACCGAAGGATGAAGAAAGAAGAAAGAAGATTTTAATAAAGGAATTGTCAAAGACTGTCTCCTGTCCTTTTTACCATTTTTGCCACTTTTTTGGTGAAATGGTAGGGGTACTTTTGTACCCCCTTACCATTTCACACAGGGGGGGGGCCGGGATCTGGGGGTCCCCTTGTTAAAGGGGGCTTCCAGATTCCGATAAGCCCCCCGCCCGCAGACCCCCACAACCACCGGCCAGGGTTGTGGGGAAGAGGCCCTTGTCCTAATCAACATGGGGACAAGGTGCTTTTGGGGTCTTAGACCCCCAAAGCATCCTCCCAATGTTGAGGGCATGTGGCCTGGTACGGTTCAGGCGAGAGGGGGGGCCGCTCTCGTCCCCCCCTCTTTTCCTGCGGCCTGCCAGGTTGCGTGCTCGGATAAGGGTCTGGTATGGATTTTGAGGGGGACCCCACGCCATTTTTTTTGGCTAGGGTTCCCCTTAAAATCCATACCAGACCTCAAGGGTCTGGTATGGATTTTGAGGGGGACCCTACGCCATTTTTTTTTTTTTTTTTTGGCTGGGATCCCCCTTAATATCCATCCCAGACCTGAAGGGCCTGGTTATTGAATTTGGGGGGACCCCTACGCTTTTTTTTTTGTTTTTTATTAATGAATGACAGCTCTCTGTGTTACAGGAGCCATCAATTCATTAGCCGCGAGTGATTTAAATAGCTTTTTTCCTGCAAAAATGACACTTTTTTGCAGGGAAAGTTCTAAGCACAGGAAACCTGCCCTCCTTCACAGGCTACCTATAGACACCCCCCAGATGTGATACTGCAATGCTGTTCTAACAGCATGCACACACATATCCCCAGAAATAAAGAACATATTGTTGTCAGCAGTCAGCAGCACACTGACACGCTGACACTGTGAGTGAAACATAATATGCGAGGCCGCCGCAGCGGCGGCCTCTTATACCGTGGGGCGTGTATTAAAGCCCCTGAGCTATAATTGGCTACAGGCATCCTGCCTGTAGCCAATTATGGCTCTCCTCGCTGCCGGCGCTGTGATTGGCCAAGCATGCGGGGTCACAGTGCATGCTTGGCCAATCATCAGCCAGCATTGCACTGCGCGGGCCGCAATGCATTGCGGGGCCGCTCGCATCACACGAATTTGATGCGAGCGGTCCCAATAGTTCTGGGCTCGCCGAGCGAGCGAACACCCGGTGCTCGATTCGAACATGGGTTCGAATCGAACACCGGGCTCATCCTTATTTAGCAGTCCCTTTCACTACATATTGTATCTTCTGGTAAAGTTGACTGATCTCCTGCTACCAATACACACCATAAACTCACAAATGTTATTATAATTTTACTAAAAATGACCATCACAAAAAAACAGAACATGATACAATGTGATTAAGAATTTTCTTTCATGCTAGGACCAGTTTTTACATTACTTAATTCATTGTAGTTATTTGTATAGCACCAACGATTTATGCAGCACTTTACATACAGTATTGCACATTCACATCAGTCCCTTGTCTCAAGGAGATTACAATCTAAGGTTCATACCTTATGCTTGGACCAGTTGTTTCCTTATTTTATTTATTACAGAGATTTATATACCACCAACAATTTATGCAAGACTTTACATATTGTACATTCACATCAGTCCCTACCCTCAAGGAGCTTACAATCTAAAGTCCCTACCTCACATGCATACATACAAATACTAGAGCCAATATAGTCAGGAGCCAATTAACCCACAAGCATGTCTTTGGAGAGGAAACCTGAGTACATGGAGAAAACCCAAGCAAATAAGGAGAACATACAAAGTCAATGCAGGTAGTATCCTGGTTGTGGTTCACACTGTTGACCATGGTGCTGCAAAACAAGAGTGTTAACTTATATGGCACTGTGCCCAATAAATAGATTATTAATTTACCAAGCCATCCACTATTGCTACTAATTTTGATTGATTGTTGTTGATTGATTGATTTGACAATTCTTTAATTAAAATGTTTGTGTTAAAATGTTGACTTTATGAAATAAGTTTTGGATGTATGGTCAGCTTAAGAAACATATCATTGGCAGTTTATATGCAATATAGGGTTTATTTTTGTGTTTTGTTTTTGACATTTTTTTGATATGATTAAACTCTGAAAAGAGCACATGCAGTCATTTTTAAGGCTAAGCTGTAGCACAGGCAGCTATCAGTTATTGTAGTAAGTATGAAGGAGGGGGCACCAGCAAATTGACAGATATACAGCATCTGCAATTCAGCCTTATAATGACATGTGCTATCCTATTACACCAGCTCCAATGTACACAGCAGGTGCCCTCCACAAAAGGTTCAATAAACTATTGGGGAAGCTTTTAAGAGCTCTGTTTGTTTCCTTCAAATTGAGTCTGGAGCAGGTAGTAAAACACCAATAGTTTACTTAGTGTACAAGGAGTTCATTACAAGACTTTGGCCCCTGCAGAGAATAAATCAGCATGACTATATTCATTAAAAACTTTGTGTTACACTCTAAGGCTACATGCACACTGCTTCTACGGGAATTTTGTATTCTGCCTGTAGAAGGAACTTAATGTTATCCTATGTGTCCATGCACAATTTTTTAAGATCAACGTTTAGAGACAGGAAAAAAAAAACTTCTGATTCGCGTTTCTGATTGGAGCTTGGAGGCAGAAAAAAAAAAAAACATAAAACTCTCCTAAACTAATCTAATTTGTACAAAAATTAGCGATTTTTACTCAAAAGAGAACAGACTTTTTTTAAGCCCAGTGTGCATGGAGCCTAACACTAGAGAACACTGGAAGACTCTTTACTGAATAAAAGGGTTTTATTTCATAAACATATTTTACAAATAATAAAAAAAAATCATCATGAATTCTTAATACATTTTCCATAAAATTATAACAAAAGAAGTAGACAGTGTCAGGAATGTTTAGACAAGAATGTGACATAACATACAATTTGGGAACTATAAAATGTCACACACTGTCTTTAGGGATCTTCAGGATTCACAGTGCTTCAGGAGGTATCTATAAAGTAAGCGGTTATTATTGTCAAAGATGCCATATATGTTAGGACCTATCAAAATATTTTTAATCAAAATAATTGTTTCATTGAGAGAAAGAGAAAAAGAAAACAGCCATCAACATAAATACTGTATACCCACAATATACATATTAAGAAAAATAAGGAGATCTTAGATATGCAATACTGTACAAATAAATTGCATTCATTATCAGTATTAATTCATGGCACATTGTATTTCATAATTATTTTTACAGTATTTTATTTATTTATGTCTTTTTTGCAACAAAAAATATGACTGATTTACTAAAGGAGCAATTTTTAGCCTTGTTTGTGTTGTATATTGCTTTTATTGCATATTCTGCTTTGAAGGAATTAAACAAAACATTGGAATCAAATTAGCTGGTGAAGGGCAAAAAATTCCATAGCTAGGTTGCACTATCTGACCTATGCCTTGTATCTTCACTTACACACCTTTAATTTTAGCATTGGGTGCATCTTTACACAAGTAATGTAATGCTCACAGCAGGCTTGATGCCGAAGAAGCACATTGATGCTTGCATACAGTATTTAGTAATGTGGGTCAATGTAGTAGAATAACTCAGCATGCATGATTTTCAAGGTCGTGTCTTCCTATGCACAATGAGATGCACTGTGACCTATCCATTTACCGATTACAGCCGTAGAGATACATGTAGTCTGTATGCATGTAACGAGGCACAACACTGGACCACAACAGACCTAAAAATGTGTCTAAATGCTGTCATTTTGTAAAGTGTTAAAAATGACTAGGCTTTTGCATCAGGCAGTTAAAAAGCAGGAATGTTAGTTAAATTATGTTTGACACTTTTAATTCAACTAATAAACAAACTATAATTTTAAATAGTATGTCAATGAGAGCATTCTAGGTTAACTCACAATCAGTAAAGATTCAGAGACTGACATATTTAAGGGAGAACTAAATGGCTTTGGGTCAATTTCTTTTCATTTTTTAAATGTATGCATTTTGAAATTGATGCTTTATATTTGTTTTTTAGTATTTTATTAAAAATCTTTTTACAAATAAACGTGTAATATATGATGTACCATGACAGCACACAGCACATAGCTTAATGGATGTTATTGTACTTTCATTACCTTACTGAATAATTAGTCCAACCATGAGTATATTTAATTCAAAAATCATCACTGCTTTACATGTATATGCTTTTTTATTAAAAAAATTATTTTTAAAATGCATCTTTCATTAAAATATTACCAGGGAGGCTTTTTATGAAATTCCGTATCCTTGCACTTGGTGACAACTTCCAATTGTACAGGTATGGTCCGCCGTCATCAGTAAACTAGCCAGAGCAATGATGTGCAGCTGATGACTTAGCAAGTCCATACAAACAGCAAGTGGCCTAGTGAGGCTGGAGGAGATCAGCAGCACTAAGAAGCAAAAAAAGCTGAAGACAGTATCTTAAGAAAAAAATGTTTTTCTTGAAATACAGAACCAGACCAAACAATATGTCACCCAGTTAGCATTTAGGTATGTTTTAGATATACTTTTATTCATTCCTTATTTTAGCTGAACATCATGGTGATTATATGTCAAACTTTCTAGGACTGTGCAACTTAAAGTATGTTTCTTACACTGGTACATGGATACATATTGAAATGAAGCTGGTGTATATTCTGCAGCATAAACTTGTTTTTTCCCCAAGAGGTCCCCTTAAGCAAAACTGTAATTCATTTTTCACTGGTTTGCTGTTTCATTGGTTAAATAATGTTAGTGGAGTTTGCTTCACAAATTGCAAAATTACATGAAATCATACTCTCCCGGTTTTCTGGGTTACTGCTTGTCCTTTTTTTAAAACACGGTAACCCACAAAAAATTTGATCCTTTGATATATATCCTTTGATATATAAAAATATTAAAAGTTTTATTATGATGTGTCACATAAAAGCCATAAAAGGTCTATGCTTACCAAGGCTCAGGGCACCTCCCCTGGTCTCCCCCAAAGGTCTAACAGGGGTAATTGCCCAATGTGATTGTTTGTGTTTTAATGTGGGCTGGCATAGATGTCTGAGGGGGGTTGTATCCTGCTTTGACCACACTCTGGTGTCTGTGGCTAGCTTTACATGTTAGTGGTAATCATTATAACAAAGCCCTTCACTGTACTGAGCCATTAAAAAAAAAACTTCTGATTAACACGAAAGGAGGACTCCAAGGTACATACTAAAAACATATATTCTGCTCGGATTTTCAGTCATCTCAAAGGGTAACTTGAACAGTTCAGGTAAATTTGTTAATGGGCTATAATTTACATTATGTAAAAATTGTATAAATAAACACTTAATATAGGGTGCACCCATGACACTTCACTTTCAGAACATTCTGGGTTTTCTAAAGAAGCAGCCCAGCAGTAGCTGTTTCCTTTATGCCTCTCTCTCTCTCTCTCTCTCTATATCTATCTCTCTCTCTATATCTCTCTCTCTATCTATATCTCTATATTATATATATATGTGTGTGTATATATATATATATATATATATATATATATAACATATATAAAAAATATATATATATATATATATATATATATATATATATATATATATATATACATATATATATATATATATATATATATATACATATATATATATATATATACATATATATATATATATATACAGATATATATAAAATACCACAAACTATTAATTTCCTAATTCTCTAAGCCCAGGCTAACTCATCTGGAAAAAAGCATGTGCATGTGTTGTAACATACAGCAAGAACAACAGCTCTCAGTTCATGCATAGGCATAGGCATGCATAGGCTGTTCACCAAACTAGTCAGAAAAAGATTTTTCTTGAAACTCAACTTTCAACTGCTCTGGGAAACCTAGATATTGGTTGAATGCTGGAAATAATTCTCCTAACTAAAAACAGTTGACTACATCTTAAAAATCAGAAATGACATATGTGATATACTGTATAGATATCCAGTACATTTCTGCAATACACCTACTTTTCCCCATGTTTTGTCTCTTTAAAAAACATTAGAGATCATTCTTCCATAAATCCAGGGAGCTCCCAACTTCCGATAGTGAGCTGACAACACTGCCTTTGCTGCACTGAAATCCCACAAACAGTGTTGGCAGCCCTGCTTGAGTTCTTCCCTGTTGGACTACAGAGCACCTCATCCTTATGTTAGAGATGTATGTCATACTACCTGCATTGCTTCTTCACCGGACTCCAGCGAGAGTTGCCACTGTCAGTCTGACAGCGGAGTTCCTGGTCTGTATTTAAAAGCTGCTCTCAGCATCTCCTACCTCAGTGATTAGTAACCATTTTTTTTATATTGCTATTAGTTGCAGGACCACAATGCACATACACAGTACACTAAAATGTACATACGTAATGGCGTACCATGACAAACATTCAGTATGCAAACCATCTATGTTTTGTGGTGTACTATATTGATAAAAAAAAAAAATAGGTGTAAGTGCATTAAACCTGCTTTGTGGTGTGTTGGCAGGGTTTAACTCAAAATGAATAGACTACCCTAACAGATTTACTGGTTGTGTAAACAGTCATGGATAGCCGTGGCCGCATTGTATGAGCGAAGTGGCCACAGCACATACCAGTCATTCCAGCTACTAATTGCCCATGTGAATACAAACTTAAAGTTGTTCTAAAATCAATACATTTTTTACCTTAAAGTGATTCTAAAGGCTCAAGGTTTATTTTATATTCATATATTCTATGCATGAAGGATTAAAAACCTTCTGTGAGCTGTGCCCCCAGGCCCCCAATCCTTACCTGGGCTCCCTCCGATCCAGCGATGTTCATATAGCCTCGACTGTCCTGGGACTCTCCCTCCTCATTGGCTGAGACAGCAGCAGGAGCCCATTAGCTCCCATGCTGTTAATCACAGCAAGTGAGCCAATGAGGAGAGACCAGGGGGGAGGCAAGCTGCAGCTTTATGTGTCTCATGGACGCATAGAGCAGCAGCTTGGGAGCGAGTACACAGCAATGCCCCTTGGGCAAGTGGCTTTCTCTGGGGGCAAGGCTCAGGGGGAGGAGCCAAGAGTGGCAGTGGAGGACCTAAAAAGAAGAGGATTGGGGCTTCTCTGTGCAAAACCACTACACAGAGCAGGTACGTATAACATAAGATGAAGCTTTAATACCACTTTAATTCATTCCCTTCAGTAAGGCAAAAAAGTCTTACTATTTGCTCCTTCCTCCCCCTACCTAAACACTTACCTGCATCCTATCTTGATCCAGTGCTGTCCCCACTGGCAGCCCCACACTCCTCTCTTCCTGCAGTCACAGGCTTCACTGAAAGCACTAGGAGCAATTGACTCCTGCTGCTGTCAGTCAAATCCAGTGAGAAAGGAGTGGGTGGGGGCAGAGCCAGGCAGTGTGTTTCTGTGGACACACACAGCCCAGCTTAGGAGTGCGCTCGTACAAGTGCCCTTCCAACATAGGATTTGCTGAGGGGGCACTTGTAGAAGAGAAGAAGAGGAGGGTGCCAGCAGGGGAGGAGGGAAAGGAGGTAAGTAACAGATTTGTGCATCCATAGACCCATAGATTGAGAGAGGGCTCAGGTAAGTGTTTAGGAATTGGGGGGGAAGGGGGGTGTGGAGGAACAAGTAGTGGGATGCTTTTTACTTTTTTTATTTACAACCACCTTTAAAATGTTTTTATATCAGAAAGTAAGTAAACAAGTTTTTTCTCAGAACTTTCAGTCTTTTTTCTTTATACGAGGGTTCTTCAAAAAGTTTCTGCACTTTATATTTCCGTTGGAAACAGTCAGGGCAGGAGGAGTTTTGCTGGTGGCATTAAAAAGTCGGTACGACGCTGGAAAAAATATATCGCAAAGGAAGGTAACTATGTAGAAAAATTATGTAATTTGTTTTTGAAATTCTTAATAAAAAGAGTTTAACAAAGTGTGGAATCTTTTTGAAGAACCCTCATATATAAAAAAAATTAAAATAAGTGTTTGTTAAATACCACCAAAAGAAATCTCTGTCTGTCTCAAAGGAATAATTTAAAATTAATTTTGGTACACTACTGAATGATTGAGTAATTGCTGGATTTGAATGGGGTATATACAGACTGGTACTCAAGTGGTTAAACTAACAGAAATCAGTCAATACAAATATGTGTACTCACTTAATTACTTTTGTACTCACTCTAAATACTATTTTTAAGAATTTAAGAAGAAATTTGGATACTTTGAGAAATATCTTCAACATTACAGAGCAAGTCCAGTTAAAGCGGATCTGAGCACCACAAATCAAAAACACTATTTAATTAAATTATTTTTTAAATTTCTCTTTATTATTATTATGCACAGAAAAAAAAAAAAAACATAACCACGTCACACAGGGCGGGAAAATAAGAAGAGACAGAAAACCTCCCAAAACAACCCCCCCCTTTTTCCAGGGGAACCACCCTGTGGACAAATCCACTTTCCCAGATGCAAGTCCTCTATAACTTAAATGGCAGGTATCCTTAACATCATACAAAATACATACAATAATATAGCGAGTGCACTGTTTGCATGACAATAACTATTTAATTAATTTTTAAAATTCAAAGAAAACTCCCCATCCATTTGTTGTTGTTTTGTTGAGAAATCACTTTGAAAAACACCCCCACAGCATTTCTGGCTGTAGCCATCTTCAGTAAAGCAAATTATTTTTGTAGCATTTACTTCCTGGAATAAATCTGCCCTTAGCTCATCTGTGTGTAGCGGCCATAATCCTCGATGGGGCGGCCTTGACTTTTGGGCTTACCGGTTACCTCCGCTTGGCTTGTTCTTCCATGGCTAGGGGTTCCCAGGGTTAGCACCCAACAACTTTGGACGCTGACACCATAAAAGTCCTTTGAAAGGGTTTTTATTTGCAGGGGTAACATCCAACAAACACAGTCTCGTATGGGAACATACGAGGGCAAGGGTGAAGAAACTCAGGCACCTTGAACTGCTGATAATTAGAAAGTCTCTAACACAAACCCAGAGAGTAGCCACTCGCTGCTGGGCACTTCAAAGCTGAACAAATCTCTTGCCAGAGATTATGGCAGTCAGCACTTTGATCCGGAACTTGCAAAGTCTCTGACCTTGAATAAAGTCTCAACCGAGAATGAAATAGGAACCTTTTCTCAGTACCTGAAACGTTTTCTGTCTCCTTGGCAGTACTGCGAAACTGAGGATTCGTTAGTGTCATTGACAACCCAGCAACCAGGCACTTCTTGGGATGCCAGCTTGTTGGCCCTCCTCCGAAGAGTCCTCCCCCGATCACTTACACGAGCTGCGGTGCCCCTCCAAGTTGAGAGCGCACCCGGACGCCTTGAATCCTTCCTCAGTTACTGCGCCTTGGACCAGCCGGTTCCGAGACTCGGGAACAGATCGATCCTTTGCCCCAGACCAAGCGGGTCTGTGGGGCTAGTCAGAATTACCATGTTGCGGGACGGCAAACGCTCCCGGGCCCGGGACCCCTCGCGGGGCTACCCCGGTCCAGATTCAGGAACAGGCAGCTACGGTTGAACCCCTGAACACGTGACTTCAGCACCTTAAGTACCCTTCCCCAGACTCCACAGCGGGGCCAGACGCACCCACTGATTGGCTCCGGGGAATGCTGATACTCAAAACGTCCAACCAGGCCTGGTTCTGGGCCTGTCATGTGCACCTAACTGTACACATGACCAGGCAGAACCCTAGTACAGCCCAGCCAAACTGATGCCAAAGTGAACTTACACAATTAACCCTCAGAACCCCATTACTGTTCTGAGGAGAAAAACTAAAATTCACACATAGCGGACACCTTGTAAAAGTGTTGCTGCTACATGTGCTTAGCTGAGAAAACCCATCCTCCCCTCATGAAGACTCCTGGAATGTATGGCATCATTTGCCTAGGCAAGAAACCAGGAAGTAACTTAGCAAATGTAAAAAAAGAAAAAAGAAAAAGGTTAAAACAAGTAAATATGATATACTTTCTTATCTATCTACTAATGCTAGCAGCATAAGATTTAAAAAAAAAAACAATCAATGTTGATTGGGAGAGTGAAGTCTCACTTTAAAAGTGACTAACTACTAGTAGCTGTTCTTATTCATATTTATGATATTGTTAATCATGAAATGTAATTTATTAAGATATTTAATAATTGATAGTTTTGATATCACCTGATACATGGCTACTATTTATGTGAACAAGTATCCCTTATCCCTTTCGTTAGAGACTTAATTATGTATTTTCTGTTGCATCTGTTTCTGAAAAAGTTTCTTTATTTGGTGTAATATATCTAAAGCTGAACTTAGTTTTCCTTATTGTTCGCACTGCATTAAAGAGGAAGTAAAGCCTATTTAAAAAAATAAATAAATAAACGGAACCTGCAAGGCAAAGGCATAATGAGCTAGTATGCATAGCATACTAGCTCATTATGAATGACTTACCTGAGAACGAAGCCCCCAAAGTGGTCCTCATCCACGATCTTCTGCGCCGCCATCAAACCCGAGTGACTTCCGGGTCTCGCCGCTCCAGTGCTGTCATTCGTTGGAGCGGCGATGACGTCACTCCCGTGCATGCGCACGAGATCGGCATATCGCTGTGATCTCGGCATGCTCAGTGCGCCTGCGCGCCGCTGTCTACGGCGCATGCGCCATAGATAGTGGTGCCTTTTCTTTTCTAAATATCTCCTAAACCATGTAGGTTTAGGAGATATTTATTGGACCTACAGGTAAGCCTTAATCTAGGCTTACCTGTAGGTCAAAGTGGTTTGTAAGTGTTTACAACCACTTTAAGTTCAGCATCTCCACTCACAAAAAGATGTGGGAATGACATCATTAATGTAGTTGTCTCTACTGATGAATTTGGTTGCCTCTTTGAAGGCCTAAGTAGATAACGTGCACCCTTCACCAGCTGTTATTGGCGGGGTTTAAAGATCCACAAGCTTCATTGTATGATGTTTGGGTGCATAATGGAACCGCTAAATGATTTTATTGCTCACAGAGGCAATTGCACATTTGTCAGGTGCCATTACATAGCAACATCTGTAGAAAGGGAAGACTGAATTGTTTTTGAAAAGCCATGAAATCATTTTCTAATACAAACTGCATACAGCCACGGATATGTCAGCCTAAATTGTGCTGGAAATTCCAATGGAAATCTAGAGCGGCTCTCCCATGTTACAGGCAGAACATGTCCTAACACCCTGAGACATCAGAATTGCTTATTATCATTAACTGCAATTTTCCAACATGCTCAACTCAATAAGAAAAGAAGAGGAAGGTTTTAAAAGCACGTGTACTTCTTCAGTCAGTCAAGCAGATCATGCAATTAACAGACAAAGGTCCTGGCTGCACAGACGAGGGGCAGATATCTTTCCACCTGTCATTCTCATTCTTTAAGAAATTTTTTTTTTTCCTTGCAGCCATTGGTACTGCAAGAACTTTTGGTTGTATGAAGGTCCAAAGATATATGCGTGGATATGATATATCAGATACACCAGTACACAACATTTGTACAAGGCTTCATGCACACTTGGGCTTTTATAAATGCTTCTCTCCTGCCCTCCTGCGGAAAAACGCACCTACAAAAACATGCATAAGCCTTGTTTTTGCAAACTCTTTAGGGCGCATCAAGGGCTTGGGTTTTTATTTATTTCTTTCAAAATATTTTATTTTCAAAAGGTATACAGTACAGTTTAATACATTACATTTCATAAATAACATATCCTGGAGACTGACAACTTGGGAAATTTTAACAGATATCCTACATTTTTATAAGAAGAAACGTAGACCTCTTGAATTATAGCTTCAGTACATCATACAGCCGGAAAAGTATTTTTTAAAGCTAGGTCATCTCAGGGGGTCCTCCCCTCACATGTCCTTCAAGAGGCGAAGATCCACCAATCCCTTCGGCACCCCTATTGGGATCAGACTGTGCCAAGGAAGGGTAACCTCCAATCTCCTTCATGACCATAACCCCTAAAGCCTTTCGTCTAAAGTGCCCCAATTGAGTAGACAAAACTCCAGGCCATCTTATTCAACACTTCATTTTCTAAGGAATGTATAAGAAAAGTAGTGTTCCCTGAGGTCATCTCCAGATTCCCCAATAATAGGGGAAAGACAAAGAAGAGAAAAAGAGAAGAGAAAGAGGGGGGGGGGGGAGAATAGAGGGGATACAGAGAAAGAGGGAAGGGAATGAGATACGTGCCTAACCTGAGGCTGTTGAGGATTGATGAGCTGGTAGAACTCTTGATTAAGTGATATCCCTACAAATCTAGCCCATGGTTCCCAGATTTTTTCGAACTTCGGGATTGTATTATTCAGGATACTAGCCAATTTCTCTTGGGTCATTATCCATGATATTTTCCGTTTGGTTTCTGAGAGAAAGGGTTTAGGTTTCTTCCAAACCTTAGCTATTGTTAGCTTGGCTCCTGTGAGGATAGATGTGAAGTGAATTAAGTGTAGCGCTGGCTCCTGATGAGCAGGCGCTATTGTTTTTCAAAAATTAAGTTGCCTGAATCCACAGTTAGGCTTCAGGATAATTTCTCGAAATTTCTGGTTTCAGTACCAGTCCAGCTGTGTTGCACTGGGTTCTTCTTGACCACAAGTGTCGCTGTCACCGCCAGCAAGAGTAGAAACGCAGTCTAGCTTGATGCATTGAATGCTACTTATCTCTCGGAACCAGCCCAGTGGGAGTGTTCTCCTACTGTGAATTCTGGGGGTGGTATTTAAGGTACCAAAGCCATGTTGGCGGGGAGTATTTTCTGTCTGTTTGGTTCTGGTGGTCCTCCTGACCCAGCCTCATGGCCCTCCTAGCCTGGGTTGCGGAATCATGTATCCTGTGTTTCGGCAGGGATAGGCCTGAGTGGCATTCAGAGCCACTGATCCAAGGAAGGTCCGGTGCCGTCTCATCTGAAGGGAGAGGCCCAGCAACTGAGCAACCCCAGGGGAGGACTCTTTCAGGAGAGGGCCATGCGCAAGGCTGGCTTCTCTGGAGGAGCCTGGAGACTTAGTTGAAGGATGCAACCTGGATCGCCACTCATACGGTATTGCCGGATCTGCTGAGAGAAACTGGTACCGTATGTTAGTACTTTAAAATTCATCCAAATCCCTCAGTGACGCTCAAGTGTAACTTACAAGTCTGTGGCAGAGACTTTACCGAGCATCCCACCGGCTGCTAGGCCTAGTGAGAGAGACCTATCCGGGGGTTTCAGGAATCCAGTTTGCGGAACAGTAATATCCTCTGGATTCTTCTAATATCTTCACCCTGCAATTGAAGTACCTGAACTCACCCCTAACCCTCTACTCTTTATTGAGAGACTTTGTCTTTTTTTCAAATAAATAACCCAAAAGAGGATTCAGTGTCAGTTTCAACATTTCTTTGGGCAACTTTCCACAGGATCCCCAAGACGGAGAAGCAAGCAGGTGAGGTAACGGTAAGCCCAAATCAAACCAGCAGCTCCTTCGGGGGTTAGTGCTACATAAGGTTTGTGTAGTCTTTGATAGTTGAGGTATATGTGCATTTAGGAGGGCTACAGACGGGGACCTGGGAAAATTACAGTTTAAAATTACAGAAAATTTACAGTTTATGTACACACGATCGCACATTCCGACAACAAAATCCATGTTTTTTTTCCGACGGATGTTGGCTCAAACTTGTCTTGCATACACATGGTTACACAAATCTTGTCGGAAATTCCGATCGCCAAGAACGCAGTGACGTACAACAAATACGACGAGCTGAGAAAAATGAAGTTCAATAGACAGTGCGGTTCTTCTGCTTGATTCCGAGCATGCGTGGAACTTTGTGCGTTGGAATTGTGTACACACGCTCGGAATTTATAACAGATTTTGTTGTCGGAAAATTTGAGAACCAGATCTTAAATTTTGTTTGTCAGGAATTCTGGTGGAAAACGTCCGATGGAGCCTACACACAGTCAGAATTTCCGACAACAAGCTCCCATCAAACATTTCCCATTGGAAAATCCGACCGTGTGTACGCGGCATTAGTTACCTTAGGCATCAAACTGAAAATTTTGCTCCAAAATCCTAGGGCATTCCCACCATATGTGGGCCATTGACCCTGAAAGTTGGCAGCCTCTATAACAAGTCGGATCCGCTGATGGGTATAATTTAGTGGGGGTATAATACCACCTGATTAAAACCTTGATATTAGCTTCAATTAGGGAAATGTTTAGAATTTCTTTAAAGGACTTTGAGCAAGCCTTATGCCAGGTGTCCAGGTCCCAGCTGTATTTGAAATCGGTTTCCTAAGCTTCCATATAGGAAGATTTCGTAGTAGGGTGAGTGAGGGATGAGTATATCATGGAAATACCTCCGCCTGCCCACACCATGTCTCGTATCTCGTGAATTGGGGCGGTAACGTTTTTTCCTTCCAGATTTGGTGTAAGAATTGTAAAATTTGACTGAAATGGGTTCGTTGGAGTCCAGGAGCTCCAATTTATTGACGCAGTGATTAAGGGTTATAGGACCCCCAGAATTGAAAAAATTTCCTATACGGTATAGTCCCTTATCCACCCACCATTTGAAAGCATTTATATCTAAATCCAGGTGTTTATTTATTTCATTGGTCAGAATATCAATTTATTCTGGCCAGTGCAATGAAAAAACACTCAAGCGCTTAAAGTGCCTAGTGCTTGGACATGTTAAGATGCGTTTACTCTGCGTTTAGACGCAGCAGTCATTTTTATGCTCAAATTCTCCTCTCCTGAACACGACTTTGGTGGGTTCTTTTTCTGCCTGCCTCTAACTTGCCACCTCTAAAATCTTGTAAATGTCTATAGTGTGTATGGACATTTAGGCAAACATGAAGGGGTGTTTAGATGCAGAGAAAAAAAGGTCCATATATATAGGTCCATATACTGTTATATACTGTATACACTATCGGTTTTAGAACACACCAATTTTTCCAGTTTTTACTGAAATTTTAAAAGTTCAAGTTCAGTGAATACCTTGAAGTGGTAAAGGTAAGCGGTAAACTGGCAGAGCTGAAAAAAGAAAAAAAAAAGTTTAGTTTAACAAAAACATGAAAATAATGTATATTTCAGAGTTATACAAACAGGCCTTTTTCAGGGAATAAGTAATGGGTTCACAACTCACAGTTGTTCTGCAGCAATGTAAGTTATTTAAGCCTTGAAAGTTTATGCTAACAATTACTACAGGTGTCCCAACTTTTGCTGATTACTTACAAGCTCTCTGTCTGTATAAATACAGCGTTGAAACAGACAGTGTAACTACATCCTCTAAAGCAATATTTGGACAGTAGTGTACTGCAGGAAGTAGTATATTGCTCTCAAAATGATAAGAAAAAGGCAATTAACAAAGGAAGACAGTCAGACCATTATAACCCTTAAAAGTGTAGGTCTTACCTTTAGAGAAATTACAAAGAAAGCCAAGGTGTCAGTGAGTACAGTTTCTTACACCATCAAATAACACTTGGAAACTGGAGAAAACTCTGAGAAGAGGAGGTATGGCAGACCCCAAGCCACAACAAGTACAGCTTAAAGTGATTGTAAGGGTTTTTTTTTTTTTTTAAATAACAAACATATCATACTTACATCCACTGTGCAGCTCGTTTTGGCCCCGAACCTCATCTTCTGGGGTCACCCGGCGGCTCTCGCGGCTCCTCCCTACATCAGATAACCCCCCTAGGAGAAGCACTCTTCTGAGGGGGTTACCTTGCGGGCGCGCTTCCGAGTCCAGCATTCGGCGTCCATAGCCGCCGAATATATGACTCGGCCCCGGAGCCCCCGTCATTGGATTTGATTGACAGCAGTTGGAGCCAATGGCTGTGCTGCTATCAATCTATCCAATCAAGAGCTGAGAACCCCAGGCAGAGAGACAGCGCATCCCGACGGGTCAAGTTCGAGAGCTCAGGTAAGTAAAACAGGGGATGGGGGGGCAGTCACTGCCAGGTGTTTTTTCACCTTAATGCATTTTATGCATAAAAAAACGAAGGTTTACAACCCTTTTAACATTGATTGAAGTAAGCAAGAATCAATTTCAACTGTGAAGAGAAGATTTCCAGCTGCAGGTCTGACAGGTCAAGTTTCTGTACGAAAGCCATTGCTAAGATGGCAAAATAAGAAACAAAGTCTTGCCTGGGCCATGAAACACTGCCAGTGGACTACTGAAGACTGAAAATTGGTCTTATGGACCAATGAATCAAAATTTGAGATCTTCAGTTCATCACGCAGGTTTTTTTTTTGTATACTATTGAGTAAGTGAAAGCATGTTTCCTTGGTGTGAGACACAACCGTTAAATATGGAGGAGGAAGCATAATGGACTGGTGCTCTTTTGCTGGATCCAGAGACTTGCACATAGTGAAGTGGCACCCTGAGCCAAAACTACTACCACAGCATTTTGCAGCGCCATGCAATACCCTCTGGAATATTCCTAACTGGTCAGGAGTTAATTTTGCAGCAAGATGATGAACTAAAACATACCTGCAGGCTGTGTCAGAACTACCTTAGAAGAAAAGAACAAGACAGTAGGCTTCAAATCATGGAATGGCCAACACAGTCTCCAGAATTAAACCCCATCAAGCTGGGCTGGGATGAACTGGACAGAATGGTGCAAGCAAAGCACAAGTGCAACACATTTGTGGTAAGTTCTGCAACAGTGTTGGGAAGAATATTCCGAACAATATTTGATTTTCATTGTGGAAAGAATATGACAAGTGTGTTTGGCTGTTAGTCAAAATCTAGATTACATTTTGTTAAAAAAAATGAATTCATTATTTCTTTTTTTTATTTCCAAATATTTATTTGTTCTATGCTTTATTTGAATAGCACATTGAGACACATTGAGCACAATTTCAATAAGACCTTGAAAAATTTAGGTTTTCTAACATTTTTGACATATACAGTGGTGTGAAAAAGTGTTTGCCCCCTTCCTCATTTCCTGTTCCTTTGCATGTTTGTCACACAGTGTTTCGGAACATCAAACCAATTTAAACAATAGTCAAGTAAACACAAAATGCAATTTGTAAATGAAGTTGAAAAAAAATCCAAACCATCATGTGAAAAAGTGATTGCCCCCTAAACCTAATAACTGGTTTGGCCACCCTTAGCAGCAACAACTGCAACCAACGTGCAATGAGGCTTTTACAGCGTCTGGAGGAATTTTGGCCCACTCATCTTTGCAGAATTGTCCTAATTCAGTTACATTAGAGGGTTTTCGAGCATGAACGGCCTTTTTAAGGTCATACCCAACATCTCAATAGGATTCAGGTCAGGACTTTGCTAGGCCACTCCAAAGTCTTCATTTTGTTTTTCTTCAGCCATTCGGTGGTGGACTTGCTGGTGTGTTTAGGATCATTGTCCTGCTGCAGAACCCAAGTTCGTTTCAGCTTGAGTACAACAGATGGTCGGACATTCTCCTGGTAGACAGCAGAATTCATAGTTCCTTTTATCACGGCAAGTCTTCCAGTCCTGAAGCAGCAAAACAGCCCCAGACCATCACACTACCACCACCATATTTTACTGTTGGTATAATGTTCTTTTTCTGAAATGCAGTGTAAGTTCTACGCCAGATATACTTGGACACACACCTTCCAAAGAGTTCCACTTTTGTCTCATCGGTCCACAGAATGTTGTTCCAAAAGTCTTGGGGATCATCAAGATGTGTTGTGGAGAAATTGAGACGAGCTTTGATGTTCTTTTTGCTCAGCAGTGGTTTTTCCTTGGAACTCTGCCATGCAGGCCATTTTTGCCCAGTTTTTTCCTGATGGTGGAGGCATGAACCCTGACCTTAACTGAGGCAAGTGAGGCCTGCAGTTCCTTGGACGTTGTTGTGGGGTCTTTTGTGACCTCTTGGATGAGTCGTCGCTGCGCTCTTGGGGTAATTTTGGGCGGCCGGCCACTCCTGGGAAGGTTCACCACTGTTCCATGTCTTCGCCATTTGTGGATAATGGCTCTCACTGTGGTTCGCTGGATTCCCAAAGCTTTGGAAATGGCTTTATAACCCTTTCCAGACTGATAGATCTCAATTACTTTCTTTCTCAAATGTTCCTGAATTTCTTTGGGTCTTGGCATGATGTGTAGCTTTTAAGGATCTTCTGGTGGACCTTACTGTGTCAAGCAGCTCCTATTTAAGTGATGCCTTGATTGTGAACAGGTGTAGCAATAATCAGGCCTGGGTGTGGCTAGAGAAATTGAACTCAGGTGTGGACAACCACAGTTATAGTATGTTTTAACAAGGGGGGCAATCACTTTTTCACACAGGGCCATGATGGTTTGGATTTTTTTTCACCTTTAATAATAAACACCTTCATTTACAAATTGCATTTTGTGTTTACTTGTGTTGTCCTTGACTATTGTTTAAATTGGTTTGATGTTCCGAAACACTTAAGTGTGACAAACATGCAAAGGAACAGAAATGAGGAAGGGGGCAAACACTTTTTCACACCACTGTATGTATATATATATATATATACAATATCTCACTAAAGTGAGTACACTCCTCACATTTTTGTAAATATTTTATTATATATTTTCATGTGACAACACAGAAGAAATGACACTTTGCTACAATGTAAGTAGTGAGTGTACAGCTTGTATAATAGTGTAATTTTGCTGTCCCCTCAAAATTATCTGGAGTAGAATGAAAAAAATCAGAGCTAACGGGCAACTACTAGCTGTGGAAATGTGGAATAGACTTTCTTTAAGAACTGCTTCAGCAGATTTTTTTTTTGTATACCTGTTTATCTAAAGAAACATTTTCAAGTTTTACAAAGAAGAATAAAAGTATAAAAAAAAATTGGGAAAGACATTCCATAAATACCAGAAATAACCGCAACATGAGATTGCACAGGTGACAAAACTTAGAATAGCGAATAAACAGCTTCTCACGTAATGAAAACAGCAACTGGGGTAATCCACTTCGAAGCCATAGCAGGGATCCCAAAGCGGGCCAGCCCAAACAAGAATATGCAATACTAAAACAAGTAAAACAAAATGTAATGCATGGCATCAATACTATGCAGCAACATGGTACATAAGAGAGATTAAATATTTCAGGAGCAAAGAGGATAGACAAAAGAGATGGGTTACCAGATCCAGTAGATTGTTTTATATTTCAATATTTTTATTAAAAAGATCTGGTAATAACAAAAAAAACACTGGAACAAAGCCAATTATCAGGTTGTCATCATATCAAAACACAAGTAAATAATGTATGAACAGTGAAGATAAGTAATATCCAACATCAGAAGAAAAAGGAATACATCAGGCAAGGAATGGTCTCAGGTTAATATCCAAAAGTTAAATGTACTATCCATCATCGTCAAGAAATAAAACAAAACGACCAAGTCTGGAGCAATATTGGGTCAGCGAGTAAACATTTCCTATTGGTAACCAGGAATACAGTTATGTATGATGAAGAGCAGGAACAAAGACATAGTACAGGGGAACAGAGGGGGGGGGGGGGGGGGAGCAGGAAACAGGTGGGAGGAAAGTAATGGGTAAGGAGTAGCGGGGAGACCCCCAACACTAATCCCTGAGACTATCGTTGGGCACACAACTGTAATAGGCCCTAAAGACAATCGAATATACATTAAATGTAGATAAGAGAGAGACGGAAAAAAGAAAGAAGAAAATAAAGGGGGGAAAAGAAAGAAATAGGAGGAGAAGTAGAAGAAGAGGGTCAGCCTGGATCTCATTGGGTAACCAAGATATAACGAATCCATGGGTCCCATATCTTATCAAACTTTTTAGAATTGTTATGAAGTGTATGAGTGAGTTTGTCATTGACCATAATCCAATTGAGTTTACTCTTGATGTAATCAAGTGGAATAACCGACTGCTTCCAATTCCTAGCAATTGTGATCCTTGCTTCCAACAATATGTAAGTGATCAATTTCACCGACTTCCTTGGCACTTCTTCATGCAGTTTGTGAAAAAGGGCTGCTTCTGGGGATGTGCAAATGTTCACCCCTGTCACCGAATTTCTAAAGCCCCGTACACACGGTCGGAAAATCCGACCACCAAATCCATCTGATTTTTTCCGACGGATTTAGTCCGATACTGGTGTTGCATACACACGGTCGGACAAAGTTGTCGGAAAATCCAATCATTCTGAACGTGGTGACTTTTTTTGCCTACGACGGGACTACGTAGAGGCTAGTAGCCAATAGCTTTGGTCTTGTAATGTGATCTGAGCATGTGTGGCACTTTGTCCGTCGGAATTCGCTACACACGATCGGAATTGGTGTGATCGGACTTTTTTGTCGGAAAATTTTTAGAGCAGGAGATACAACTTTGTCCGTCGGACAATCCGATGGAAAATGTCCGATGGTGCCTACACACGGTCAGAATTTCCGACAACAGAATCCATCGGAAAATCCGACCGTGTGTATGGGGCTTAAGAGTAAATATCCTGATCCAGAACCTAATCACGAGGGGGCATTATCACCAGATGTGATACATCATTCCCAACATCGAAAACAATTTGGCGATGTAAAAGGATGCATTATGGCTACCCGGTTTGGAATCATTGGTTCATATAAGAAAGTTTTGAGTTTGGTTAAATGAGAGAGGTATGCACCACACGTATACATCCCCCCAGAAGACCCCTGGTCTGGCAACCAGTAGATGCTTTAAAAAAGAGCTGGATACAATCCTGGAATGCATAAATTATAACTGGATACTAACATTTATAGGTAATAACACCAAGGATTGTTGATCTCTGGTGTAACCTCTTTGAGTTTACACAGGCCTGAGGACTCTGTCCCCACCAACATATAACAGAAATGGATGCCCGAGTGTTCAATTGCCAAAAAACAGCCCTGTTGCATTGGAGAGAAGCAAGCTAACTCTCATGTTCTTCTAAGTATTGGCTGTTTTTCTTTACTCGTGGCAGTTAAACGAAGCTGTGAAGGAACAAATAGAAGGTGAATGGTTACTGTTGGTTGGGCCACCATTAAAAAAAAATTGTTGCTTTGCATTGCACGGGCACTGCCAAAATTAATATTTTCACATTATGCAAATTTGTTGGTTCATCTTTTGAAGAACTGAAGAGGGCTGTGTAAAGCTGTCACAATATTACCTTATTACCAATCAGTAGTTTTATTGTAGAATTTAGTAGTCATTTTATTGTAGATTACACTTTTAGTGCCTGTTCTAACATCATTTTAATAAGGGTTTAAATTAATATTTATTCTTGGATATGATTCTGAGCTCCCTGCATATCTGGATTGTAAGATGCATTTTAAAGGAGGGCTCTTTAAACTGTGCTGTTGATCTAATTCGGTACTGATGTTTTACAAGACACTTCCCAAGGGTCTGCCAGCAACATACACCAAACAGCTGAGCTTATGACAACCAAGGATATCATTACCTAATAACGTATATTGTTAAAATATATTTATATTCATCCACATTTCTACAAATCTAAAAAAAAAATAAACTTTACCTACATAAATATAACATACATATTAAGCAAGAAAAAAACTGAAAATACTCTTTTAATTAAATATTCAAACAACTATACCAATGTCTTATATAGAAAGACGCAAACCATTTTTCAACCAGACTACCAGGATAGCGGAACAAAATACCAGAATCATATCGGCTCAGTTACCAGCTACGAATGATAACATAGAATTTTGAATTCTGATTCTTCTAACAGAGCTACCACAGACAAAATGTGTCCAGAAGGGAATTTGGGATGTTGGATAATAAAACCAGTTTGACCAGTTTTCGCAAGGTCTGCCAGAGCTGGGATCATATTGCTAAAAGCCAGCAACCTGGGATTACAACCAAGTCTTCCCAACCCCCTCACAGTGCAATCACTATCCTAGAGTCCCTCTGCAAGGCAGCTCCTGTTTTAGGTTTCTAGATCACAGCCCAGCTGACATGGATAATCCTGCAAGCTGGGAAAAGAGGTCAGGGAAACATGGACAGTGCAGTATTGTTCTTAACCCTTGGGATGGTGTTATTGGAAGAAGAAGCTACTAACGGAGCTGATAGGGTGTGATGATCAACATGGATTTTGCACACACACTAAACATATGTGTGTTTGCAGATATGCACATCGCACAAACACATAGAAATACATACATTTTTAAATAAGACTACATACCCTATTTTTTTTTCTTCCGGTTATGTGAATTATATATATATATATATGTATATATATATATATATATATATATATATATATATATATATATATATATATATATATATATATATATATATATATATAATTTATTACATTATATATATATATATATATATATATATATATATATATATATACTATATTGTCACTATACTATATTGCCTTTTCAAGCACATGAACTTTAATGGCTTCCCAGCCTTATGCCCCGAAATTCCAACAGAAAATGTCCTATCGGACCATGTTGTCGGAAAATCCGACCGCGTGTGGGCTCCATCTGACTTTTTCCATCAAAATTTGCGACGGAAAAAAAAATTGAGATCCTGCTCTCAAATTTTCCGACAACAAAATCTGATCGGACTTTTTCCGATCGTGTGTAGAGAATTCCGACGGACAAAGTGCCACGCATGCTCAGATCAAATTAGGAGACCAAACCTATTGGCTACTAGCCTCTACGTAGTTCCGTCGTACGCAACGAACGTCACCACGTTCAGAATGATCGGATTTTCCGACAACTTTGTCCGACCGTGTGTATGCAACACCAGTGTCGGACAAAATCCGTCGGAAAAAATCCGACGGATTTTGTGGTCGGAATTTCCGACCGTGTGTACGGGGCATGAGTCTGTAGGGTTCAATATTGAGTTGGCCCACCCTTTTGCAGCTATAACAGCTTCAACTTTTCTGGGAAGGCTGTCCACAAGGTTTAGTAGTGTGTCTATGGGAATGTTTGACCATTCTTCCAGTAGCGCATTTGTAAGGTCAGGCAGTGATGTTGGATGAGAAGGCCTGGCTCGCAGTCTACGCTCTAATTTATCCCAAAGGTGTTCTATCGGGTTGATGTCAGGACTCTGTGCAGGCCTGTCAAGTTCCTCCACCCCAAACTCGCTCATCCATGTCTTTATGGACCTTGCTTTGTGCACTGGTCTAAATCATTTGGTGGAGGGGGGATTATGGTGTGGGGTTGTTTTTCAGAGGTTGGGCTTGGCCCTTTAGTTCCAGTGAAGGTAACTCTTAAGGCGTCAGCATACTAAGACATTTTGAACAATTTCATGCTCCCAACTGTGTGAGAACAGTTTGGGGATTTCCCTTTTCTGTTCCAACATGATTGCACACCAGTGCACAAAGCAAGGTCCATAAAGACATGGATGAGTGAGTTTGGGGTGGAGGAACTTGACTGGCCTCCATAGAGTCCTGACCTCAACCCAATTGAACACCTTTGGGTTGAATTTGTGCGGAGACTGCGAGCCAGGCCTTCTCGTCCAACATGCATTTGAAGAAGAGGGCGAAGTCCCTGTAAATACGTCATGCACACCCCCTCTCCCGACATACACCAGGCATTATGACATCTGTCATTGAAAAGTCTGTCGGACCTGCATACAGATGAGTGGACTTCCCGACAGGAACTGGGTCCGGCGGACTTTTTCCTCTCAAAAGTCAGACGGAGCCCACACACGATCGGAATGTCCGCCAGACTATGATCCGATGGACCAAGTTTGCCGGAAAGTCCGATCGTGTGTACGCGGCATAAGGCTCAATTCACATCTATGCATGTTGCTTTTGAGCATTTCTGCAGTGCTTTTTGCTGTGCTTTACGCGTTTTTACTGCGATTTGCGTTTCATTTTTTTTTTACATTCACTATATGTAGTCGGTTGCTAACTAAGAAGCAGGCCGGGAAGCCAGCCGCTGCTTCCTTAATGACGGAAGTCATCAGCTGTCAGTGGGCTTCAAAGCTGACAGCTGAATGTAAACAAAAAAATTTGCTGGCAATTTTGATCTGGAATGGATTTGGAGGGGACACCCCCACGACAAAATAAAAAAAAATGGCATGTGAGCCCCCCCAAAATTCATACCGGACCCTTATCTGAGCATGCAGCCCAGCAGGTCAGAAAAGTAAGGGGACGAGCAAGCGTGCGCCCCCCCCTCCTGAACCATACCAGGCAGCATGCCCTCAACATGGGGGGTTCTTTGAGGCAGGGGTCTCTGCCCCCCCGCCCCAAAGCACCTTGTCCCCATGTTGATGGGGACAAGGGCCTCTTCCCATAACCCTGGCCGGTGGTTTGAGGGTCTGCTGGCGGGGGGCTTATCAGAATCCAGAAGCCCCCTTTTGCAAGGGGGCCCCCAGATCCCAGCCCCCATGTGAATGAGTATGGGGTACATTGTACCCCTACCTATTTACCCAAAAAAGTGTAATGTGACAAAATACAATAAACTATTAGTCCTTTATTAAAAATGTCTTCTTCTTCCCGCTTCTTCCTCCGGTCTTCTTCTCCCGCTTCTTCCTCCGGTCTTCTTCTTCCCCCGCTTCTTTCTCTGGTCTTTTTTGTCCAGTGTTCTTCTTCCTCCGCCACCGCTCCCACCGATGACCGCTGGGTTTTTAAAGTAATTTATTATGCAGCTCCGGGGGTCTTCTTCCCACTTCGGGGGTCTTCTACTGACTCTTTTGCGCTCTGCGGCATCTTCTCCGCACTCTCCAGTTCTTCTCTGCTCTCCCCAGCCTCTTTTCCCGCTCTCTGGTTCTTCTGCCGGGCTCCTCCGCTATCTTCTTCCAGCTCTTTTACTAGCAGTGGCCTGGCCTCCTCCTTCCTTCTTCCCTCTTCTCTTCTTCCGATGTTGACACAACGCTCTCTACCGCTGAAGTGCCGTGTGCGAGGTGCGTAGCGACTCATATAGGCATGGGGCGTGGTCACCAGGTGATGTCACACAATGGCCCCGCCCCTTATGATATCAAGTCCCAGGGCATGCTGGGACTGTGAGGTCATAAGGGGCGTGGTCACCGTGTGACATCACCCGGTGACCACGCCCCATGCCTATATAAGTCGCCACGCACCTCGCACACGGCATTTCAGCGGGAAAGAGCGTTGTGTCAACATCGGAAGAAGAGAAGAGGGAAGAAGGACGGAGGAGACCGGGCCACTGCTAGTAAAAGAGCTGGAAGAAGATAGCGGAGGAGCCCGGCAGAAGAACCGGAGAGCGTGAAAAGAGGCTGGGGAGAGCGGAGAAGAACCGGAGAGTGCGGAGAAGATGCCAGAGAGCGCAAAAGAGTAGGTAGAAGACCCCCGAAGTCGGAAGAAGACCCCGGAGCTGCATAATAAATTACTTTAAAAACTCGTCTATAGTGTTTTTTTATTGATACTTTTTTCCCTCAGGTGAATGGGTAGAGGTACTCCATACTCATTCACATAGAATGGGGGGCCGGGATCTGGGGGCCCTCTTATTAAAGGGGGCTCCCGGATTCCGATAAGCCCCCCGCAGACCCCGACAACCAACGGCCAGGGTTGTCGGGAAGAGGCCCTTGTCCTCATCAACATGGGGACAAGGTGCTTTGGGGTGGGGGGCCGCAGAGCACCCCCTTCCCCAAAGCACCCACCCCCCCCATGTTGAGGGCATGTGGCCTGGTGCGGTTCAGGAGGGGGCAGCTCGCTCATCCCCACTCGCTTTCCTGACCGGCCGGGCTGCGTGCTCGGATAAGGGTCTGGTAGGGATTTTAGGGGGACCCCACGCCGTTTTTTCAACGTAAGGGGTTCCCCTTATAATCCATACCAGACCTAAGGGCCTGGTATGCTCTTGGAGGGGAACCCATGCCGTTTTTTTATTTAAAATTTGGCGTGGAGTTTCCCCTCGAGAGCTGATTATTCTGTGATTGGCCACGGCCAAAGTCGTCTGGCCTGGGGCGACTTAAAATCGTGTTGTAAGTCGCCCTAAGTCGTGTTGAAGTCGCCCCAAGTCGCACTGTTATTCATACTCAAGTCGTGTGCAAGTTGCCTCCAAAAGTCGCGCTGGAAGTCGTGTTGCCCCTGTGTGAACTGGCTCTAACAGATGAAAATTAACAAGTGAGATGGGAAAATTTTAGTTTTTCATTTAGTTGCATAATAATTCTGCACACTAATATTTGCCCAATAATTGTGCACACAGTATATATATATATATATATATATATATATATATACAAACAACACTTGAAAAAAGAATTTGTATATGCTTTTGAGAATCACATAATAAAAACAGCAATTAAAATATACACTATATTACCAAAAGTATTGGGACACCTACCTTTACATGCACATGAACTTTAATGGCATCCCAGTCTTAGTCCGTAGGGTTCAATATTGAGTTGGCCTACACTTTGCAGCTATAACAGCTTCACCTCCTCTGGGAAGGCTGCCCACACTACCAGTCTTCCAGAAGCGCATTTGTGAGATCAGGCACTCATGTGGACTAGAAGGCCTGGCTTGCAGTCTCCGCTCTAATTCATCCCAAAGGTGTTCTATCGGGTGCAGGCCATTCAAGTTTCTCCACCCCAAACTCGATCTTCCATGTCTTTATGGACCTTGCTTTGTGCACTGGTGCGCAGTCATGGTGTAACAGGAAGGGGCCATCCCCAAACTGTTCCCACAAAGTTGGAAGCATCAAATTGTCTAAAATGTCTTGGTACGCTGACACCTTAAGACAGGGGTGCCCAACCTTTTGAAGAGAGAGGGCCACCTAAGCGACTTGATAACCAGTCGCGGGCCACAATGAGCGCAGCGGGTGCATGGCAGCCCACTCTACAGAGACCACTTTACTTACTTAGAGGTGAATGGTCCAATTGGGTCAGACTGACCGTGAGAAAGGGGCCTATGGCTCAGTGCAGGTAACCCTCAGGTGCACTGCTCTGCACCTGCGGATCAGTTTGAAAGCAGCCCAGTAACCACAGCAGAACAGATATGCCCATATTTATACTGTGATTTTAGTAATAAAGTTACTATTAATAACAATATTCTATTCTATTCCATCCCAGAGCAGGAGGTCGCGGGCCACATCAGAGGGCTCCGCGGGCCACATGTGGCCCCCGGGCCACTGGTTGGGCACCCCTGCCTTAAGAGATCTCTTCACTGGAACTAAGGGGCCAAGCCCAAACCCTGAAAAACAACCCCACACCATAATCCCCCATCCAGCAAATGATCATGGACCAGTGCACAAAGCAAGTTCCATGAAGACATGGATGAGCAAAACAATGGTCCCAAAATGTGTTCAAAAGCGTCCGATCTGTCGGCTGCAATGTCACAGTCACGAAAAAAAATGCAGATCGCCGCCATTACTAGTAAAAGAAAAAAAAAAATGCCATAAATCAATAATCTATTTTGTAGGTGCTATAACTTTTGCGTAAATCAATCAATATGCGCTTATTGCGCAAAAAAAAACTTTTCTCGTATCACACGGATGATGGTACCTTTTACTCTGTATATTGTCTTTTGATTTACGTAGAAAGTTAGGCCAAAACATTTTCCACCAAAAAAAAAAGAATACATATCGGCCTAAACTGAGGAAAAATTATTATTTTTTTTTTTAAATTTGGGATATTTAATTATAACAAAAAGTAAACAATATTGTGTTTTTTTCAAGCTTGTAGCTTTTTTTCGGTTTATAGCGCAAAAAATAAAAAGCGCAGAGGTGATCAAATACCACCAAAAGAAAGCTCTATTTGTGGGGAAAAAATATTTAATTTGGGTACAATGTTGCATGACCGCGCAATTGTAATTCACAATGTTACAGCGCTGAAAGCTGAAAATTGGCCTGGGCAGAAAGGGGTGAAAATGCCCTGTACTGAAGTGGTTAAACAGCGATAAAACGAGCGGTGCTTTAGCGCTAACGGGGCCGCGGCCCCAGTGTGAAAGGGGTCTAACTCATTACTTATGAGTGGGATAGGGCATACTACTGTCACAGATGGGGTTAAAGCAAAAGAAAGAGTTGCCCCCCTCCCCCATAAGCATGTGCTTTGGGATAGATTTGAATCTTTACAAATGCAGCCATCCATACATTCAGAACAAGATCATTTCCATGACTGTGTTTATACTTGTGTGCAGGAGGCATGAACTCCCTCAGGTGTTCTGCTGATTCAGAGGTGTATGCAAAGGACCATCCCCACACCAAAGGCTGCTTGTCATGCAACATCTGCTCTCAGGCATGGCTGAGCCCTCCACCAAAGCAGTTCCCTCCATATTACAGGTGTCTCTGCCCCCAGGGAAGCCCCAATTACCACCTTTCACAATGCCCCTCTGTTAAAGGGATGCAAACTTCATATCGCTTGTCCACGCCTAATGTAAATTTCAAAACAATAAAGGGGAAAACTAGACTATTGTATACTATATGTATATATGTCAATCAATAGGTGAAGAGCACCTGCTTTGAGTATTATCAATGACAGCAACCTGAACCTTGACCTGAGATTCAATATGTTGTCTTTCACGCAGCAAAAGATTAACATTTATTTCAGCGAGCAAAACACATATAAACAAGTTTCCGGCACAAGCCTTTTGTCGGGCCAACCGAAAACCTAAAGGCCTCACTTTCACCTGATGTAAAAAGACTACTGCACACGATCAGAAATTCCGCCAGCAAAAGTCCGATGAGAGCTTTTGGTCGGAAATTCCGACTGCGTGTATGCTCCATCGGACTCTTGCTGGCGGAATTCCCGGCAGCAAAATATTGAGAGCATGTTCTCTATTTTTCGGTCGGATCTGAAAATCCGATCGTCAAAATTCCTACGCATGCTCGGAAACAATTAGACGCATGCTCGGAAGCACTGAACTTCATTTTCTCGGCTCGACGTAGTGTTGTACGTCACCGCGTTCCTGACGGTCGAAAGTTCACAGAACTTTTGTGTGACCGTGTGTATGCAAGACAAGCTTGAGCGGAATTCCGTCGGAAAAAACATCCAAGTTTTTTCCTTTTGAAAAAAACATCCAAGTTTTTTTCCGTCGGAAAAAACATCCAAGTTTTTTTCGACGGAAAATCCACTCGTGTGTACGAACATAAGGATGAGCTCAGGCGTGTTCGCAAGCTGTGAGACATTTCCCAGTGTGCAGCTGCAGAGATCGGAAATGTCTCACTTGTGATTAGCGCTGTGCAGCGCCGACTTCCTGGCGGGCTCGGCACATGCAGCTTGCGAACACGCGCTCATCTTTAAAAAAGACATGCCTCGATCCCATCCCCTTTGAAGCGATTGTACCAGAAAATGATTTTTTTTTTTAAATACCAAACATGTCTATACTTACCTGCTCTGTGCCCCAGCAAGACCCGGAAGTGGGGGGAGATAAGAGCTGCAGACATACACATTGCTGGATCGAATGAGGGCTCAGGTAAGTAAAGGGGGGGGGGAATACTGACACTTAAACATTTTTTACCTTAATGCAAAAAATGCATTAAAGCGGTTCTGCACTGTGTGTTTTTTTTTTATTTTTGGGGAATACAATGCAAGGATTAGGAGGTAAATTGGGGGACTCACTTGTTCCATCTTTATAATTGATTGCTCCCGGTTTTCCTCCTATAAAATAATTTATAAACCCTTTCCTGCTGGGTGCCATCTTGCCTGTGGGCATGTGAAACCCCACAGGCACTTTAGATGGCCCAGCATGCACCGCCGTTACTGCGCCGAGCTCGCGCGTGCGCAGTAATGGCAAAGTGCAGCTCACGTTCTCCGAAATCTCACGAGATGTTGGCACATCTGCCGACATCTCGCGAGATTTCGGAAGATGTGTCCGAAATCTCGCGAGATTTCGGAAGATGTGGCCGAAATCTCGCGAGATTTCGACGATGTCCGCACTGACTCCTGGGATCAATGACACCAGATCCCAGGAGACAGTGCGGTGTGACGACGATCGAGGCAGAGACCCCCGCCCACCGCCGCAGAGACAGAGGACAAGAAGTCAGCGATTACAAGGTAAGTGGAAAAAAAAAAAACACATTTCATTTAGTACTCTTTGCCTGATTTGGAAGGCAAAGAGATTTACTAAATGAAATGTGTGCAGAACCGCTTTAAGGTAAAAAATTTTTAGGCTTTACAACCACTTTAGATTGCAAAGACAACGGACGGGGGTGTTCACATGCTGCGACCTTGATGCAAAGAAAAAAATGATACTCACTGTTGCCTAAAAGGGGTCGCACCGCTACTGCCCCTCGGCTGTGTACATTTCATGGTGCTGGTTTTTAGGAGTTAAAACAGGCAATGATAAGGCAATATAATGTCTTCTCACCACCTGTCAGGCACCCTCTGTAAAGTAATCCAACTCTGATCGCTCTACAGAGTGCACCAAAATCCCTTATTGAGATGTAAAGGATTTTTTTTTTTTGCCTCACAAAGTGCCTAAAACCATTGTCAAAATGTATAGGTATTTTGGACTGGAAAAATGAAAATTCGGGCTGAAATCAGACCTGAAATGGTGAATGAAGACGCACCAGACTCCTGCTGTGAGCCGCTGTGTTCTCAAGTGTGAACCCAGCCTTAAGCCTAGTACACACAATGAGATTATCAGATGAATGATTGCTTTTTTTTTTGTTTTTTTTGCATGCTAGTCTCCATATCGGAAATGAAGAGGTTACTAAAGTTACAAAAAATTCTTGTATGACAGAATAAAAAATTCAGAAGTGATGTAATGTGTTGCATTGTATTTGTATTGGATTTTTGTACAAATACTGTACTGATTAACCCCTTTGCTCCTAAGGGTAAAATAAATCGAAATGCCTAAGCACAATTTTGCAACTGTGACGTGTTAGTAAAACCGGACATATCATGACAACCACTTTGTGCATCCAGGTGGATTATACCTTGTTTTTTTGCCAGACAAATTGGGCTTTCATTTGGTGGTAAATGGTAATGGATATCGCCTATTTATTTATTTTTTTATCATCATCAAGGAAAAATGGCCCAAAATAGTAAAAAAGTTAAAAAAAATTAAAATTCATCTGTATTCTCCTTAAATTCTCCTTCTCCTGATGATCGCACGATACCACATATGTGTATGTTGGTTGTTGTATGTATCTGTAGTACAGCCAAAAAACAATAGTGCACATTTTTCTTTTTTCTTTTTAATCCTACCTAATACTCACTGACACTAACTTAAAAAAAAAAAAAAATAATCTGTCCAATTAGAGTCAGAGGCTATTACAGTGATCAGGTGACCCGGAACCGTGAGTTCCAGGTTTCCGATCGTTATTATGGGACCCAGAGCTCACTGTGAGACCCCGGTCTCTGTGCTGGGAGTGCGCCATGCGGCGTTCTCCCAGCACAAAGGGAGATACGAAAGCCCCGCAGAAAAAAGCCTAGTCTAATGGGGGCGCATATTTGTGTTACGTCAGCATGAAGTTCAATGAAAATCATAAGATTAACCACTTCAGCCACGGACCAATTGGCAGCCAAAGGACCAGGCCCCTTTTTGCGATTCGGCACTGCGTCGCTTTAACTGACAATTGCACGTCGTGCGACGTGGCTCCCAAACAAAATTGGCGTCCTTTTTTTCCCACAAATAGAGCTTTCTTTTGGTGGTATTTGATCGCCCCTGCGGTTTTTATTTTTTGCGCTATAAACAAAAATAGAGCGACAATTTTGAAAACAATGCAATATTTTTTGCTATAATAAATATCCCCAAAATATATATAAAAAAACATTTATTTTCCTCAGTTTAGGCCGATACGTATTCTTCTACATATTTTTGGTAAAAAAAATCGCAATTAGCGATTATTGATTGGTTTGCGCAAAAGTTATAGCGTTTACAAAATAGGGGATAGTTTTATAGCATTTTTATTAATATTTTTTTTTTTTACTAGTAATGGCGGCGATCAGCGATTTTTATTGTGACTGCGACATTATGGCGGACACATCGGACATTTTTGACACATTTTTGGGACCATTGTCATTTATACAGCAATCAATGCTATTTAAATGCATTGATTCCTGTATAAATGACAGTTGTAGTGAAAGAGTTAACCACTAGGGGGAGGGGAGGGGTTATGGGCTGTGACGTGTGTGTGTTTTTTTACATTAGGGGCGGGGCTGACGTCTGACGTCATTGATCGGCTTTCCCGATGACCGGGAACAGCCGATCAATGACAGGCAGAGTAGGAAGCGCGGGGAGAGGTTTGTTTACACAAACCTCTCCCCGTTCTTTAGCTCTGTGACCCGATCGCGGGACACCAGCGGCGATCGGGTCAGCTGGTCCCGCGGCCGGGGTCACGGAGCGACCCACGGGCAGGCATTTAAAGGGCCACGTACAGGTACGTGATTTTGCCTGCCCGTGCCATTCTGCCGCAGTATATCTGCGTGAGGCGGTCGGGAAGCGGTTAACAAACAGATGGCCCCTGCCCCACCTATAACTTGCATTCACAGCAAGAACCACATGGAAGGGCAAATGCATGAAAGACAAAACCAGAGAAAATTCCCAGCTTAACTCACGAACCAGTCTGCTTACCACCTGAATTAACCTGTCCAACAGTATGCTTTAAAAACAGGGGTTTAGTTAGCACACATTTGAAAACGCATGCGTAAGCTGCAAGGCCCCTTCATGGCCACCTGTATAACTTGCAGTCCAGTCCTAGTATAGTACGAGAAAAATCATCATATTTGTGCCTTTGGATCATTTTGGATGAACTGTTGTGATTGGCTTTCGAAAGCTGTGTATGAACTATCAGATTATTGTACTATCGATTCGAAATCGGTATTTTTCGTGCAATTTTCTGATCGTGTGTATGGGCCTTAAAACACACAACTACTACACATTAGGAGGAGTGCTGCTGTAATCAGGGAGAGGGAACTCCACCTGTGAAGACAAAAGCAAGGGAAGGGAGAAAACGGCGCAGACCTCTGGTTAGTAAAAAGATCAAAGAGCTTTATTAAAAACAATATATTTGTATACTCATAATATAAAATGTGAGAGTGCATATAGTCCACGAGAAAGAGCCCACACAACACAGTCACAAGGAAAGGATGGATGAGCAGCCACAGTGTCCCGATCAATGGGTGACCAGCTGACAGGTGAAGAGCTGGGCTGGATGCCAGAAGTCTCTGCTCCCGCTTGGCTCACTCAATCCCAAGGACAGCACTCAGTAGATAGTGGTCTACTGTAAAAGTGGGGTCGCAGGATGCGTTCTTCAGCTCAAGAACAGGGAGAGGAGGAGTCCTCGAAACGCGAGACTTCTGGCATCCAGTCCATCTTTTTCCCAGTTACACAAAATATCAGGGAATTAGTTACATTTTTTTTTTTTTTTCAAATTTTCTAGCTTTCTGTTCCTGTAATGTCCACATGGGTGATAATAAAATCGGGTGAGCAGTTATTACAAGCATGTATTTCAAAGTGCTTACCAGAATGTGGTGAATATTAACAGACAATAGTACCGGTATATCACTGATAAGACATTCACTTACCCATGCCATTGGTAATGTTACAGGTTATTACACCACACTATTTGTGCAGTAGATTCTTTATGGTTACCCAAGGGACCAATCACTTCTTCTACGATGATTCCCTTGGGTGGATGTAGTGCCAAAGATCTGTAGGGCACCTTCACAAAATGTTCTCAGTGTTCACTCTTTGAACAGAAAAAAGTACAATGCAATCATCAAAACTAGATTTCAAAGACAATTAATATTCATTGTGCAAGATACATAAAGAACTTCATAATAAAACTGATAGTCAAATAGCCTGACTGATAACCAGAAGAAAAGGTATTAGCTCAGTCAAATTAGCCATGCATGTATATATTTATTCCATTCAACCCTTAAAGGATTGCTTCATCCATGCTAAGCAGTGTGAATGGAGGAATCTCCCTTGCCGGCTATTGTATTCAGACAACCGCTGACAGGATGCAATCTCTAATCAGCCAACAATTTTCAATCCACGTCCTTCAATCTCTAATTCAGGCTGGGTTCACACTAGCTGTGCCCTTGGCTCGCAGCAGGGGGGTCCAGCAGGGGGGTCCAGTGCGTCCCTGTTCTCTGTTTCAGGGACAAATCAGGCTCTAGTTTTTGCCTGAATTTGGATTTGAAACGGAGCCAAAGACGCACAGGACCCTTTTCCAGTGCAGACTGTGTGAACTGGCTCCATTAAGTGTGAACCCAGCCTCAGGGCCACTCATAGCTTGAATTTCAGTAGGAATCGGTGAGAATTGGAACCATATATGGCCAGCTTTAGGACTGCAACAAGAACAATAAGGCCTCTTTCACACGGGGCTGATCAGTGCTCATCCGCCCCGTGGATATCCGCTTGCGCAACGGGGATCACCGGAGCGATCTCCGCTGAGCAGGAAGATGACAGGTCCGTCTCTGCACACTGTGCAGGGACGGACCTGTCAGAGCGCCACTCTCCCCTATGGGAGATCGGGTGACGACGGACCGTAGAGTCCGTCATCACCCAATCCGATGACGGGTGGAAAAATACACACTTTTTCGGATCGGAGCGGGTCGGATGTCAGCGGACATGTCACCGCTGACATCCGACGCTCCACAGACCTCTATGAAGCATCCGTTCAGGTCCGCCTGAAAAACTGACAGGAGGATCGACCGTGTGAAAGAGGCCTTCGAGTTTTCCTACTGACTTTACTAATATACTGCACATGATATTATTTCTATTGCTTTTAATAAGAATAATTATGTACTTTGCAGTAAATACCAGCACGATGTACTTCATCTACCGAAACATTGCTTAAAAACAGTAATTTATAGGAACTTTTCAAATTCGTTTTACTGCAAAACATACTTAATCTACACTCGTCTGTGATTTTATTGGATACACTTGCTTGTATACCTTCTTATCTAGAGAATAGAGACTAGGGAATTGGGAATTCTGTGGCACCAATTCAATGCTTAATCCACACAGACATGTTCAACAGGTTCAGTTTATGCTCAACCAAAAAGAATTTGGAAGATATGCAATTTAAAATATAGCTAAAAGAAAAATGCAATATATTGAAACTTCCCAGTCTTTATATGTGTGGGTTGCATTAGATTACATTTTTCAGGCTAAAAACATATTTGCCAAGTACAGAAATGCCTGGTGATCTTACCAGAAACTCAGCATCCTTGTCACTTCCTTTGAAAGTAATTTTTTTTTATCTTTCTTGTGTAAACTACCAATCCCATCACACCCAGGAATGGAGATGAACAAAGGCAGACATGGTTAAAGCAGAGCTTCATCCAAAAGGGGAAGTTTCTGCTTTAAGGCCTCCTCCCCCTCTCCTCTTTCAGAAATGGCACTTTTTTTGCTGGGGGGGTGGGTACTTAGTTTTGACAGGTACCCACTCTCCTCTCCCTCCTTGCCTACAGCTTCGTGAGACACGTCACAGGTCCCAGATGACTGCGAAACCCTTTACGATGTGCAGTGGGCACCTGGCTGTGAAGCCGCAAGCTGTCACAGCCAAGGTTCCCACAGTTAAGATGCCGGCACCGGGGACTGAAGACGGGCGCAGCGCATCACTGGATCCTGGGACAGGTGAGTGTTTGTTTAAAGTCAGCAGCTACAGTTTTTGTGACTGAATGGTTACATACACACATATCCTGCATCCATCTTTTCAAGTAGTGGCTTAGGCTGTGTCGGTAGTGGTAAATAGAATATTTTATTAACACTCATTAGTCCCATTAGTCCCACCTGAGTATCAATTGAATGCCACAGCCTGCCTCCCTCTTGTTACTGAACATATTGCACCCCTTTATGGGTATTAGTTGAACTTTATACAGTGCCCACTGAGTGTAGGTAAAGTTTATACAAATACTACAAATAACTAATTATATATTGTCTTAATTATATCACTTCAAAAAACAACAAAATAAAGCTAAAAAAAAATCATAAACTTCAATATTTCTCAAAAGTGTCCATCCTTAAATATAAATATAAAAAGTGTCCATGCATTAAACACTTCCACAGAGAAGGGAGTGACGTCACCCCGCACTGAACACCGGAAGTGATGTAATCATACACCTGGAAGTGACATAATCATACACCCGGAAGTGATGTAATCATACACCTGGAAGTGATGTAATCATGCACCCGGAAGTGATGTAATCATACACCTGGAAGTGACATAATCATACACCCGGAAGTGATGTAATCATACACCTGGAAGTGATGTAATCATACACCCGGAAGTGATGTAATCATACACCCGGAAGTGATGTAATCATACACCCGGAAGTGATGTAATCATACACCCGGAAGTGATGTAATCATACACCCGGAAGGAAGTATGAGTGAGCCAATTGCATAGTCTGTTTATGAAGCAGTTACCTTGGCATCTCTCTATGATGTTTATGGTTTACCTTTGTGTGAGGTATAGTACTATCAAATGTGATTGGGCATTTGTACGAGAGGATTTGTTTAGCGTTTTAATAAATATTAAAGGTTTTACACTACGGGGGCTTTCCTTGTCTTCCCTATACTACTTCCAAAACATGCACATTGATATATCGATGTGAGGAGAGGAGAAATACCTGGCCCAAGCTTGATGTAGATGGTGGAAACCCCTGTGATACAAATGCTGAATGACTTACCTGTAGTGGGTGGTCTTGGAAAGTTGGTTTTCTGGTGTGATGGTGGAGGATCACTGGAGCACCCATGAACAATTAGGCAATTGGAAGCGAGGTTATTTCTGGCACAGTACATTGCACTTTGTGAGAAATCATAAATTCTAATGCATGGACACTTTTTAGAATTATATTTAAAACACTTTTTAGAAATATTTAAGTTCATGATTTTTATTTTGGCTTTATATTGTTTTTTTTTTTTAATTAACAGAATTAACATAGTATAGTGCTATCTATCTATCTATCTATCTATCATATATATATATATATATATATATATATATATATATATATATATATATATATATATATATATATATATATATATATATATATATATATATATATATATATATATATATACATACTGTATATATACTGTACACAGTATATGTACATTTGCATATACTTAAATACTCATAGGGTATTGGAATACATCTGCTTTTATTGTGTATTGAATCCCAGCGCTGGTGAACAATAGCAACTGCGATTTTCTATACAAATACTGCTTGATATGAGGACCATGTAAAGCTCTAAACTTTAAAACAATGTTTTATGGGATTGGATACACACAACCTTTGATTACATTGCTGACCCAATTATTATGTACAGGTTTATGTCAAATTACCAACAAAACGTGTTATTTTACCGAAAACTATTTTGCAGCCTCTAAATTATGTTAAACACCCATAATGCATCTGGCAGCTAAAGACTCTATGATCCAAGCTGCGCCAGTTCGAGGTAACATTACGTTAGGCATTCTTTAAGGGAGGGGTAAAAACATATGTTGGATCCTATAAGAGTTTTGGAAGCCAAAATTAGATGAAAATCCATTCAATTACATTTTATCTCTCCATTGCTGATTCTACAGTCTGGGTTGGATTTCAGCATATCCTTTCACAGACTACTTTTATTTTACCTGTGTCTTCACTATAATCAGACACTTTTGTGGGCACACAATAGTATAAACTGTACTCTTTCTGTAATGCAATATTAATTTCCTAATGTTTTTGTTCGCCACAGAGTTATATAAGAAAATCAATTAGATAGTAAAACAAGAGACAGTCTGCAGCCCCTAGATATTGGCTGCCCTAGGCCTTGGCTTAAGTGGGCAATCCACAAATTCATGCTCTAGGCACATTATGATAAATCACCATGGTTCAGAGCCTTTCCGGTTTAATCTTAATGGTACTTGTTATTGACTGCCAATTGTTAGATGGCCTTGCGGATAGTTAAGAATCGGTGGAATGATAGAAAAATGTGTTAGTTGTGTATAGATCTGCTGCCCTCTACTGCCTAAATTTGTAAATAGTTGTTTCTTGTTAAGGTTACAAATGTACATCACTTCCTGTCTCTGTAAGGCTGAGTCAGAAACCCTAGAGGGAGGAAGCAAAAAGGGAGAGTCTAATAAAACATGTTCTGCTATGGAAGGGTTGCTGCTGAATCCAGACCAGAAGCAGGGATTATTAGACAAGTGTTCCTATATTTAATAGTTTACTATTATTGGCCATAGCTTATGGGTGTATATACACTATATTAACAAAAGTATTGGGACGCATGCCTTTACACGCACATGAACTTTAATTGCATCCCAGTCTTAGTCTTTAGGGTTCAATATTGAGTTGGCCCACCCTTTGCAGCTATAACAGCTTCAACTCTTCTGGGAAGGCTGTCCTCAAGGTTTAGGAGTGTGTCTATGGGAATGTTTGACCATTCTTCCAGAAGTGCATTTTTTAGGTCAGGCATTGATGTGGAGGAGAAGGCTTGGCTCGCAGTCTCCGTTCTAATTAATCCCAAAGGCGTTCTATCGGTTTGAGGTCAGGACTCTGTGCAGGCCAGTCAAGTTCCTCCACCCCAAACTCGCTCATCCATGTCTTTATGGACCTTGCTTTGTACACTGTTGCGCAGTCATGTTGGAACAGGAATGGGCCCACCCCAAACTGTTCCCACAAAGTTGGGAGCATGAAATTGTCCAAAATGTCTTGGTATGCTGACACCTTAAGAGTTCCCATCACTAGAACTAAGGGACCAAGCCCAACCCCTGAAAAACAACCCCACACCATAATCCCCCCTCCACCAAATGATTTGAACCAGTGCACAAAGCAAGGTCCATAAAGACATGGATGAACGAGTTTGTGGTGGAGGAAACCTTGTGGACAGCCTTCCCAGAAGAGTGGAAGCTGTTATAGCTGCAAAGGGTGGGCCAACTCAATATTGAACCCTACGGACTAAGGCAGGGGTCCCATTAAAGGTCATGTGCATGTAAAGGCAGACGTCCCAATACGTTTGGTAATACAGTGTATTTAAAGACTGGTGGCATAAGTGTATCTGTCCCCTTGTTGGTATCCCACATGCCCTATACCAAATAGTTCAGTCTGTGACACAATGTGCATGTATAGTGGTCACCTTGCTGTATGTTAGTAGGTGAACCTGTTTATTGCAATAGAGATTATATACAACTCCTGGTATTCAAGTGAACCCTGTCCCTACTGGTCTGGGATTCTATAGCTAGTTTTAGCTCAGAGCACAATAACCAGCATAGACTAGAACCAGTGAAGGTATCCGAGTGCACTATGCAACCAGTTGGTATGAACATAGATTTGGACCAAAATAGTTTTTTACCAAAGATTAAAACTGTCCCTAATTTCTCACACACAAATTCTTTTTTATACATTATTTAATTCTTTTTGTTGACATTACCTGTTTATACATTTGATGCATGTGTACTATTATTAATCTTTTAATATATAAAGGTGGCATTATTTCAATATTGGTGTGCGTCTATATATTTATGGTTAATGTTATATGCTGGTTGCGTCCAATTACTTTAATTAGGTTATTGGTTAATTTCCCAGGAAGGGAATCCCTTCTGTTAACAGAGGCCCTCTCCTGGGTGGAGGCACTGCCAACTTTATTATCAAACCCACTCTTCCACTTAGCAAAGGTTTTGGTTCTCTTGTTTACTTACAGGTTTAGCACACTATCCTATTTGGAGAAAGTCATTTCTCATAAATTATCTACTTTACATCAAAAAGGGTCTTTTCAAAGTGCTTCTACAATGTTCATACGCCAAACACTTGGAAGCCAAAGGTCCCTGGGTTTCTCAATATCACCCCTTCCTTTGTGGCCCTCTGTCAGGCAATATGAGGACAGCCTCCAAACAGCCTATTAGCAAAGCCTATTCAGTAATAATACCAGTACGTCTCACTGTACCTGCATCCTTTATCCATCTGCAGAGACAGCTAGGTAACAATATACTCCAGAACCGGCATTATCACAGAAGGATACAATAACACTAGCTCCATCTCATGTTAAGCCTCTACTGCAACATTTATAAGTCTCATAGTCTCATGTTGGCAGGCCTCATGTCAGACAATGTAACCAAAGAATAAGGACAAAACTGGGCAAAGATATGCTGCTTACGGACAATTCAAAAACAGGCTTAAACTGGTGTTTTAGAGAATTCACTGTCACAAACAGGCAAAAATATTGAAAATATCTATTAAAGTCAAGTTTTGGCCATTTTTTTTTCTTGCCATGTGGACATAATATAGGGGCAGAAGATCGTCTCTTGTTTAGGAGTCAGAGCAAGTAGAGGGTATTTACACAGGTTGCTCTGTTTTGTATATTATCCACTTGCTAAATATTGACCCGTGACTACACATAGATGCTAAATCTCTATTCAGGTCTAAGTTTATTTTTTTCATTGTATGAAATCCTTTATAATAATAATGATAATTATGAAAAAAAAGTCCAAAAAAGTGTGTTTATGACTAAATATGACTAAAACCTATTTCATAATATTTAGATCACATTAGAAAATGTATCTATAAGGTTCTCACTTATTTTATATAATAACCTGTCCACCTCTTAGTCTATATTATTACTATTTTGTATTTTTCAAGACCTGTATCATTACCATACTGTATTGTTAAAATTTGCTGTACATTCTACAGTAACTCACAGATTAATAAAATCTACATAAAGTATTCTGACTTCAAATGCTGTATGCTTGTTCCAGGTCAGGGACTCAAGGAGGTTGATTTACTAAAGGTAAATCAATTTTCTATCATCCAATCATGTGCAATCAAAAATTATATTTTTTTATTTTCCTTGCATGTGATATTGGGTATTCTTTTTTTTAAAAGTGAAGCTTTACCGTATTTACTAAGCTCTGGAGCAAGTGGACTTGCAGTGCGCAGTATATTTGACATTAATAAATCAACCCCAAAGTGTAAAAGCCAAACACAGTCAGGCAACTAGAATTTTCGGAGGCTATTTACCAATACCATCCTACATATTTCTTTATCTACAGGTTTTCCTTCACAATATATGCTTACTGTATACACTACTATAAAGTTTTGCTAAATAAGATAACACTGTAAATAAAGGAAATACACACGCATATCTGTAATTACACATAAACACACGCATATATGTATATACACAAACTGGTATTCTTTTTTTTTATTTTCTTTTTTATGTGAAAAATATGCTTTAAAATACATTACTACATCCAATAGTTTAAGAACAAATACACCTGTAATAAAAAAATTACACCATATACTTTAGACAAAAATTTTATTTATTTTTTTCGAAAGATAACACTTAAAATTGAACTACACCCGACAGTTGGGTTAGGGCTACACATGCAATATAATCTCTTTGCTACTCCGAGATTTAACCACTTATTGGCAGTAATCTGCTTTGCAGCTCAATGAAATCAATGTGAATCTAATTAGATAACTGTCAGCAATCAGTAGTATCTCTCAAAGTAGCCTTAACTATTACAACTAAAATAAATTTACTCCAAATTATGTAGAAGAGCTACTAATATTTTTACACCTATTAATGTGAAAAATAGCACACCTGTAAAGAATTTTTAGCTAATTAACATATATTGAATTTGTCTGTACAACCAATTACTTCATGCCATCGTACATGTAAACAAAAGGAAGGCGAAAAGAATTTGCGAAAGTCAGATGTGTTGTAAAATATTGTTGAATGCTGGGATAAGTATGTGATCTTTAGAGACAGCTTTCCACTGAAATATTTATGCTGTTTAGATGTATTTATAATATATAATAATACATTTTCCACAACCATATTATAGCTGTCAGTTCTTCAATTATATATATATATAATATTTTTTTTTTTCCCCCAAATATTACTACTACTGCAGTTAACAATAGTAATGTAGTTGCAGCAACATTATGTGTGGCTCTACAGAAAAATAAATGAATAATGTCATCTCATGCAGATCCCCAAAAAATGAACAAGAATATGTAATTGCAAAAGTCACAAAGTCACAATTTAACAGAAGTGAGATCTGCCTGTATACATTTACAATGTAAAAAAGAAAAAAAAAAAAAGACATGGAAACCAGAGGTAAGGGAGCAAGGAAGGGTAAGGGAGCACCTGCAATGGGAGCTGTACTACACCAGAAGTTGTATTGTACTGTATATACTGAGTATGTAAGCAAAACTGTGTTAACAGGTTAAATTCCCATGTTTGAACTTTTTATTGCATACAGGGCGTTATTTACTAAAGGAAAATCCACTTTGCACTGAAAGTGCACTTGGAAGTAAAGTCACTGTAGATCCGAGAGGGGGACATGCAAGAAAATAAAAAACAGCATTTTAGCTTGTACATGATTGGATGATAAAATCAGCAGAGCTTCCACTCATTTCCAATCTACCCCTTAGATTTAGAGCGACTGCACTTCCAAGTGCACTTTCAGTGCAAAGTGGATCTGCCTTTCGTAAATAACCCCCACAGTATTTTTTTTTTTTTTTCATTTTTATTTATCAGTTTGGAACAGGTATTGTGTGTCAACGTGATATTATGATTATCATTTTTCAGTTTATTTTTCTACCACTTTTTTTTTTTTATAGTTCAACAGGTCCCACAGAAAAGAATAATAATATTCTGATGTGACAATATAAAAAATACCAATAGTTTGAAATAATCCAGCACTCGTTCTGAACAAATTAAGTAGTAGAACCTGAAAGCAGACCTACTGCTGCTTGTACCCACCTCCATTTATCGTCTAGAGTGCCTCTATACTACCTGAAATGGTGTCCAGTATCTTAGGTATGCAATTACCTGAGAAGAAAGCAAAGGCACCTTGCATTGAGAGATATGCATACCTGAAATTTGAATGAGGGTGAAGAAGGGCACCAAGTATACTTGCCTGGAGTTCAGCTTTAAAAGAGAAGTTTGGTGAAAGTTTATTAGACCATACTTCTTTTGTGGGTCACAGGAGTACATTTACTTTTATTCTCCTGTGGCTCAGAGTCAGCTGATAGCGGGATATTGCCTGCTATCAACTAACAGGGCAGAGCCATGCCAAGCTTGGATAGGATCCCGACAATATTGTCAGAATCCAGCCCAATGCCTGTTTGACAGCTGACTCTGCCTTTTAGCACATGACTATGAGAGCTGGAGCCAGCTGCACACGCCCCCTCCGTAGCCTGATGCTCCAGTGAGTGCTGGAGGAGCAGAGCGGAGAGCGGTGCAGACAGAGAACTGAAGGATCAGCAATCATGTGATAGAGGTGATTATGAATGTTTATTTATTTTTTACATCCCATACTTCTCCTTTAAAGAAACACTATAGATCTCATATATTGTTTGTCTTAAAAACAAGCAACATAATGTATGACCAGCTTAACACAACTACTCCTTGTATGGTTGATAACATCATTTACCTGCATTTTATAACCAATGTTACCTTAGGAACTTTTTAGGCCAGATCAAGTTCACTTTAAAACCAGTGTCGGCTGGTGCTAAAAAAAATTGGGGGGTCAGCAAACAACCCCCCCCCCCCCAGGTCCGCACTCACCCCTCAACAGCAGCGGCTTCTCCTCCCGGCCAACCTGGTCTTCTTCAGATCCTGATTGGCCAGAAGGAGAAGCTGGAAACCAATAGCGAATAGTAATGTAATTCCACGGATTGTTTTTAACCTTTTTAAATCTGATGTTTTTATAAAAGCTGAACTCCAGTTAGCATATTGTTATTAATATTATTTTTAAAGACTAAGTTTAGTCAAAAAGAAAAAATCAGCACATGGGACATACTTTACTTATAATCAATGTGATGTAACCCTTGTGTCCCTCTGTCATATGCACTCAACAAAAGTGCCAACTATGCCTGCCCTTTCTGTCCACCTCCTCCATTCATGGAAGCTGTGGAAAGGGCAGGAAAAGATGGCACTCTTGATGAGTGCATATAATAGTCCCTTGGATCTATAAAACCCTGCACCCTAAGATGGTGGTGGCAGCTCCTCCTGGACCAACCTACCTCTGAACCTCCTGGGCTGCATTAACATACTCAAAATGCTCCATCAATGCTCCAAATGTAGTGGGAAATATAAGCCAGAAAATGTACCATAGTGTAATTCTGTTTATTTAAAAAAGGTTAAAAACAAGCAGTATACTACTCACATTATCAAGAGGCTCACATTACACGAGCTACATGCGCATATCAACTTCTATCAAAAGTTTTTCGTTCCACGCCCCGGAACAAAGTGGACGGAAGTGACGCCAACAAGCACTGCCCATCCCGGGGCGTTCACGCTCATTAAGGGGAGCAAGACACACCCCCTGTGGTATTATCACTATGTTAATGTACAATATATAAGTGTGTGAGTGAGACACAGTTTTGTTGGCTCTGAGGAAGAGGCCAGCCTCGAAACTCGTTAGCCAATGACACCGCTGGATACTCCTTTTGTGATGTGGATGTTTCACCATGGACTTGAGTTGATGTTTTTTATGGAAAGCTGTGATAAAAGCATTTGCTTGTGAGTATAACATTTACTTATTTTAATGTATTAAAGACATGTATTGAGGATAATGCACTAGGCCTGTGCACCCTCTGTTTTATTTTATGCTACCAGTGTGATCAGACTTCCCCAGTCTTTGGAGGGCAGCAAGATGTGACAAATCCAGATAAGCTGGGATAAGAGTCTAGAATTGCGTCTGGGCCCACCACTAAGCACAGGAGACTGTGTGTTTTGTTCTTTGAAACAAAGTAATGTCCCCTGTGCTGATTTCAATATTTTATTGTTTTTGACTAAACTTTTTTCTTAAATAACAAACGTGTCATACTTAATTTGGCCCCGGTCCTCCTCTTCTGGGGTCCCTCAGCGGTGTTGGTGGCTCCTCCCCGCATCGAGTGTCAACGTTGGAGAAGGCTCTGCTAAGGTGGACACCCGTGCGGGTGCGCTCCCGAGTCCTGCATTTGTGTCCATTCACACAGAATGTGCCCCGGCGCTGCGTCATTGGATTTGATTGACAGCAGCTGGAGCCAATGGTTGTGCTGCTATAATCTATCCAATCAAGACACGAGACACAAGCTAGAGCTGGTGTGCTCATTCCTGGCCGGAGGATGACAGCGTCCGGGTAAGTAAAAGGGGGGGGGGGCTGGGGGGCTGCAGCACTACAGAAGGTTTTTGAGAGGGTTTAAAGCCCCTTTAAAGTGGTTGTAAACCTTTACACATACTCAGTGAAGGGACTGTCCTCAGGTGATACACAGAGATTAAGCAAATCCTCCTACATACGTTGTAGCTGTCTATGTGCAGCCCTCTCTCCTCTACATCTGTTAAAAGTGCTGAATTATAAAGTTTCTCCAATAGTTCAGAAAAAAGGAGGCAGGGAGCTAAAGTTACACTCTGCAGAGCTCAGTAAGGGGAGGTCTGAGAGCTGATTGGAGGGCAGGGACATACCCCCTTCAGCATACAGGAACACAACTGAGGCTGTCAACCAGCTTGTGGTCCTTCCCCTGTCACCATTTTTCTCTTGGTGTCAGGAAAACTTTTCAGGAGTGATTCATGCTGATAGCAGAGGAACGAAGCAGCAGACAGAAATGACACTTAGTGCTCCTAATCGAGACAAGTACACACTATAAGAGATACGCTTTATTCATATATCATGTCTGAGGTTTACAACCACTTCAAGATTTAGAAAGATTAGAAAGATTCTAATGCTCAATTAGTCAGGGAGCCATGTAATAAACAAAGTTACTAACCTTATTTCTTGCTCCAACTTGCTACATCCCTGCCGACTGACAAGCCCAGGAAGCTGCTCCTTTTTCAACAGTTGGCCTCATTGTATGTGAGAATTTTAGGGGCACAATCACATTCTGGGCCTGAAGCGGGGGCAGAGTTGACAAGGGAGCAAGAAATAAAGGTACATATTTCTCTCTATAAAGAAAGAAAAGCTGCGCCAAAAAAAAAAAAAAAGCATACATTAATCACCATATGATCTGGTCAATATGGAATAATACGCAAAATATTGTCCTAAACAATAATAACTTGTACTATCCACAGAAAACACTAATGTCCCCTTGGACTGACAGTCTCTGGTAGCACAAAGTCCTAGGCATAGAAATAGGGACAAAGGCAAACTATTCCTCAATCTCCGGGAGAAGACATAAAGAAATAATGGTGGAGGAGATGATCCTGATGTTCTGAAGTAAACAGAAGAGGCACCCGGTGACTTGTGAATGGCGATAGTGTTGAACACAGTGCCCGACACCCTTAAAAAGTGGCTGCTTACCGGAAAGCCAAGGTAAGAAGGCTCAGCTAATAAGTTGAACGACCAAAGGATGCGATTCTTCCTGTTACTATAGGGCGACAATCGATACTCCAAATGGCATGGGTATAAGGAGACACTTGTTCACATGGGGTCCATATGGGAAGTAGAGGAAAAAAGGAAGCCCATAGCGTGAATCCGATAAAACAATTTATTAAAACAAAATAGAAAGCACTTACATTTATTCAAATGCTATGGTGCATGTAAAAAAGTGCCGGCCGGCAAATGTAGGAGCCCGTCCTCCTCTCTGTAGTATGGTGGCGTCACTGCGTGCCCTCCCAGACCAGTTTCGACAAATGTGTCTTTCTCAATGGGGAACGTTCCCCATTGAGAAAGACACATTTGTCGAAACTGGTCTGGGAGGGCACGCAGTGACGCCACCATACTACAGAGAGGAGGACGGGCTCCTACATTTGCCGGCCGGCACTTTTTTACATGCACCATAGCATTTGAATAAATGTAAGTGCTTTCTATTTTGTTTTAATAAATTGTTTTATCGGATTCACGCTATGGGCTTCCTTTTTTCCTCTACTTCCCATATGGACCCCATGTGAACAAGTGTCTCCTTATACCCATGCCATTTGGAGTATCGATTGTCGCCCTATAGTAACAGGAAGAATCGCATCCTTTGGTCGTTCAACTTATTAGCTGAGCCTTCTTACCTTGGCTTTCCGGTAAGCAGCCACTTTTTAAGGGTGTCGGGCACTGTGTTCAACACTATCGCCATTCACAAGTCACCGGGTGCCTCTTCTGTTTACTTCAGAACATCAGGATCATCTCCTCCACCATTATTTCTTTATGTCTTCTCCCGGAGATTGAGGAATAGTTTGCCTTTGTCCCTATTTCTATGCCTAGGACTTTGTGCTACCAGAGACTGTCAGTCCAAGGGGACATTAGTGTTTTCTGTGGATAGTACAAGTTATTATTGTTTAGGACAATATTTTGCGTATTATTCCATATTGACCAGATCATATGGTGATTAATGTATGCTTTTTTTTTTTTTTTGGCGCAGCTTTTCTTTCTTTATGTAACTTTGTGTGTGTATCCCACCTTGAGCAGCAGCCTTATTTGTTTAATCATTGACCATTAGGTATAGCGCGGTTTTTATTTATTTTATATTACATATTTCTCTCTGTTAATCCCAGTAGAGGAAGCAAGCATTAGAACCTTACTATGAGGAAAAGGAGGGTAGCTACCAAAGGGTGATTTTTACAACCTGACCGGAGTTCAGCTTTAAAATATTACATGGCAATCCTGCCATAAAAGCACTTGGTGTTATGTGGTGACAACTGTCTCCTAACTGTGCTTCTGCATTTTTTTCTCTGCCATAGGTGCCCTTGACAAACTTTGCAAAGGCATTGTCTTGTTTTAAATTTTCATAAAGCTGGTGGTCCTGTGGAATGACGGACAGCTAATGCCGGAGTGCGTCCATGTACAGAGGAAGAGGCTGGGGGATAACAACAGCAAAAAAAAATACACTATATTGCCAAAAGGATTAGGATACCGCTCCAAATCATTGGATTCAGGAGTCCCAATCATATAAAAAATCTTATAAAATCAAGCACCTAGGCATGTAGACTGCTTCTACAAACATTTGTGAAAGAACAGGTCGCTCTCAGGAGATCAGTGAATTTAAGCATGGTACCGTGATAGGTTGCCACCTGTGCAATAAGTCCATCCGTGAAATCTCCTTGCTAATAAATATTCCACGGTCAACTGTTAGTGGTATTATAACAAAGTGGAAGCAGCTGGGAACAACAGCAACTCAGCCACAAAGTTGTAGACCACGTAAAATGACAGAGCAGGGTCGGCTCACAGTGCGTAGAAGTCGCCAACTGTCTGCAGAGTCAATAGCTACAGACCTCCAAAATTCGTGTGGCCTTCAGATTAGCACAACAGTGCGTAGAGAGCTTCATGGAATAGGTTTTCATGGCCGAACAGCTGCATCCAAGCCTTACATCACCAAGTGTAATGCAAAGTGTCTGATGCAGTGGTGTAAAGCACGCCGCCACTGGACTCTAGAGCAGTAGAGATGTGTTCTCTGGAGTGACGAATCCGCTTCTCTGTCTGACAATTCCATGGACGTGTCTGGGTTTGGTGGCTGCCAGGAGAACTGTACTTGCCTGACTGCATTGTGCCAAGTGTAAAGTTTGGTGGAGGGGGGATTATGGTTGTTTTTCAGGGGTTGGGCTTTGCCCCTTAATTCCAGTGAAGGGAACTCTTAAGGCGTCAGCATACCAAGACATTTTGGACAATTTCATGCTCCCAACTTTGTGGGAACAGTTTGAGGATGGCCCCTTCCTGTTCCAACATGACTGCACACCAGTCCACAAAGCAAGGTCCAAAAAGACATGGATGAGCAAGTTTGGGGTGGAGGAACTTGACTGGCCTGCACAGAGTCCTGACCTCAAACCGATAGAACACCTTTGGGATAAATTAGAACAGAGACTGCGAGCCAGGCCTTCTCCTCCACATCAATGCCTGACCTAAAAAATGCAAAGCTGCAAATCACTGTAGTAAAGTCATAGCAGCAATTTTCTGGGCCCAGTGCCATCCAATCAGAAAAGTCCTTCTAGTCATTGAAAAAATACAAGGCTTTCTTTGTATGGTGGCAGTGCCAAGCAGTGACCCTCTGTGGTTACTATGCAAAATTGCAGAAACTCGTCACTGGCCCCCGAAGACTGCTATCACTGTAGTAGTGGCTTCTACTACAGTGATTTGCAGTTTACACAGGTATGAGATATGCATATTTACATAACCATAAGGTAACTATGCTATGAGCTATGCATATTCACATAACTTTAAGGTAACTATGCAAAAAAAAAAAAAAAAAAATCACACTTATAGTTCAGCTTTAAGCTAGCCATGATACATATCCTGTCACACTCTTCCTGACCCCAAAATGTAACCCTTGACCTCACCTTAATTTTCACCATCACCCTAAACCATCAACCAGATCACTTAAAGCTGAACTTCATGCGGATATAAAAGGTGCACATTCATGCAGCTTTTGTATTCATTAAATGTACTTTTTAGAGAAAAAAGTTTAACCACTAGCCAACCAGCTGCCGCTGTTATACGGCGGCAGGTTGGCTCTCCTGCGCAAATCACCGTAGCTGTATGTCAGCTCGTGCAGGCGCTATAGCAGTGCACTCTCACTGCACGTTGCGGGAGCGTGCCCACAGATCGGGTGGACTAGATGTCCACCGGCGACCCGCGATCATCTAGTACAAAGATTTATCCGCCGCAATGTCGCAGTCCTGCTAAAAATCGCAGATCGCCACCATTACCAGTAAAAACAGTAAAAAAATAAAAAGTCCCTAAATCTATCCCATAGTTTGTAGACGCGATAAGTTTTGCACAAAACAATCAATATGCGCCTATTGTGATTTTGTCTTTACCAAAAATATGTAGAAGAATATATCGGCCTAAACTGATGAATAAATTAGTTTTTTAATGTTTTTTTTGGGCTATGTATTATAGCAAAAAGTAATTGTCGCTCTTTTTTTGTTTAAAGCGCAAAAAATAAAAAAGGTGATCAAATACCACCAAAAGAAAGCTCTATTTGTGGGGAAAAAAAGGCGTACATTTTTTTGGGTACATCGTCGCACGACCGCGCAATTGTCAGTTAAAGCGATGCAGTGCCATTTTGCAAAAAATGGCCTGGTCATTAAGGGGGCAAATCCTTCCGAGGCTGAAGTGGTTAAGTACTTAAATTGAACCTGGTATCAGTCCTTGGCAGTCCCTGTTCAGAGCTGGAGGAAGAGGAAAGCCCCATACACACGCTCGGATTATCCGAGGACCAGGTCCGTCGGATCATGTCCGTCGTACTTTGTCCGATGTTGGTTTTGCGTACACACGGTCGGACAAAGTTGTCGGAAAATCCGATCATTCTGAACGTGGTGACGTTTTTTGCCTACGACGGGACTACGTAGAGGCTAGTAGCCAATAGCTTTGGTCTTGTAATGTGATCTGAGCATGCGTAGCACTTTGTCCGTCGGAATTCGCTACACACGATCGGATTTGGTGTGATCGGACTTTGTTGTCAAAAAATCTATCCAGCAGGAGATAGGACTTTGTCCGTCGGACAATCCGATGGAAACTGTCCGATGGTGCCTACACACGGTCGGAATTTCCAACAACATTGTCTGATAGGACAGAATCCATCGGAAAATCCGACCGTGTGTATGAGGCTGAAGAAGCAGCACAATGAACAAATCCGTTCATGTGCTGATAAGGAGCATGCTTATAGGAGAAGAGTGACAAAGAGATGAGTTCTCCACGGTGCTGTTTCTCCTTTCACTGGCCAGTCACAGGCTGGGTTAAGCTCTCCACCCATCTAATCAAGAGGTCTCAAATATGTATTTTTATATTTATGCACAGATTAGGAGCTCTTTCTTTACTCAGAATTTTGTCATTTGCATGCATATTACCGTATATACTCGAGTATAGGCCGACCCGAATATAAGCCGAGGCACCTAATTTTACCACAAACAACTGGGAAAACTTATTGACTCGAGTATAAGCCTAGGGTGAGAACTGCGCAGCTACTGTAAGTGGAAAAGAGGGTCAACGATGCCCATTTGCAGCCTCACTGTGCCCATGCAGATGGACACAGTTGACCGATTTGGGGCTCTGTATCTCGGGGTCACTTAGTGCTAGGAACCCCATCTTTAGATATGTTGTAGTGCTAATTCCACTGGGTTGGCACACCAAATTTGGGATCCCTAGACCCAAGTGGCCCCGAGATACGGGGCCCCAAAGTCGGGTCGGAAATTTTATTTTTTTGCTGCAGAAAAGTGCTTGACTCGAGTATAAGCCGAGGGGGGCACGTTCAGCACAAAAAAATGTGCTGAAAAACTCGGCTTATACTCGAGTATATACGGTACTCCAATTCCATTAGCAGTAATAAAAACAGGGACCAAATTTAATAAATGTACTTCAAAAATAGTGGGAAATGCCCAAAACGATTGTGTAGAGCAAAACTGATTCTTTTAGTACCATTGAGGAGATTACACAACACACTGTTCTAACAACTCTAGGCCAATGGTCTCCAAACTGCAGCCCAGATTTCCGGATGTGGTCCTTTGCTAGCCTTCCTATCTGGCCCCTGGGGCAGTATTCCTCCCATATGAAGCGCTGCTTCTCCCACTGATACCAATAGTGGAGCATAATTCTGCCCACTGATACCATTGATGGGGCGCTATTCCTTCCATTGATACCAATGATAGGGTATTATTCCTCCCACTGATACCAATGACGGGGCACTATTCCTCCCACTGATACCAATGATGGGGCACTATTCCTCCTATTGATACCAATGATGAGGCACTATTCCTCCAATTGATACCAGTGATGGTGCACTATTCCTCCCACTGACACCAATGATGGGACACTGTTCCTCCCACTTATACCAATAATGGGGCACTGTTCCTCCCAGGAATACCAATGATGGGCCACTATTCCTCCTCCTCCTACTGACCACAATTGCTATGTAACTGACCACCAACCCTGAGGTAATGTTTATTCTCACTGATGCTGGGCCCGGGACATTTTCTATCCTCATTGGCCAAAATACACCCCCATCCGCTCCCAAAAAAGACTGAAGGACAGTAAACTTTGAAAAGTTTGGAGACCCCTACTCTAGGCCAACATATCCTCTATTTTATGCTGAAGGTTTTCTGATTGATGTTGCTTGACATTCCATATGCAGGTGAATTGGGTAGGGTAATATATCATCTGTTAAGATATAACACATAGGTGTACTTTTATGAAGCAGTGAAATCTATTCACTGCTTCATTCTCCGGCATTCACCGAGGAGATCTTTCTCCTCTGTGTGCCAGTTTATGAAGCAGAGTAGTCTTCAGGGGCCGTTCTCCAGTGTTAGAAGCGTTTGTAGATCGCTCCACTCCTCCAAGGGTGGAGTGATCTACAAACGCTTCAAACTGTGGAGAACGGCCCCTGATACTGGAATCCCGTGAGACTTTACGAGATTACAGCACCAGAAATTCACAGAAACACTGAGATGTCAGTTTATTAAGCAGCGATACATTATCACTGCTTAGTACACTGACAGACGGTGTGATTAATGTTAATAAAATAAAGAGTCCCCCTACATAATATATTCATGTATACACACACACACACACACACATTATATATACATGTATATACACACACATTATAGATATATATACATATCCACATTATATATATATATATATATATATATATATATATGTATACACATATGACAGGGGGACATGGTTACTGTCTTGGGGGGTCTGAACGAGGCATAAAGAAGTTAATTATCTTCCTCTTTCCTCCTCAGATCCCCCAAGATTCTCTCTTCACTCCCCGCTTCTCCACCTCTGAGCTGGTGAATCGGGGAGTGTGAATTCTGACACAGATCGCCAGTGAAGCGCTCAGATCGCAGCTTCATAAACTGGCCGTTACTGTGTCATTCTATGAGGATTCTCCGCGTGCGGAGACAATCGGCGGGAGAACAAGTTCAAACACTTCTCCCCCCGATTATCTCTGGTTCATAAACCATTTATGGGCTGTGATCAGCGGCGATCCTCGGGATCTCCGCTAATCACTGCTTCATAAAAGGACACCTTAATCACCATTAAGCTCAAGCAATTTGTTATAATGTTTATACCACTTAATTAATAATGCCACTTAATTATTAGATCAGAACTAGAGATAAGAGAATCCAAGAGAACAACCAAAAAGGCAGTTTTCAGAGAAAATATTTTCTGCATAAATGATTGCCTTACCAGTGCTACACTTCAATCTGCTCAAGGATTAAAAGAAAAAGCACAGTTGATATATAACCCTACTGTCATTGACCAAGAAAAACCCATATTTCTAGTAAAGAAGGGTTAGAACTTTATTGCTGTTTGAATCTTGATTGGGAAGTTTTTTCCTGTTTAGGTGATGGGTGTCAGATAGAACAGGAAATGAGGCGAAATTACCACAACAGCATTCAAAACAAATGTTTTCAAATGTCTTACCTTCACTGGGCTGGTAATTGAGTCCCAGTACCAGTATAAAATCGTATTCCCGGGGCTGGTGATAGCCTTTCTGCAGTGGTTAGACACAGACCTTGCTGGGTCAGGGGTAGAGCCCTCCTAGAAACAGAGAGTATGAGCTTTGCTGATTAGAGAGCTCTAGCACTGACCCAGCTGAGGTGTATGGGGCTGACACTTACGACTGCTGCTCTCACACACAGGGTAGTTATTTGCATCTTACTGCCCCACAGATAGGACTTTATATTGCTCCTAGAGCAAAATTAAGAAGCCAGAAAAAGTAAGATATTGTTTCACAGAAAGGAAACAATGCAGAGAACAGGATACTTTTTCATACAAGTACATGGTAACCCAGACAAATACCAAAAGTATAAAATGTTGGGGCAACATACACTTTAAGTTATCTAATTAGTTTTTACAGAAACTACAATTGAACTTTAAAATCTCTACTTAAACAAAGCAAAAACAATCTTGGCTGGTGTTGGGCTTTAAGCTCTTGCATATTTTACCTATTGTACAGCTCACAGAATATTTTTTTCTCCTGCAATTTGTCAAAATAAATTTCAATTCAATACAATCTCTCTAATTCTAGTAACTTAGACAGCATAATATTCTACTATAGATGAGGGACTGCTGAGAAAGAAAATATGGCCATCATAATTTTAGTGAAAAATGCGAGCTCCACCAATTAAACTATGTTACTAAATGACCAATACTTAAAAAGGGCATTTTCTTGATTATTCCAAAGCCAAAGTTTATTGATTTTTTTTCCCATAGTAAGTACCAGGGGCGGTACTTACTATGAAATAAGAGTTTCCAGTTGGCTGGTAGATACTGTGTTTGACATAAATTTGATATTATCTGCCACCTGGAAGATTTCTGCTGAGGGGGTTAAAGCAGAACTAAAGTTTCGTCGTAACAAACAGCAAGCAGACAGGCTTTTATTGCAGAAAAGATGTCCAATGTCTTTTCTGCAAAAAAAAATACTACATGCCTGCATGCTATCTTCTGCAACACTGAAAACTGAGCTGTGCATGGACAGCTCAGCTTATAGTGTCAGGCTGGTCTCTGAGTATCATGATGACAGCCTCCTGCCCATGCCAATGAATAGGCACAAAAACCAGCAATTAGAAGATGCTGGTGAGGGACTGTTGGACAGGTGAGTATTAACCCTTCAGTTCCATGAGTGGTGGCACCTGTGGCAGGCACTAGTCAACATGTAGGGTGGAGCCATTTGCTGACGTCATCGTGTACCGTAAGAGACCTGGAAGTTGCGGTATTTGCCAGCTAGAGTGTGATTTTTAATGCGCAACTGTTCTTTTTTGTATACATAAGTGCAAAACTTGAATTAATAAAGGTACCAGGAGGTTTTTACACTGTGTGGGCATTTATTTGTTTGTTTCTCCCCTGAGCTAATGCGGTTGAGAATCAGAGGTGGTTGCTTGGATGACAGCGAGTGTTGGAGGTTGGAGGACTCTGTGATGGAGGGGGAAACACACCTAACAATATTGTTATTGTATTGGCTGTGCTGTTTATGACTTCTCTTCAATTCGGGTAAGCCTGCATCTTGCCTTCTTGGTGAAGGTTCTGGATTTACCTTGGCACTCATTCCTGGAGAAAATAATGTTTTTCTTCTTGAATCACATTCAGCGGATTTTCTTTACAGACGTATTTGGAGACTTTCCTTTATTTAACACTTTTTATGTATTTGTTTACATTAGAAATATTGATTTTTTATTTATGAATTGGACACTTGATTTAATGATTGCTATATAAACTGGATATTTTTATTTTTATTTCCATATAGAGTAAGCCTGCTTTGAGGACTAAGTATAAACAGAAAAAAGAAGGAAAGAAAAGTGCCACTACCTAAGTGTAGTATTTATTAAAACATATTGTTAAAATGAAAAACAATAAATCTGCACTCACATTTGAAAGATATTAAAAAGCTATCAATAAGTCTTCAACAGGTGGCAATCTTCCAGGTGGTCAATGGTGAGCAAGCCCCTCTGTGTGGATATGATGTAAGGTGCTTGGAACCAGGAAGTTGACCAGGGGGAACACCAGGAAGAACCAGCAAAAGCAGCAGAAACTGCTTTGTGGACTTTGCAGAGAAACTACAGATCCCAGATAAATCTTGGGAGAGGAAAAAGAGGAGCCTTGTTCCTGGGCTCAGGGAGACACAAGAAGGACATTAAGAGAGAGAGAGAGAGAGAGAGAGAGAGTATGCATCTGGTTGCTGGAGAAATGCTTATCACCCCATCTAAGACAGAGGGAGGCATCACAGGGGACACTCCCTGGTACTTGAGGTTGTCACTGTTGCTGATTGAGCCCACTGCCCAGCTGTTAAAAAGAACGCCTTGGGTACTGAGTTTATTGAGCATTATTGGAAACAGAAAGAGAGAATCTACTGCCCCAAGAGTCAGGAAGAGAACACTGGTTAGCCCCACCACCCACTGTAAAAGGAACAGCATTGCGTGGGTCACAGTGCAGGTGCCTTTACCAGTGTTTGGAGGAACTTTATCCTGTGTGCTCCAACATCAGATTTGGGCCCCAACGTGCTGGCCAGTGGGCAAAGTGGTTTAATATAGACTGATATGCTATTATTGTGGCACTACTTCCAGGATTACCCCAGTATAGGGTTTACGGACTACTCTCTATTCTACTGAACCTGTCTGTCACTATCTATACAGCTTAATTGCCATTGTTTTACCTATTTGTTAAATAATTACTACTGCTTCTTTCCCTTTAAACTGCTGGGTTACATTTGCAATAAAAACTCCCCCTTCAGCCCAGGTGTGTCAGAGTGTGTGGTGCTATTTGCAGAGTCCTGGGCACAGGAAAGAGGGGACCTAGCTGCAAGTCTGCTGCAATTTCTGGTTCAGTTATTTTGTGCAATAGTCATCCCACCACAGGGGTCACTGTGGCTGAGTTTGGAAATGTGTCAACTAGAACTTGTGCTTCAAGTGCTCTGCAAGTGTAGAACTTGCCAGTGAAAATGTGTAGCAAGTTAACACAACTTACAATTCAACACTGCCACAAATTTGTGGTAAGATATGCTTGCTATCTGGGAGGCCAGTACTTAGCTCTGGGGCCAGTGATACACCTTTCAGGGTGCCAGAAAGGACAAGCTGCAGCTGTGGACATTAGGGGAAGATCAGTAACATTTTGCAGGTACCTCCAGCCTGCCAATTTTTAGTATGTCCATATTGCCAGATGACCCATGAATTGCTATATAAGGATAAGTTCCAGGCTCATGCCATCTCCCCATCCTGTGAAAGAAGCAGAGTAGTCAACAGCAACACCACAACCTTCATCTTTTCTGTTGTTAATCTATCTCCTTAACCAAAACCCAGAGAACTTCAACATCATCACCTGCTGTTTCAGTTGCAAATCCTATTAGAGTCACAAAATCTGTGTTGTCTGAGGGACCGCTAATAAAGGGGGATGGGTGGGAGTTAAAAATTGGGGGTTTAGACTTAGCAGCTTGTTAGCAATGAATGAGGAGCCTTACCTCCACTAGTAAGGGCACCCTTCTTCTTTTCCTTGTTAACATCACCAGTTATACATTGCAGAGAGTCTGGGTAGGAAGTATGTAACAATTTATTGACTTGTCACCTACCCAAGTCCTCACTGTCAGTTAGTTAGTCCATCTGTTTTAGGAAACTATGAAGAGCAATCCTCTTCAATGCAGATTACCTAGTTGTCTTCATTGCTAAAATGGCAGTTTATTTCTATGTGAATCTTAGGGAACCCTTGAGTGTCTTTCCTGCTCTGTATCGCAGTCAGGTTTGCTGAGTGATTTTCTCCATGGCCACCAGCACAATGCACACCTTATCTCCAGGGACCTTGACATAAATATGAGTTATATGTTATCTGAGGTTTCTGTTAAGAAGAGGAGAGAATTTGAGAGTAATTTGAAATGGAGGTAAAATAACTCCTAAAATAAAATACCGGCCCATGATAAATACGGACTATTTTACGTGAAAAAAGTTTTCACACTTATACAATCTTTATATTTATGATTTGTACATTTTATTTAAAAAATATATCATGTGATAAAATATTGAATGCAATTTAGTGAACTGATCCCAATGTGCATTGTCATGTAAAATGGCAGACGGGGACTTTGATAGCCTTAATTAAAGGGAATTTACAATACTGTATGTATGCTTTGAGACATCATTTGAATGCAAGTCATCTTTTACTATATTGTTCCAAATGATGCTGCATGTTTTAAACACAATCTTAATAATTCACAGTGTGCAAGAAAATTGCATGGCTAAGTCAAGAAAGGAAAATGAAAAGACTGACTCTTACAATGGAAAATTAAAATGGCATAGGAATCCGAGAAGCCTAGCATTTAGTCTTCTTGTTATACTATAATAGATTTCAGCTACGAAGCAGTTAATAATAGGAAGAAGGATTAACCCAGTACAGTCATGTCATTATAAGCCTAAGCACGTGACGTGTTCATCTTAATTTTAACCAATAGGACACAGAAAGAGCTATTTGTGTCTCATTACATCATCTTTATCAAACGGGCCTTTGACTTCCCCCCCACCTCAGTAAACGCATTGCAGTCCAGAAGCCTATGAATAAGTTATAGGGAGCTGATGTTCTACTCACCCCTTCTGGGGTCTATTGACCCCTTTCTGAGATGGATCCTTCTTCATAATCGTCTTCGGTGCCTTCACAGTATGAGAAACACTGTGGGGACATCAAAGCAGGGAGCAGCAGCCAGCTTAAATGCCTACATTGTAAGCAGTTTTCTATAAAAGTGTGATGAAATCATTTATTCTTTATAATACTGTCAAAAAATACTTTCACTGGGATATATACTGAGATCTTTGAATTGTTAGCCCAGCAAATAATCTTTTTTGTAAAGAGACAATGGGTTTAATTTACTAAAACTGCAAAGTGCAAAATCTGGTGCAGCTCTGCATTTAAACCAATCAGCTTCCTGTTTTTTTGCCAAAGCTTAAATGAACAAGCAGTTAGAACAGGGGTCTCAAACTGGCGGCCCTCCAGATGTTGCAAAACTACAAGTCCCATCATGCTTCTGCCTGTGGGAGTCATACTTGTAACTGTCAGCCTTGCAGTACCTCATGGGACATATAGTTTCACAACAGCTGGAGGGCCGCCAGTTTGAGACCCCTGAGTTAGAAGCTGATTGGCTACCATGCAGACCTGTACCAGATTTTGCACTCTCCAGTTTTAGTAATTTACCGCCATAGTTGGTAAGCAATAACTGATAAGTTAACATAAACCAGTAATTTTAAGCTTTTAGAATGAAATGTCCTGCATAATAACAGGCATAGCAATGTGCCTATAGTTCATGACCAGAAATGACAGCACTCACCCTCCAATGACAAGGTGCCCGCTATTACTTTTGTTTGCCATCTATATTACTCACTTCTACCACACATCCAAAAAAATAAGAGGATTATTCCTCATTTTAGGATAGTAGGTGGAGCCATGTAGATTATTTCTGCACTGGACCATGCATATAATTTCTGAATCAGCTGTATGGTGTTTGGAATAAATTAGTCTATAATTTAAGGCTGTATCTGTACTATAAATCAGCGGTTCTGGATATATACTATAAACCAGCAGTTCTGGATATATACTATAAACCAGCGGTTCTGGATATATACTATAAACCAGTGGTTCTGGATATATACTATAAACCAGCAGTTCTGGATCTGTACTATAAGCCAGCAGTTCTGGATATATATTATAAACCAGCAGTTCTGGATCTGTACTATAAACCAGCAGTTCTGGATCTGTACTATAAACCAGAAGTTCTGGATCTGTACTATAAACACAGCGGTTCTGGATCTGTACTATAAAACAACCATTCTGACCATATCGGCCACATGACGCACCACTGATATACACTTAGTGCATAGCTTTTGCCGAAATTGTCACTTCTTGACCTGATTGTCATTTATTGTGTTATGACTTTGTAATTGATGTTCTTTACATGCCTACGCCTTGTTTGTGATGTCCTTACCGATGTTGCCCAAGCGGCTTTGTTACTTGTAATACTTGGAAAACTTCTCAATAAAAATATTGAAATATAAAACAACCTTTCTGGATATATATACTATAAACTAGCAGTTCTGGATCTGTATTATAAACCATCAGTTCTGGATCTGTACTATAAACCATCTTTTCTGGATCTGTACTATAAACCAGCAGTTCTGGATCTGTACTATAAACCAGCAGTTCTGGATCTGTACTATAAACCAGCAGTTCTGGATCTGTACTATAAACCAGCAGTTTTGGATCTGTACTATAAACCAGCAGTTCTGGATCTGTACGATAAACCAGCGGTTCTGGATCTGTACTACAAACCAGCAGTTCTGGATCTGTACGATAAACCAGCAGTTCTGAATCTGCACGATAAACCAGCAGTTCTGGATCTGTACGATAAACCAGCAGTTCTGGATCTGTACTATAAACTAGCAGTTCTGGATCTGTACTACAAACCAGCCATTCTAGATCTACACTAAACTAACTGGTCTGGATGTACAGTTGGCACAGGGGCAAAAAGGAATAATTTGTATGGCTCCACCACTATCCTGAAATAAATGAGAAACCCCTCATTACCTCCTTCCATGCTCCCCTTCAGGACTTCTCCAGGAGTCTTACAGTCTAAGGTCCCTAACTCCCAATCATACACAAACTGTACTAGTGCCAATTTATACAAGAGCCAATTAACCTACCAGCATGTCTTTGGAGTGTGCAGGCCAACCATAGTACCCAGAGGAAACCCACTTAGGCACAGGGAAAACATGCAAACTCCAAGCAGGTAGTGCCTTTGTGGATAATAAAAAATAATAATAACCCCCTATTTTAGATATTTATGTAGGACGTGAGCCATGCAGATTCCCTCAGTGTTAAGGCTCTACTATGTTTGTACTGGTTCACTGGAGGGTTTTTGGTTATTGTAAAGTATATGTAAAGTCTAACAATACATTTTGCTTATTTGCTCCCAAAAGGCTGCATCTGTACTATAAACCAGGGGTTCTGGATCTGTATTATAAACCTACGGTTCTGGATCTGTACTATAAAACAACCATTCTGACCATATTGGCCACATGACGCACCACTGATATACACTTGCATAGCTTTTGCCGAAATTGTCACTTCTTGACCTGATTGTCATTTATTGTGTTATGACTTTGTAATTGATGTTCTTTACATGCCTACGCCTTGTTTGTAATGTCCTTACTGATGTTGCCCAAGCGGCTTTGTTACTTGTAATACTTGGAAAACTTCTCAATAAAAATACTGAAATATAAAACAACCGTTCTGGATAAATACTTTAAACCAGAAGTTCTGGATCTTATTTGTTCCCATATGTTCTGTTAAATATACCATTGAAAGAGTTTTATTATATCCACTCGACAAGTGCAAAATAAAAAAAAAGTAGCCGTTCATCCTGTCAAAAATCTTGTGAGCTGATAATTCCTGTACTCTGTATTTGGACTGTTATTTGCTAGCAATGGTCCCTGCTATTTCTGTGGACTACACAACACCTCCTCTTGTTATGGAGAAGAGAGGGAGGCGCCATGTTGTCCTAACACAGTGTTATGTAGTCCCAACACACTCCCTGTCCTAGTATGACAGCGTTGCTCAGTATGGTTGTCACTCTAGGACAGAAAGTCTAATAATGGCAGGATTACCAGGTAAAAATAAAGTGAGTGTGAATATAAAAAGAGAACTAATGCAGCCACCACATCTAAGGATAGGTAAGCTACAATACTATCAGTTTTTGTTCTTGGGTTTAGATACGCTATTAGGGCTCTTTTACATTTGTGGTCATGTCCTACCATGGCTCCTGGTGTGCCCTCAGAAGTAAACAGATCTGACAATTACAATGTACCAAACTGTTTACTTTTTTTTACAATTCATTGAAAGGTCACAGAGTGACATTCATTTATTTTATTTACAGCAGTGTTGCAATGCAGGTGTAGTGCTTCGCTACACTACAGTGAAAACAGTAGGGCACATGCCACTTTTATGCAGTGGTGTTAACTGAACACATAGGACACCAGGTAATTTACCTCTTTTAATTTACACGTCTATGCAATTGGGGCTGCACTGAACAAGGCTGCCCAGCGTAACCTAACACATATGGTGTGAATGGGCCCGAAGACCACCTCAAAATAGTATGTCTAGATATACTGGTTGCTAGCTATATACAGTGCCTTGCAAAATATTCACCCCCTTGGCTTTTTACCTATTTTGTTACATTACAGCCTTTAGTTCAATGTTTTTTTAATCTGAATTATATGTGATGGATCAGAACACAATAGTCTAAGTTGGTGAAGTAAAATTTGAAAAATATATACATAAAATTATTTGTCAGAAATAAAAAAATTATAATTGGCATGTGTGTATGTATTCACCGCCTTTGTTACAAAGCCCATAAAAAGCTCTGGTGCAACCAATTACCTTCAGAAGTCACATAATTAGTGAAATGATGTCCACCTGTGTGCAATCCAAGTGTCACATGATCTGTCATTATATATACACACCTTTTTGAAAGGCCCCAAAGGCTGCAACACCTAAGCAAGAGGCCCCACTAACCAAACACTGCCATGAAGACCAAGGAACTCTCCAAACAAGTAAGGGACAATGTTGTTGAGAAGTATAAGTCAGGGTTAGGTTATAAAAAAATATCCACATCTTTGATGATCCCTAGGAGCACCATCAAATCTATCATAACCAAATGGAAAGAACATGGCACAACAGCAAACCTGCCAAGAGACGGCCGCACACAAAAACTCACGGACCGAGCAAGGAGGGCAATCAATCAGAGAGGCAGCACAGAGACTTAAGGTAGCCCTGGAGGAGCTGCAGAGTTCCACAGCAGAGACTGGAGTATCTGTACATAGGACGACAATAAGCCGTATGCTCCATAGAGTTGAGCTTTATGGCAGAGTGGCCAGAAGAAAGTCATTACTTTCATCAAAAAACACAATGGCATGTTTTGAGTTTGCGAAAAGGCATGTGGGAGACTCCCAAAATGTATGGAGGAAGGAGCTCTGGTCTGATAAGACTAAAATTGAACCTTTTGGCCATCAAACAAAACGCTATGTCTGACGCAAACCCAACACATCACATCACCCAAAGAACACCATGGTGGTGGCAGCATCATGCTGTGGGGATGTTTTTCAGCAGTCGGGACTGGGAAACTGGTCAGAGTTGAGGGAAAGATGGATGGTGCTAAATACAGGGATATTCGTGAGCAAAACCTGTACCACTCTGTGTGTGATTTGAGGCTAGGACGGAGGTTCACCTTCTAGCAGGATAATGACCCCAAACACACTGCTAAAGCAACACTTGAGTGGTTTAAGGGAAACATGTAAATATGTTGGAATGGTCTAGTCAAAGCCCAGACCTCATTACAATAGAAAATCTGTGGTCAGACTTAAAGATTGCTGTTCACAAGCGCAAACCATCCAACTTGAAGGAGCTGAAGCAGTTTTGCAAGGAGGGATGGGCAAAAATCCCAGTGGTAAGATGTGACAAGCTCATAGAGACTTATTCAAAGTGACTTGGAGCTGTGATAGCCGCAAAAGGTGGCTCTACAAAATATTGACTTTAGAGGGGTGAATAGTTATGCACATTGAATTTTTCTGTTATTTTGGCCTATTTGTTGTTTGGTGCACAATAAAAAAAATCTTCAAAATTGTGGGCATGTTCTGTAAATTAAGTGAGGCAAATCCTCAAACAATCCATGTTAATTCTAGGTTGTGAGGCAACAAAACATGAAAAATGCCAAGGGGGGGGGGGGGGGTGAATACTTTTGCTGTATGTCTAAAATGGCTAGCAGGTTCATTTTAGTTTCACTACTATCAATAGTATGATTGCTCACAGATTGCAGTACTCCCAAGACCCCCTGCTCTCAAGTTCCCTTGACACTTCGCCTTTTGGCTTTTTTCAGAGCATCTTCCATCCTCTGGAATTCCTTACCCCAATCTGTTATATTGTCTGCCTTTAGGTGATCCCTAAAAATTCATCTTTTTTATTGAAGCCTACTCTGTCTCCACCTAAAAACTGTACTTCAACATTCTCCATCAACTCATCCCCCAGAGCTATTACCTTTTGTACCATCTGCCCCTCCTTTTTAGATTGTAAGCTACAGGCGCAGGGTCCACCTTATCCTCTTGTATTGATTGAATTGTATTGTAACTGTTCTGCCTCCCTTTTTTTTGTAAAGTGCTGCACAAACTGTTGGTGCTATATACATTCTGAATAATAATTATAATAATATTACTCCTAGATAGAGAGGCTGACAGAATGGAGTGCAAACCCTGTTGTGCAGCTGGTTACCAAAAGTGTTGGCAGTCTACTTACATAGATTTAAAGGATAAGTTCACCTTATAATACAATAAAATAATAAATGCACATTTTTCTGCAGGTAAACAAATGTGCATTTACTATATGTTTTTTAGGTGCCTGCAAAGCATTGCACCCATGATCAGCAGGTCGCTGGTGCCATGCAGGACTCCTGCAGACCTGTCAGTGTGAGTTGTCTGCCCGTACATCATACAGATCAACAGCGCCATGGTAGTTCATTGAAAACTACAAGACGACAGCCACAAGGGATGTCGGTACTTGTAGTTCATTCATTCACAGAACTCTGTAAATGAATGATGTGCCTGTGTGGGCACTCACTGGAACTGCGTGTGATGTGAACTGTAAGCAAAAACTGATCTGGAAAGTATCTGGAGGGAATTTTTGTGGTGTGAACTGGCTGTAAAAATGCATGCACAGGGTTTTCCATGTATTCCAATGGCTCTAGTTCATATCAGTGCAGTCAGTCCCAGTAAGTTTCGGCATCGGAAACTGACCTGAAACTGACTAGAAATGACTGCATTGGTCTGAACTAGAGCCATTGGAATACATGGAAAACACTGTGCATGCATTTTTAGTGCAGAAAAAAAAGCGCACGGAACTACATCTGGCGTGAACTGGCCCTAAAACCTACTGTGCAAAAACTTCAGGGGATAAGCAGATATAAAATGAGTTGCTATAGGCTGCCCTGCTCTTTTGTCACCTGCCAAGTAAGTGCCCCATGAGCTTCTGACAAATCTAGTCTGGCAGAAAAGCTGATCTTTGTCTGTAATAGCTATGTCTATAGTGGGGGGAGATCTCCCTCAAGAGGTCCAAGACTGTACTAAGAAATACGATATGTAAATTATCTACACAACCAGAGGGTGGTAATGTGGGTGTATTGGCAATTAGCTATGCCACGTCCTAAAATCTAATATATAGGATAGGTTTGCAAGAGAGTATGGACTTTTTAGGCACAAAATAATACAAAATGTGTTTAAAAATAAAAAAAAAAAGATTCAATAACAAAAAACATAAAAGGGTCTTTAAAAAACTAAATATAAACACTTTGCATAATGATCACCAAGCTACGAACTGTTGCTTGTCATGGGCCAGGTAACCCCAGTATGACATAGTTGTAACAGTAGAGATTCAGGAAATACCGAAACCCAGGCTAGCTCGATAAAGCTTGACATGTTTCGTTATTATACACTTCTCAGGAGCTTTGGTACAAATCAGTGGCGGCTGATGCTCAAAATATTTGGGGGGGGGGGGCACAAACAAACTGAAAATCAGCCCCACCCCATTAGCCTCACTGTACCATCAATCGCAGCCACTGTGTCATCAAACGCAGCCACTGTGCCATCAGACGCAGCCACTATGCCCATCAATTGCCGCCACTGTGCCATCAGACGCAGCCACTATGCCCATCAATTGCCGCCACTGTGCCCATCAAACGCAACCACTGTGCCCCTCCAATGCAGCCACTGTGCCATATGAAATGCTCTCACTATGCCATCAAATGCTGTCACTGTGCTATATCAAGGCTAAAAGGTAATTTTTGACCTAAGAATATATACTTGAATAGATTTTTTTAAATCCAGAGTTTAGTGTTTGGGCCATAATTAGGGCCTGATGGCCGAAACGCGTTGGCTTTTTTGACTGTTGTTTACATGCTATAATAAAACTGTGTTTTAGCCGACTTCCATGGCACCAGCCTTTCTCCTTTTTTTTTTTGCAGAGTTTGGTGTTTGTCTGTTTGTATTTTTTAATGCAAAGGAACTTTGCCAGATTTTAGTTAATCGATATCTCACTGCATATAGCATGCTTACAGGAAGAAATCAGCACTCAAGTTAAAAAGAATTGGCTTTGGTGTCCAAAGTCACATAACAAGTCGCACAAGTGTGAATGGAGCCTAAAACTGGAGAGTACAAAATCTGGCGCAGCTGTGCATGGTAGCCAATCAGCTTCTAACTTCAGCTTGTTCAATAAAGCTATGACAAAAAAAACCTGGAAGCTGATTGGTTTCTATGCAGAGCTGCACCAGATTTTGCACTCTCCAGTTTAACTCAGCAAACAATCTGATTTCAGTGTACAGTACGCATATTATTGAACACTCACTATTGGTTATTACACCTTGGGGGTGATTTTCTTAAAGTAGCAATCAGCATTCCCATTAGGGTCTGTGTTTGCCATTTATAAACTGGCGCTGTATGGTATTTTAAAAGCTTCAACAAATCTTGCTGTGCAATTGCTTTGCCAAAGCTTGCTGTTCACACTGCTCTTATACAAGCTGAAGGCCATGTGAAACAGGCCTAGCACAGCAGTTTGCACTGCTTTATTGAATTGATCATGGACTGCGGCATTCCATTGCACTGAATATTATATGCAGTATAATAAATAGTTTAAACCTAAAGTCTAAACACGGTAATTCTAACTAGAATGAGCGAGGTGAGGTACCATAACGTCATCCTTTTCCTGATTAACTATAGTGGAATATTAGGTGAATTGTGCAGGAAAATGTAAAAAATTTAGCTTCTTTAAGTGCTAAGAAATCTGAATTGAACCCTGGGGGCACTTCACCTTACTTTCTTCTAGTAAGTAAGGCCCAGGATCGTTTATTTTCATATTTTAGTACATCAGGCCCTATGAACTCATGTCCCCTGCACATCTGCCCCTTACACTGTGGCAGTGCCAGGACAAGGTCATCTAGAGCCCATGCCAAAATGCACTCCCCCAAGATGGATGAGCATTATGTATAAGCAAATATCCCCCCCCCCCCAAAAAAGGAGCACTAATCTGCATGCTTACCCCCAAAGCATAAATTCCCTTCCTCCCCTTCCTCCCAGTACAAATCCCCCCCCCCTGCTGAAATCCCACTTGCTTCCCCAACCCCCCAGCTCAAATCGTCTCATTCCCCATATGCCCCCAGCACAACACTCCCCCCCCCCCGAAAAAAATCCCCCCCTCTTAGTACAAATCCTCTCCCCCCACTCCAATTCCCCCCTCCCAGCACAAATTCTCCCCAATCCCCCATCCTACCATAAATCCCCCCAAATTTCCCCTTATAGCACCAATACCCCCATTTGTCCCTGCTAGCATAAATCTCCCTACCCCCCCACCGACACAAATAAATAAATTCCCCTCCCTTACCATATTGCCTTTTCTAGCACAAACCCCCAAAATTCCCCCTCCTAGCACACATCTTCTTTCCCCATCCCCCTCCCAACATAAATCCCCTCAACTCACCACTCCTAGCACACCTTAAATTTCCCCTCCTAGAACAATTCTTATCCCCTGTCGTCCCCCAAGTTCCCCCTCCAAACACATATACCCTTGCCCCAACCTCCTTGTGGTGCCCCCCACCTAACATAACACAGTGCCCAGGGCAGCCACCCCTCCTGCCCACCCCTTGTCCCGGCCCTGCGCTGCGGTGCCCTATCGAACACACATTCATGGGTGGTAATGCATGCATAGCATTAAAGCAGCTCATTCATGTTGAATGGGCTTCCAACATGCATCAAGTAAACAAAAGATGGAGCTTCATCTTTTCTTAAATGCAGCATATCACAATGCATGTGCACTGTTGTGTGCTGCCAGTGTGGGTCCCGCACTGTAACTACTGTACTGTATGTTAAGATGTCATTCTAAATGAACGGCACAGTAAATCATGCATTACTCTGTACACTGCCATGTGATGCCATCAGGGCTGGTGCAAGGATTTTTGACACCCTAGGCGAAACCTCATTTTGCCCCCCCCCCCTGGCTGGCCCCACCCCCTTTTTCCTGCCCATGTAAATCCCACCTTTTTAATAAAGCACCCATCAAATGCAGCCTCACCAGCGCCCATCAAATGCAGCCTCACCAGCACCCATCAAATGCAGCCTCACCAGCTCCCATCAAATGCAGCCTCACCAGCACCCATGAATGCAGCCTCACCAGCGCCCATCAAATGCAGCCTCACCAGCTCCCATCAAATGCAGCCTCACCAGCTCCCATCAAATGCAGCCTCACCAGCACCCATGAATGCAGCCTCACCAGTGCCCATCAAATGCAGCCTCACCAGCTCCCATCAAATGCAGCCTCACCAGCACCCATGAATGCAGCCTCACCAGCGCCCATCAAATGCAGCCTCACCAGCTCCCATCAAATGCAGCCTCACCAGCACCCATGAATGCAGCCTCACCAGCGCCCATCAAATGCAGCCTCACCAGCTCCCATCAAATGCAGCCTCACCAGCACCCATGAATGCAGCCTCACCAGCGCCCATCAAATGCAGCCTCACCAGCGCCCTTCAATGCAGCCTCACCAGCGCCCTTCAATGCAGCCTCACCAGCGCCCTTCAATGCAGCCTACCAGTGCTCATCAATGAATGTTTGCTTGCTGCGGGAGTCGGGACACAGACACAGTCCTCCACCACTGCTGTGCCTCTGACACTATGTGTGAACGGAGCGGTGGCTGCCTGCTGATGCTGAGACTTAGTTGCTTGCTGCAGAGAGAAGAGCGTAGGAAAACCAGTGGCAAGGCGCCCTAGGCAGCAGGGCGCCCTAGGCGGCCGCCTCGTTTGCCTAGTGGTAGCACCGGCCCTGGATGCCATTCTAAATGAGTGTGAAGTGTGGCCTAAAAAATAAGGTTAGTATAACCAGTTGAGCAAAGAGATGATAGTGAGCAGAGTGTTTTGTGCCTCTGTTTTAATTCAATTGCATATAGATATACCCCCCCCCCCCCATAAGCGGGGACCCTTAAAGTGGACCTTGCATAAGGTCTTGCTATTTTCAAGCCCTTCATACAAAAATGTTAAGTGACACCTAAAAGAAAAAAAGTAAAAAAAAGAAAAAAAGAAAGAAAATACTTACTGTAGACCCCAGCCTCTTGCTGTTTTGTCTTGGCCCAGCAATACCTCTTATCCCAAGGGATCTTAGGAATCATAAGAATCCTAAATCTCACAAAAAAAAAAAATCCTTTTTTATTTTTAATGCTATTTATTCATTTAGGATAAAAAAAAATTAGGATTTGTAAATAAGCTAACATTTTCATGCAAGGTCCTCTTTAAGCAGGCAGTATTGTAGAGGACCTTCATTGAAAAAAAGTATGAACATACAGTATGATGTTGGCTACCAGCAGCAGGTCTTATCAGTGTTTAGCACTGGTTACTTTTAAGATCAAGATGAATGCAAAATACTTTTTACTCAGGGAACAAAATGTCTAATATTGGTGTCCTAAAACACATGGGAGTTGACCATTACATCACAGTCTAGGCTTCATTACTTATAGATCTCCTGGCTGCCCCCCTGTCTGGTGGTGCTGGTGTAAATATCTTTTCTCTATCATAATAAACCTTGCCTGCAGTTATTGCGTCCAAAGCCCATGAACTAGATATGGTCAAAGGATCTAATCTGTAATCTGTATACACAGAACAAGACTGACATCTAGTGGTTATTTTTTATACTGTCATGTCTCTCTCTCTCTCTCTCTCTCTCTCTCTCTCTCTCTCTCTCTCTCTCTCTCTCTCTCTCTCTCTCAAATTCAAATAAGCTTTATTGGCAGAACCAAATACATGTTAGCATTGCCAAAGCAGTTGTGTTTGTATAGGAAAAAAGTGGGAAGGGTAATATAACAGGGAATGGACATAAGTCTCTGTAAAGGATTTTTAAGTCCTCAGTCTTTCATGTCCCTCTCAGTCGGTGACATGCTGTCACATACTGGGCAGCTATCTTCACCGTTGGCTTCTCTTCTCCCAGTAGAAATTGGAGTTTCCTCTTCTCTTCTATAGAAGTGAAGTCCGGTATGAGAGTTGAGAGTCTCTGGAAGTGAGTGTCTCTCTCTCTCTCTCTCTATCTCTCTCTCTCTCGCTCTCTCTCTCTCTCTCGCTCTATATATATATATATATATATATATATATATATATAAAATAGAATACTCTGTTTAGTACTGAGTAGGACTACTGATCAATTAAATGAATTATGTGAGTGTTGGTATTAAACCCATGTTGACAATGATGCATCACCTACATGTCCAAGGCTAATGGATAGATAATATTTTAATACCATACCAGACAATGTTACTAACTTAAAATTTCTTAAATTACTGCAAACACTTTTTATCATGGATAGAATAACCTAGCATTATCTGTCATACCCCAGACTTCAAAGAAGACAGCACACTGTTTGTTCCCATTTTCTACACCACACACATGTAGTGTGATGATAAATATTATTCTGTGGTTTAATGACTTCCCTGTCACCTTCAACATTGACTCTAAGATAGGGCCCTGACTGCTGAGAAGGGTAGATTAACTGATAATAAATTCACCCCTCCAACAGAACCCACCGTTCACCATCGATCTGGCTGCTCCTCCTTCTTTATATAAATGTTACTCTTTTTCACTTACTTCCTTATCACCATGGTTTTATAATTTTTTTATTATCGTAAACAATGGCTGTAAATAATGTACCACATCCCTGGACTATAGTATATCAAGGAAAATTTTAATTTGGACTTTACTGGTACAAAAGAGGGCGAACACATAAATATATAACAATAAAAAAAAATGTATTACAAACTTATTTTTTTTCGTTTGTTTAGATATCTTCTTCCCTATGCTGCCAATGATACCATTCCTCTGTTGGTGATTTTCTTGTTTTAGATAGAATTCTTCTTCTTGGGTTTATCTTAAATAAGGTGTAGTACCATTTTGGGCCCTTATAAGCTTCCATTGTTCACTGATATCTGGTGCCATATCTCTTCCATTCCAGAATAACATGTAAGTTGTTTAACCGCTTTAGCCCCGGAAGATTTTACCACCTTCCTGACCAGAGCCCTTTTTGCGATTCGGCACTGTGTCGCTTTAACTGACGTTGACGTGCGACGTTGAACCCAAACAAACTTGACCTCCTTTTTTTCCAACAAATATAACTTTCTTTTGGTGGTATTTGATCACCTCTGTGATTTTTTTCTATTATAAATATCCCCAAAAAATATATAAAAAAAAAAGTTTTTTCCTCAGTTTAGACCGATATGTTTTCTTCTACATATTTTTGGTAAAAAAAATCACAAAAAGCGTATATTGATTGGTTTGCGCAAAAGTTATAGCATCTACAAAATAGGGGATAGTTTTTTGGCATTTTTATTATTCATTTTTTTTTACTAGTAATGGCGGTGATCTGCATGACTGTGACATTATGGCGGACACATCGGACACTTTTGACACTATTTTGGGGCCATTGTCATTTATACAGCGATCAGTGCTATAAAAATGAACCGATTACTGTGTAAATGACACTGGCAGGGAAGGAGTTAAACACTAGGGGGCGATCAAGGGTTAAGTGTGTCCTAGGGAGTGAGTCTAACTGTGGGGGGATGGGCTACAACACACATGACAGCGATCCCTTGCTCCCGATGACACGGAGCAGTGATCTCTGTCATGACACAAAGCAGAACAGAGAAATGCCTTGTTTACATAGGCACTTCCTCGTTCTACGGCTCCGTGACACGATCGCCGGGAGACTGGCAGACATAGAGTCCGCGGGTTTCGCGGACACGGTCACGCTGTACACGGCGGGCGCACGTGCCCGCTAACCCCGCCAATTAAAGAGGACGTACAGGTATGACCATTTGCCCACTGCTGCCATTGTGCCAATGTATATCAGCATGCAGTGGTTAGCAAGTGGTTAATGCTGCCCATATACATGTATTAAGGTGTTGACCCTTTAGGCAAATGTTACTATGTTTAATTGTATTGAAATTGAAAAATATATACTTAGGTTGTATATTCCCTAGCCAGGCTACTCATCGTTATATCCAAGGATACAAGGTCCTGAGGAAGCAAGGATTTGAAATGCGTCAACCTTTGTTAGATCTCTTGGTGTAACTACGGATACAATAATTGTTGAGCAGACATTCTCTGGTTAATGTTGCCGGTTCCAATGGGATCGGACATTGGAATTTTTTTATACATGCGTTTTTAAATTTGTAATACATTTTTGGTATTTTTATAAATGTATATGTTTGCCCTCTTTTGTACCAGTAAAGTCCAAATTTTAATTGTCCTAGATATGGTTTTATACATCATTCCCCATTAGCATGCATTGTAAACGCAAAAAACGTAATTCCTTAATATAGTGACTAGACCAGAGTTTTCTGAAAAAAGGGCACTCGTTTACAGTATTTAGTTCCTGACACTTAGGTGACAGGCTAGATATAGTTCAATAATGCAGCATTTGTGATATATTCAAAAACTGTTAGTAATGGTTAGCACACTTTAACAGAACATAAAACGTGGCTCTGGCTGTGACAGTGGTGCGAATACCTATATCTTTGACACTTCCAATATAAATGCTAATTAGTCTCTCCTTTTCCCGTACTCGGGTCCCATAAGTTCAGGTAATTACTCTCCACACAACAGCGACTACATTGTCACATGTGTGGCCTTTCTCCGACCTCCGATGGAAAGAGCCCCAAAGAACAACCTCCTTCCCTCTTTATACCCTGAAATGGGAAGTGACTCAACCACCGGCTGACATACAGCTGTCCACACTTAACCCCATAACCCCACAGTTACCAGGAATTAACCCATGCATAAACCAGATAGACAGTACTGTAGGCCCTGCCTACACTCCCTCCTAAACACAGTCAGTCCCTATACTATTATTATTTAATTATACAAGATTTATATAGTGCTAACAGTTTGTGCAGCGCTTTACAACATGAGTGCAGTTACAATACAATTCAATACAATACAGGAGGAACTAGATAAGATTTAGCATATAGTAATTTTCATATACACATTTCACAATAGTCAGTATTCAAATCAAGACCCACATCTCTGTATGTGACCCCCAATTAAATGGGGATTCAATTAACGGCAAAATAATAAAGAACATAAACACAGGAATACTTAAATAACAGCTTACATATCCATGAAAATATGCCTCCCCAAGTTCAACTGTTGAAACAATTTCTGGAGGTACTTGGCAGCAGTAGCATCCTCCTCAAGGACCCATAAAGGTTGTGGGACTGCAAATTACTCCAACACAACTCCGCCTCAAGTGCCTGCATCAGGGGTTTTGGCAGAAAAGGATATACCAGTTCTTTACCACTTAGTTGAAGTATCTTTGCAACCAGGCCAACCTTGTCTAATTTCTCTCTTGTGCAGTCCCTGATGGCAAGTAGGAGTCCAGAGCCCTACAGAGCATATGTATGTTGGCAAAGTGGGATTCCTCATCCGACACACCTCAATGTAGTGTTGCATCCATAGGCTGAGAAGCGACAGTCTCAATCCTGGCATTGGGGACCTCCCAGGCAGTCCCCTCACTGCAGCCTGCAGGTGATGACAAATCACTCAAGTACTAAAAGGAAAAGAGTTACACATGCAACACAGATGGAACACATTGGGCTCTGAAGCCCCAATCCTCCTTTACTCCCCCCCCCCCCCGGTACTCCTGGTTCCTCCCTCCTATTGAGTGCCCCCATAGAAAGTAGCCCCACCCCTGCTCTCTCCTCATTGGCTCACTGGTTGTGATGGACAGTAGCAGGAGCCAATGAGGAGGAAGAGACCCAGGAGAGCTGCTGCTCTTGTGCATATTGCTGGATCGAGATGGGGCTCAGGTAAGTATGGGGGGGGGGTTGGGAGGGGCTACTGCACACAGAATGTTTTTTTACCTTCATGCATTAGATGCATGAAAGTAAAAAAAAACTTGGGCATTTACAACCACTTTAAAATGGACTTGATTCTTCTCTGAAGACTGCAGGAAGTGGCTATTGCAGCTGGGTCCCTTCCCATGCTGACTCAACCCCTGTTGGCTTGGGGAATCAGCACACAGCTTCTCTGATCCAACCTGATAGGGCCCAGTAGGACCGGTATCACCCTCCTGAAGGCACAAGTACACTCTTGGCATCCCCCTGCATATCCAGATCCTGGGGAGCCTCCACTGGTTCCTGGGCACCAAACAAGAAAGTCCTGCTGCCTGTGCACCTTGTCCATGCAGCAACCTGTCTGCCAAGGCTCTAATACCTTGGAAACAGCACCACAGCACCTCTCCGTTCCCATATTGATACTGGGCAAAGCTCTTAAATGCCTGGAATTGATGACCTGTGTCAGAACACCTGGGAGTTGGTTTTGGTTCTTGGCGAGGAAGTTTCTATGGCAACATGATGACATGTGTTCCAGCCAGTGGCGGAATTATAGGGGTCACCGAGATCGCCATGGCGATCGGGCCTCTTGCTGCAGGGGGGCCTTGAGGGCCCCCTGTACTCTTCGATTGGAGGGGAGGCTGAGAGGAGCTCCCTGATCGTCAGCCGATTACGAAATGTAATCGGCACTGTGCAGGGAGCTCCTCACATTAATCTAGTGAAAGCAGTGCGTGCTGTGCTCTTTGCCTCCCCCTACAGTGCAGTACCAGGCAGGAAGAGCCAAACTAAGGAAAATCGAAATTCGAAATTCGAAAATCGAAATTCGAAAATCGAAATTCGAAAATCGAAATTCGAAAATCGAAAATCGAAATTCGAAAATTGAAATTCGAAAATCGAAAAATGAAAATTTGAAATTTGAAAATCGAAATTTTGAAAATCGAAAATCGAAAATTCGAAATTCGAATTTTCAAAAAATTTCAAATTTTCAAATTTCGAATTTCGATTTTCAAAATTTTCGAATTTCGATTTTCAAAATTTCGATTTTCGAATTTCAAATTTTCGAATTTTGATTTACGATTTTCGAAAATCGAAATTCAATCAATCATTTCAATCAATCGAAATTCGAAAATCAAAATTCGAAAATTTGAAAATCAAAATGTGAAAATCGAAAATTTTAAAATCGAAAATTCGAATTTTCATAAATGTTCAAATTTTCTAATTTCGATTTTCGATTTTCAAATTCGAAAATCGAAATTCGAAATTCGAAATTCGAAAATTTTAAAATCGAAATTTCGAATTTTCAAAAATTTTAAAAATGTCAAATTTCTAATTTCAAATTTCAAATTTCAAATTTCGATTTTCAAATTTCGATTTTCAAATTTTCGAATTTCAAATTTCGATTTTCGATTTACGATTTTCAAATTCGAAATCAAATCTTCCACATTCAGGAGAGGGAGGTTGAAGCTCCCCTAAATGCAATTTGTAAATGAAGGTGTTTATTATTAAAGGTGTTTATTATTAAAGGTGAAAAAAAATCCAAACCATCATGGCCCTGTGTGAAAAAGTGATTGCCCCCTAAACCTAATAACTGGTTGGGCCACCCTTAGCAGCAACAACTGCAACCAAGCGTTTGCGATAACGTGCAATGAGGCTTTTACAGCGTCCTGGAGGAATTTTGGCCCACTCATCTTTGCAGAATTGTCCTAATTCAGTTATATTAGAGGGTTTTCGAGCATGAACGGCCTTTTTAAGGTCATACCACAACATCTCAATAGGATTCAGGTCAGGACTTTGGCTAGGCCACTCCAAAGTCTTCATTTTGTTTTTCTTCAGCCATTCGGTGGTGGACTTGCTGGTGTGTTTAGGATCATTGTCCTGCTGCAGAACCCAAGTTCGTTTCAGCTTGAGTACACGAACAGATGGTCGGACATTCTCCTTCAGGATCTCTTGGTAGACAGCAGAATTCATAGTTCCTTTTATCACGGCAAGTCTTCCAGGTCCTGAAGCAGCAAAACAGCCCCAGACCATCACACTACCACCACCATATTTTACTGTTGGTATAATGTTCTTTTTCTGAAATGCAGTGTTCCTTCTACGCCAGATATACTTGGACACACACCTTCCAAAGAGTTCCACTTTTGACTCATCGGTCCACAGAATGTTGTCCCAAAAGTCTTGGGGATCATCAAGATGTGTTGTGGAGAAATTGAGACGAGCTTTGATGTTCTTTTTGCTCAGCAGTGGTTTTCTCCTTGGAACTCTGCCATGCAGGCCATTTTTGCCCAGTCTTTTCCTGATGGTGGAGGCATGAACGCTGACCTTAACTGAGGCAAGTGAGGCCCGCAGTTCCTTGGACGTTGTTGTGGGGTCTTTTGTGACCTCTTGGATGAGTCGTTGCTGCGCTCTTGGGGTAATTTTGGGCGGCCGGCCACTCCTGGGAAGGTTCACCACTGTTCCATGTCTTCGCCATTTGTGGATAATGGCTCTCACTGTGGTTCGCTGGATTCCCAAAGCTTTGGAAATGGCTTTCTAACCCTTTCCAGACTGATAGATCTCAATTAATTTCTTTCTCAATTGTTCCTGAATTTCTTTGGGTCTCGGCATAATGTTTAGCTTTTAAGGATCTTCTGGTGGACCTTACTGTGTCAAGCAGCTCCTATTTAAGTGATGCCTTGATTGTGAACAGGTGTGGCAATAATCAGGCCTGGGTGTGGCTAGAGAAATTGAACTCAGGTGTGGACAACCACAGTTATAGTATGTTTTAACAAGGGGGGCAATCACTTTTTCACACAGGGCCATGATGGTTTGGATTTTTTTTCACCCTTAATAATAAACACCTTCATTTACAAATTGCATTTTGTGTTTACTTGTGTTGTCCTTGACTATTGTTTAAATTGGTTTGATGTTCCGAAACACTTAAGTGTGACAAACATGCAAAGGAACAGGAATTGAGGAAGGGGGCAAACACTTTTTCACACCACTGTAGGCTTTTATGGAGCTGAGGTTAGGTGCTTTGGCAAAAAAACACCAAAAGCGCCTAAACTCAAGTTTAGGAGCAGTAGTGTACATAAAAGCCTACCACAAAGAATGTTGCTCCAATTTGGACCGACCGCAAACCTCCACATTAGGAATTGGAATTGTAAGAAATGATTTCCAATCACGCTACCCTTTAAAATGCTCACTCTACTTTTCCTTTTCATACTAGTATCCTCTGTTCTCAAATTCTAATTTCTTTACCCCTCTTCTCCCCCCCCAAAATATGTACATATTACCCTCACTTCTATCTACCCTTTCCCTACTACTGTTATCATCTGCAAATACTTAATCCACCTGCTGACCCAAACACCAGGACAGGGAGGTATGCGCACTCATACATCCCACTCCCATCTTACTTTGCTCAACCTCCTTCTCCTAACCTCTCCTGATCCTGGTCCTCCAGTATCTCACCCCCACACCCATCACCCTCCTTCCTCCAGCATGAGCCTCAAACTACTAAAGTTTAATCTCGATCCCCATGCTCTCAAAATCCACCTCCCCTCTCATGTGCCCTCTGGAATGCCCGCTCTGTCTGCAAAAAGCTCACCAAGCCCATAACCTTTTTGTCTCCTACTCCCTTAACCTACTTACAAAAACAGAAACCTGGCTTCAAGCATCAGACTCAGCCTCTCATGCGGCCCTCTCTCATGAAGGTCTCCACTGGACTCACTCAACCAGACCCAATGGATGGAAAGGAGGTGGAGTTTTCTTACTTCCATCCCCATTGAGCACCTTTCAAGTCCTTCCTACTCCACCCTCTTTATCCTTCAACCTCTTTTGAGACTCACTGTATTTGTCTGTTTACTCCCATTTCTCCAAGGATTGCAGTGATCTATCAGTCTTCTGGACCAGTGTCACGCTTCCTTAAAGAATTCTCTGCCTGACTGACCTACTTTCTCTCCTCTGAAATATCCACCATCTTTCTTAGTGATTTTAACATCCCCACTAATGTTAACAGCCTAGCTCCATCCCAAATTTTCAACTTAACCTTATCCATTGACCTAACACAAAGCACACAGTCCTCCACTCACCATTTCCTCTGTCTGATCACAACCAAATCACTTTCACAAACTCCTTGTCTCCAACCACCTGTCCCCATAAGCAGCAAATAATTACGTGCAGAAACCTTCACCACTTTAATCCTTCTCTTTCCTACTCTGACCACCTCTATAAAAAAAAAATTTCACCCCCGTCCTCCCTGACCTGGACACGTCTGTCTACAACAGTTCGCTTTTATATGCACGGGACTCCCCCTCACGACACAAAGTACCAGGCTCTGACCATTACAAGCTTGGCAGACTGATGACACCAGAAATCTTAAAAGACATAGCCGCACCCGGGAGCGATTGTGGTGTAAAACCAAGTATTCACCCTATATAAATCCGCCTTCTTAAAATACAAATCCTCCATCATTAATACTCTGTCTTCAAGTCCTCGTTGTCTCTTTCTACCTTTAACTCTCTACATTCTCCACCACCTCCACCCAGTAACTCACTCACTTTTCATGAGATTGCCAATAACTTCAAAAACAAGGATTGATGCAATTTGTGGGGCCATCTTCACTGCACAGACATCTATCCCACTTAACATACCCTGTACAAACCCACCCTCAACACTTTTCTCTTTTGACCTTGCTACTACCCAAGAGGTTCTCAAAAGCCCACCTTACCACCTGTCCCCTAGATCCTGTTCCCTCACAACTACTACAGTCACCCTCTTCTTCTAGCCTATGCTTCCTCGCTACTGGCACCTTCTCCTCCCCTCTAAAACATGCGCTGATCACCTCCCATACTTAAAAAGCCCTCACTGGACCCCACCAGCCTCAACAACTAAAGACCCATCTCCTTGCCCTCTAAACTTTTAGAACGCTTAGTCTAAAACCGCCTGAGCTCCTACCTTACAGACAACCTGCTTTTACTCACAGCACTCCACTAAAACTGCCCACTAATGATTTACCAATTGCTAAAACCAATGGCCACTACATACTTCTACTACTAGACCTCTCTGCGACCTTTGACACTGATGATCATCCCCTCCGCCTCAAAAATAAACTCTACTTTCTTGGCCTTCAAGACACTGCTCTCTCCTGGTTCTCCTCCTACCTATCACAGCATCCAGTGTTACCTATAACTAACAAACAATCTCCTCCTTTCCACTTCCTCTTTTTGTAGGGGTCCCCCAAGGTTCTGTTCTCAGACCTCTCCTCTTCTCCATCTACACCACCTCCCTTGGTCACTTGAAAAACTGCCATGGCTTCCAGAACCATCTCTATGCAGATGGCACAAATCTGTCTCTCTACTACTCACCTCACTCCTTCAGTCTCCTCTCGCATTACTAACTGACATGGATATTGCACCACATCTTCAAACTCAATCATCTAAAACGGAGCCTGATAATATTTCCTCCTGCCTGTGCCCCCTCCCCTGAATTCTCTATCAAGATCAATAATACAACCATCAGTCCCTCCCCTCATGCCAGGGTACTAGGTGTAATCCTGGACTCTGATCTGTCCTTTCAGCCCCAAATCCAATTACAGTCCAAATCTTGTAGACTTCACCTCCATAACATCTCCATAATACACCCCTTTTTAACTCTTGAAAACACTAAACAACTTATTCCCTCCCTTGTTATCTCTCATCTTGACTATTGTAACTCCATCCTCATTGGCCTATCTCTATGCAGGCTATCCCCTCTTCAGTCTATTACGAATGCTGCTGCCACACTTATCCACCTTAGCGACCATTCGGTGTTAGCCACCCCTCTCTGCCAATCCCTTTGCCCAACAAATAAAATTCAACACACTAATAACATACAAAGCCATTTACAAGTCTGTCCCGAGATACATCAATCTTGTCTCCAAATATCACCCAAACTGTCCACTGCTCCTAAACTCTACTGCTCTCCAGCTCCCTTGTCTCCACATCCCAAGCTCATCTCTAGAGCTTCTCCCATCCTCTGGAATGCACTACTACCCCAATTTGTCCAGAAAAACTCTGTCCACTTTTAGGCGATCCCTGAAGACTTATCTATTCAGGGAAGTCTAGCCTGCCTTCAGCTAATAACCAAATCTTCTATTTCTCCCATCAGTTCATCCCTCACAGTTATTACCTTTCGTTCCACCAGCCCCTGACTATTAGATTGTAAGCTTGCAGGAGCAGGGCCCTCCTAACCTTGTATTGTCGCAGTTTTGTCTCCCTTTTTATTGTAGCGCTGCGCAAACTGTTGGTGCTATATAAATCCATAGTAATAATAATAATAATAATTCTGTCAGGTGTGCGAATTACCAACTTTAGGCAATCTTGTTTAACCCCTTGATGCCAGCCGCATGCATATATGCAGCTGCTCAGCAGGTGCGTCCTAACGCCGAGTGGCTGGAGCTTTCTGATCATGTGACAACCAATCACAGCGGTCACATGGCCCGAATGCCCGCCTCCCAGCTTTTAAAACCCTTAAAAGGGCCAGGAGGCAGTTGGCGGGAAGGGGTTACCACCAGATTACAGGTATCAAAGTGATTGGGCAGAGAACAGTTCCTGTAATTTTACAAGCACACCACACTTACAGTGATTACAATTGATTTTTTTGAACAGAAGAAAAACTGACAGATCACCATACCAACACAAGCGATGTTGGTGCAGAAATCTCCTCCACTGTGCTATTGTATTCTGACATTGGGAAGGGCCTCCCCCCAGCCAGAATACACAGATCGGTGCTGATTGAACGCTGCTTTTCCAGCTTGTTACTGCATCAAAAGCCAGTTGTTAAACCGGCTTCTGTATATACTGACCGAAAGACGATTAGTTCATGCTAAACTGGCTGATTTTCAAACAATGTGCACCCTATTTTTACATCAATGCAGCATTAAAAATTCAGCACACAAGAAGATCATCATGCAGTTGCATCTCGATATAGGGGCCCTCCAATGGTACAAAGGCTTTTTCCTGAACTTGTATTGAATTGAATTGTACTTGCAGTATGGCAGCTCTAGTTAAAAAAATCCATGACACAAAGCATTGTGGGCTCTGCCTGTATACAGCCCTGTCTGGCTGTATGGTTACAGTTCAGGTGGGCAGTAAAACCGACGCTCAGCCACCTAAACAGCAGAGCTCAATCACTTTGAATACTTATTCCACAAACTATCAGCCTACAGAACCAGATCAGTACAGGTCTCTCCTACAGCTGGGAATCATATTGTCACCTCTTAAAGCATAACTCCACTTTTGTTGAGAAGAAATCATTCCCCTTTGGGTGATCTATGTACATTGCAAGGATTATAACAATCATTGTTGCAGATTCCTACCTTTTGTTATTCTGAAGAAATCCCTTTGTGTTTCTCTATGCCCCTGTGCTAAGTGAGTCTAAGACCCCTTTCACACTGGGGCTGCCCGTTAGTGCTAAAGCACTGCCTATTTTAGCTGCGCTTTAGCACAGTTTAAGTGGGGATTTTTGGCTGCTAGTGGAGCGCTTTTAACCCCCGCTTGCGGCTGAAGGGGTTAAAAACGCCTGTGTTGCGGCGCTCCAGCTATGCTGCCCATTCATTTCAATGGGTTGGGGAGTTTTGGGAGCGTTGTATACAGCGCTCCCAAAACCACCCCAAATATGCTGCTTGTAGGACTTTTTCTAATGTCCCGCAAGCACACCGCCCTAGCGCTCAGGCTTTTACATTCGGGTGGCATGGAAGTTTTTCAGGGGCTTTGCAGGTACTATTTCTAGAGCTAAAATGTCTGAAAACTGCCTTAGTGTGGAGTGGTTTCATAATTATCAATCAGCTGTGCACCTGCAGGGCACTAATGAGGAAATCTACTGGGCCTGCATCCCTTTAGGCGTGATTTCCTATTGGGAGTACCTCACCAAAAATTTAATTTTCGTTCCAGGGGATGCCTAAAACTTGACTTGTATCTTAGTGCAGACTTCTGGGAAAATCAGTGAGCCAATCACACAAGAAGGAAATTATGTTTCTGGGGTGTGTTCAGTACACATTTTCTTTACAGAACACCTCCAGGTAGCCATATGGCATTGCATTTTCCGAAAATTACTGCTGCAGATTGAAAAGGAAAGGTTATTTTTAACCACCTCAGCCCTGGAAGGTTTTACCCCTTTCCTGACCAAACCCTTTTTTGAGATACGGCACTGCGTCGCTTTAATTGACAATTGCGTGGGCGTGCAACTTTGTACCCTAAAACTTTTTTCCCACAAATAGAGCTTTCTTTTGGGGGTATTTGATCACCTCATATCCCCCCAGAAAAAAATATAAATATAAAAAAACAAAATTTCTTCCTCAGTACAGGCTGATATGTATTCTTCTACATATTTTTGGTAAAAAAAAAAAAATCGCAATAAGCGTATATTGATTGGTTTGTGCAAAAGTTATCGCGTCTACAAAATAGGGGATAGATTTATGGCATTTTTATTATAATTTTTTTTTATTAGTAATGGATGCGATTTTTATCGTGACTGCGACATTGCAGCGGACGGATCGGAAACTTTTGACACAATTTTGGGACCATTGGCATCTATACAGCGATCAGTGCTATAAAAATGCACGGATTACTGTGTAAATGTCACTAGCAGGGAAGGAGTTAAACACTAGGGGGCAATCAAGGGGTTAAGTGTGTTCCCTGGGCGTGTTCTAACTATAGGGGGGATGGGCTCACTAGAACATGACAGAGATCACTGCTTCCGATCACTGGGAACAGTAGATCCCTGTCATGTTGCTAAGCAGAACAGGGAAATGCCCTGTTTACATAGGCACCTCACCGTTCTGCCTCTCCGCCCCACGATCGCGGGCCACCTGCGGACATAGGGTCCATGGGTTCTGCGGTGGGAACGCGCCCGCTAGCCACCGTTGAAGCAGTGACGTACGGGTATGTGATTTTGCGCACCCGTGCCACTTTGCCGACGTGAACCGGTCGGCAAGTGGTTAAGAACATTCAATTACAATATGATTTGTATATGCTATATTTCTTTATTTGCTATTTTTTTTCCCCCCACAAAAGTGGAGTTACCCTTTAACCACTTTCCGACCGGCGCACGACGATGTACGTCCCTTTTTTGAAGAGGGATATCTCGGTAACCGCAGCAGCTGCTGCCACAACCGAGATATCCATCTCTTCAGGCGCCGGTCGGCATTCCGATAATGGTGGTCATCGCGGCGGATTCGCCACGAGATCACCGTTATCGGCGGCGGGAGAGGTGCCCCCCCTCCCGCCGCTCTCCCACGCCTTCCGCCGCTTACCGGAGCCGTCGGCAGCGGCGGAGGCGATCGGGTCCTTTCCCTGCCTGCGCATAGAGATGAGTGACGCTAAGATGGCCGCCACTCATCTCTATACCATAGGAGGGCGGAAGCGACGTCAAAAACGTCACTTCCGCCCATACGTCTTAAAGAGAAATTTACAAATGTCATTTTTTTTTTTTCATTGAAGTCCAAATATGAGATCTGAGGACTTTTTGACCCCAGATCTCATATTTAAGAGGACCTGTCATGCTTTTTTCTATTACAAGGGATGTTTACATTCCTTGTAATAGGAATAAAAGCGAGCCAATTAAATTTTTTTTTAAAAACAGTGTAAAAATAAATAAAATCAAGAAAAAGAAATAAGAAAAACCCAAAAAAATTTTTTTTAAAGCGCCCCGTCCCGACGAGCTCGTTCGCAGAAGCGAACGCATACGTGAGTAGCGCCCGCATATGAAAACGGTGGTCAAACCACACATGTGAGGTATCGCCGCGATCGGTAGAGCGAGAGCAATAATTATAGCCGTAGACCTCCTCTGTAACGCAAAATATTCAACCTGTAGAATTTTTTAAACGTCGCCTATGGAGATTTTTGAGGGTAAAAGTTTGATGCCATTCCACGAGCGGGCGCAATTTTGAAGCGTGACATGTTAGGTATCAATTTACTCGGCGTAACATTATCTTTCACAATATATAAAAAAATTGGACTAACTTTACTGTTGTCTTATTTTTTTATTCAAAAAAGTGAATTTTTTCCAAAAAAAGTGCGCTTGCAAGACCGCTGCGCAAATACGGTGTGAAAAAAGTATTGCAACGACCGCCATTTTATTCTCTAGGGTGTTAGAAAAAAAACAATATATAATGTTTGGGGGTTCTAAGTTTTTTTTCTAGCAAAAAAAAAAACTGTTTTAAACATGTAAACACCTAAAATCCAAAACGAGGCTGGTCTTAAAGTGGTTAAATATATAACTGCTGTGCAAGAGCACCAAACATGTAGCCGTGCTTATTAAAAGGAAGCACAAGCTACAAACACATTTATATCTACTTTATTACACTTGTAACAAATAGAACGCTCCTCTGCTGGAAAAATAAACTCTGTGTCAGAGCTGGGATGGAGAGGAAGCACAGTCCTTGCTATATAGGGAAAGAAGTGGTAGCGTGGAGGCAGCTAGCACACAATGTCCTCACGTTGTTGTTGTTCTTTGGAGCTGTATTTATATTTCTGAACGCAGCGTATCCCAGACACCAGGAATATGAGGTCGGTGGGTGTGGCTGGAATAGCTTTACTCCTAGGAAAGAAATGCATGAACTAGAACAGGACAGCTGCGTCAGGACTAATCTGTACTGGGGAACGGGGAAAACACGACCTCAAAGTGCATCAGAACGTGACGGGCGGATTTACAAAAGGCAAATGAGCTGTTCACTTTGCAGCGGAATTTTCTCTTAAATTAACCACTTCAGCTCCGGAAGGTTTACACCCCCCCCCCCCCCCCTTCATGACCGGGCCATTGTTTGCAATTCAACACTGCGTTACTTTAACTGACCATTGCGCAACTGTGCAACGTTGTACCCAAATAAAATCGATGTCCTTTTTTCCTCCACACAAATAGAGCTTTCTTTTGGTTGTATATGGTCACCTCTGCGGGCTTTATTTTTTGCACTATAAACCAAAAAAGATGGACAATTTTGAAAAAAATGTACTTTGCTATAAAAACACATCCAAAAAAAAAAAAATTGTAAAAAAAAAATGTAATTTCTTCATAAATTTAGGCCAATATGAATTCTGCTACATGTTTTTGGTAAAACAAATCCCAATAAAGCGTAGATTGATTGGATTGTGCAAAAGTTATAGCGTCTACAAACTATGGGATATTTTTTTGGAATTTTTTATTTTTTCTACTAGTAATGGCGGTGATCATCAATTTTTTTACTAGTATAGCGGGACTGCGATATTGCGGTGGAAAAATCAGACACTCAAGCCTCATACACACGATCGGACCGTGGACCAACTTTCCCGTGGATTTTTGTCCAAAGGGCGTTGGCCCCAAGTTGGTATTGCATACACACGATCTGACTTTTTAGGCAACAAACATGAACGTAGTGACGTTTCAACGTACTGACGACACTTCAAAAGAGGACGTTCGAATACTCCAGCGCCACCTTTGGTCAACTTCAATATTGTTGTCTGATCTTTTGCATTGGTTCTGAGCATGCGTGTTTGTACTTTGTACAAAAGTCCGTTGGTTTTGTGTACACACGGTCAGACTTTGGTCCATCAGACTTTTGTTGGCAGAAAGTTGGTCCGTTCGCACAGCCAACAAAAGTCTGATGAAACCTGGAAAAAGTTGGTACACACGGTCGGATGTTGGTCCAAACCAGCTAATTTGCATGTTGGTTGTCAAAAAGTCCAATCGTGTACGGGCCTTCAGTGACACTTTTTTGGGGACCAGTGACACTAATATAGTGCTAAATATAATGCACTGTCACTGTACTAATGACACTGGAAGGGAAGGGGTTAACATCAGGGGAGATCAAATGGTTAAATGTGTTCCTAGGGAGTGCTTGCTGTGTGGGAGGTGCTTTGACTCAGGGAAGACAGAGATCCCTGTTCCTGCTTAGCAGAAACACAGGATCTCCATCTTCCCCTCTCACAGAACAGCAATCTGCCTTGTTTACATAGGCAGACCGCCGCTCTGCCTCCCTCGGAAACGATCACCGGGTGCGGGGCGAACATCAGGTCCACTAGAGCCGCTCAGTGGCTCCTGCTGTGTCCAATCACAGCAGGAGTGGGTCGCCGGTGGTACGCATGCGCGCCCCAGACCTAGAAATGTAAATGCCATACAGGTGCATGATTGTGAGCTGAAGGGCCTCCCTGACGCAGTACATATATGTGAGACAGGCCAGAAGCAGTTAATGAATGCAGCTATCATTTCTATTGAAAGAATACCCAATCATCTGCAAAAAAAATTAATAAAAAAAAAAAAAGGTCTTTTTGTTTACACATTTGGATGATGGAAGTCAATATAGCTTCACCTCATTCACTTAGCTAAGGGAAAAACTCCTTTGCAAAGTGAACAGCCTATACACTTTTAGGGCTTGTTCACAGCAGGTGAACTGGAACTGCACTGGGCAAAGTGCCCAGCACAATACAAGGCAAAAAGCCTTGTTCCCTATGAGGGCAGTTTACATCAATGTGTTGCAGTAGTATGTGCTGGAAAAAAAAAAATAAGAAAAAAGGGAAGAGAAAAACAAGTGCTGTATGCAGTATTCTTTTCAGTGCAGGGGGCTGCAAGAAAGAGCCAGGAAACCAGTACTTTGAGAAGGAAAGGACAGCAATGACCCTTCACACATTGGGCAAAGCTATAAAATTATGCTTACTACTAAAGACCATTTGTTAATATTACAACAGCCATTATGAAGGCTCACCATGCTTCCTGACATTTCTCAACTACTGTACATTCTTCTTGCCTAGTCCTAAAATAGCAACTACATACAACCTCTGCAAGATCAGATTTATGGAGTGGGGAGGAAAGTGTAGCACAACTCCAGGCAAAACTTGTTTGGCATAGAATGTGATGATGTTTTGTTGGGTTTTTACTACTCTGCCTGTTACAGGTGCTTAAAAGATTCCTGAGAGTAAAGCTGGCTATATACTGATTGAAATACAGTCCAGTTGACCGGTGACCAGCTGATTTTCAGTGTGTGACTATTCCTGCTTCATGTTGTATGATTGACTTCTGTCAGAGGAACACGTTGGAAAAGTTTTCTTGATTATCGGCTTCAGCACCTGACCAGTGTCCCCGCTGTTAGAATGATAGGAAAAGGGGAACAGTTTCAACTCCCCTTTTCCTCATGGGAGAGCGGTAGGGACAGGCAGTTTCAAGTTCCCCCTAGGGGCTCAGGTCCCCTGGGGGAAACTAGCTGGCTCACGTGTCTTGGGAGAGGGATACAGGTGACCTCTCCTGAGGCTCGTGGGTTAGCCCGGGAAAATCCAGTTTAAACTGGCTTAGCTGGCCCCAATAGGGGCTATAAAAAGGGGGTTCCGTCTAGTCAGGCTCAATTCGCCTCAGAAGACTGAGCTGTGGTGTTCTAGGGTTTACTCCCATTGAGCAAACAGTGTCTTCTGAGGCCAGAAGATGAGTCTGCTGAGACGGCTTATCGAACGGGCAGGAGAAGATGGCGGTGAAGATTGGATTCGGCAGTGCCTTGACTTACCGAGGACTTCGCGTCAAGAGGCTCCGGTGGGAGCCGCAACTGCCGCCGCCGAAGCCTGGGGTCCGGTGACCGACATCGAAATGTCGGCTGAAGTTCCGTCCCGCCATTCGCCCGTGCCCTGTTTGGAGGAAGAACACACAGAGCCGCAAGAAGAATTCCCGTGTCAAAGGCGAAGAGGAGGAGGCGCCGCCGCTGATGTAAGTAACTCAGCTAGGAGAAGGCGTACCCCGCGCCGCAGGCTTTCCCCATCACCACCTCGAGCAGAGTCAGCTAGACGGCAAGGCAGGGAAGCCGGGGCAGAGCTACAGGTCGAATGTCTAGGGGAGCGGTGAGAGGCGGGTGCAGCAGCGTAGGGAGAAGAGGATCGGCTTTGTCCGCGGTGGGCGCACCTACAGGCGAAGTGTCGAATAGCTTAGCCAGGAACGAATTTTTCGACGGAAGGTCGGTCCGACCACATCACAACACAGCATCTCCACGGCAACATCCCACAGCATTTCAGTCAGGGTCTGTCACAGGCATGGCTATTGGCCCAGCTCCCATGGCTTCAACTGGCATGGGGAATGAGGAAGATTCCATAAGGTCGACATTTAATATTCCGCCAACTAACTCTAGTGGGGTTGGTGAGTTACCTATTAATATTACTAATAATATTTCTGAGCTTTTGCACAAATTAATTCAGGAAGTACATACACTGGGTGCCTCTGCTCAGCCTATAGCTAATAATGCAGCTTTGGGGATATGGGCGCCATCTAGTGGTTTTACTACTGATCACATATCAAGTTTGAATAATGATACAATAGATAATTCTTTTGCATATCAGTCGGCAAGATCTCAAAATTTACCCGAAACCTGTTTAAAAGAGTCTATTCCTTGTGAAAGCTCTCCGTTAGGTTTCCATTTATCTATGGCAATAAAAGAAAAAATTTGGAAGGGTGAATTTTTGGATCTTTTATCTTTGCTTCCTTCTGCAAAAGAATTTATTAGTAGAACTGACAAAAAAGACGACGAAGATAGACGTAGGCCTGTGTCCAGGTCTTTCAACAACTGGTTGCAGGCTTATTGTATATTTGCTGGTATCTTATGTGAAAAATTTCCTGAGAAAAGTTCTGGACTTTTTCAGAATTTAGATATTATATTGGAAGCGTTTAAGAATTTCGGAGGTACGGCTTGGTATACTTATGATGAGGCCTTTCGCCAAAAATTGTCTGTTTACCCGACTTTGAAGTGGAGAGTGAAAGACGTGAGCCTCTGGCTCAATCTTTTTCTTCCCCAAAGGGCATATTCCAGGCAGCCTCAGACTTCTCAAAACGCAGCCAACAATACCAGATACAAGAAAGGCATTTGTTTCAACTTCAACGATTCACAGTGCAGATGGCCAAACTCCTGCAAATATAGACACGAATGCGCATTTTGTTCCGGAGCACATTCGGTATCTAAATGTTTTAAGAAAATGTCCTCGGTTACTCAACAAGCAGGATCTTTTCAAAAAGGCTTCAACGCCAGTGAAGCTGGTAAACATGCTACCGTGGCTCAGGGCTTACCCAGACAAGTTGAAGGCCCAGCTCCTCATTGAAGGTTTTGATGAAGGGTTTTTGCTTCCTAAATTTTTGGGTGCAGGATGTACCATGGTAAACAATTTGAAATCTATAGACCAATTTCCAGAAATAGTAGAAGAAAAGATTTTTAAGGAACTTTCGGCAGGTAGAATAGCAGGCCCGTTTTTCTCTCCTCCATTTTCTAATTTTAGAATTTCCCCTTTGGGTATTGTCCCCAAAAAAGAAAGAAATTCTTTCAGGCTTATACATCACCTATCCTTTCCAAAGGGTCAATCATTGAATGACCAAATTGAGGACAGCCTTTCTTTGGTTACTTATGCTTCTTTTGAAGATGCGCTAAAGAAGCTTAGGTATCTGGGAAAGGGCGCATTTTTGGCAAAGGCTGATATTCAATCAGCTTTCCGTCTTCTTCCTATACATCCCTCTTGTTTTAATTCACTAGGTTTTTTCTTTCAAAATAAATTCTATTTTGACAAATGTTTACCAATGGGTTGTTCTCTGTCCTGCTTCTATTTTGAAACTTTTTCTTCATTTTTGGAATGGGTGGTAGTTTCTTTATCCGGTTCTGAGTTTATCATTCATTATCTAGATGATTTTTTGTTTTTAGGCCCCGCTTCCTCCCCTGACTGTTCAATTTTATTAGACACATTTTTTTATATTTGTCATCACTTCAATATCCCTCTGGCTGTTGACAAAACGGCCGGGCCTTCAACTTGTTTGGATTTCCTGGGTATTACTATCGATACAGAGTTAATGGAATTTCGACTCCCGGAGGAAAAGGTAACGAAACTTAGAGTACAGTTACTGATTATTATTCGCAAAAAGAAGGTTTGTTTGAAGGACATGCAATCCTTATTAGGTCTGTTGGCCTTTGCTTCAAGGATCATGCCCATTGGCAAGATTTTTTCCAGAAGACTTTATCATTCCATCTCGGGTTTTAAATCTCCTTTCTCTCATATCAGGATTACTCATGATATGCGAGAGGATCTTTTGGTGTGGTTACAGTTTTTACAACATTTCAATGGTCGAGCCCTATGGCAGGATGAATTCATTCTGGATAAAGAGTTTTTTCTTTCTACTGACTCGGCGGGATCATGTGGTTTTGCTGCAATTTGGCAATCACATTGGTGTGCGGACGTGTGGAACCCGAGATGGATTAGATTAGGTTATACAAAGAATATAGTTTTGCTAGAATTATTCCCTATTATAGTTGCTTTGGAACTTTGGGCCCCTTATTTTCAGAACAAAAGAATTTTAGTTCGGACTGATAATAAGGGAGTCATGTATGCAATTAATTGTTTAACGTCTAAGTCTATGCCAGTCATTGTCTTGTTGCGCCACATGATTTTTCAATGTTTGCATTGGAATATCTGGTTAAAAGCGATTCATTTGTCGGTTGAAAAATATAAAAAATCATTACTAAAACATCTTCTCACGGCGGCGAGAGCCTGTATTCCTGCTCTCTGGAAAAAGGATGTACCTCCCACTTGGGCCCAATGGTGGGCCAAAGTGGGAGAAATTCAACAAATGGAAAACCTGACAATGACTATAAGAGATCAGGAGGAGAGGTACGAGGCCACATGGGTACCCTATTTCTTATACAGGGGGGAGGTGGGTGGGGTCGGGTGACGCCTGGGGGGGGAAAGACGAGGGGGGAGATTTTTATTTTGATATGAAGGGAATCCCTTCTTTTTTTTTTTTTTTTTTTTTGTGTTGTTGTTTTTGTTGTTTTTGCTGTTTTAGAAGGGTAATAGGGGGATCAGAGGGAATCCCAAAATGAACAGTGGATGTTAAACATAAGTCAGAGAATATGTTCTTGATAGTGGTGATGTTATAAAATTAGTTAAATATAAAAGATGCAATGTGTTTGATGAGTTTTGAGTTTAAAAAAAAAAAAAAAAGCGATTCATGTGGCAGGAAAAGACAATGATGTGGCGGACGCATTGTCTCGCCTGCAGATGGATCGTTTCTTTCAACTGTTCCCGTCCGCGGATCAAGTAGGAATACCTTGTCCACACAAATTGTGGGACCTTTTTTGAAACCTATTGCTGATTCGATTCGGAATTCTTTGGCCCCATCGACCTGGGCTGGATATCAATCGGCCTGGTTGCTTTGGGTTGCCTTTTTAAATTCGATCAATGCTCCTATGAGTGCTTTTTCGGAAGGTTTAGTATTGTTATTTTTAAATTTTTTGTTTCATAAGCAATATTCTTGGTCGCATGTTAATAAAACCTTGGCCGGTCTGTCCTTTTTTCTCAAACTTAATAACTTGCCTTCTTGTTTAGCTTATTTTTCTGTTAAGCAAGCCTTAAAAGGCTATAAGAGGACAATTTTAAACCGGATTCCCGTTTTCCTATTACTCCGGATATTTTAGAAAAACTCTGTTTGGCATCGGAACAAGTCTGTTTTTCTTCCTTTGAGGCAACATTATTTAGAGCAGTTTTTTCTATTACTTTTTTCGCAGCGCTCAGAGCTTCTGAGTTACCAACTATTCGGGCCTCGGATGTTTTTGTCTCAGACACATCCTTGAGGATATTTTTAAGAAAGTCTAAAACTGATCAGTTAGGTAAAGGCAGTTGGATCACGTTGCACGCAGGCCTCAACTCTTCAATCTGTCCTTTGGGTTTATTAAATAAATATCTTAGTGTCCGGCCAATGGGTGGTCAGGGTTTGTTTTTACATGAGTCTGGCTCCCCTCTCACTAGGTATCAGTTCGTGTGCGTTTTTAGAAAATGTTTAAAGTTCTTAAAGTTGGATAAGGTTAATTTGACGTCACATTCCTTTAGAATTGGAGCAGCCACTGAGGCTTCTAGATTGGGTTTGGATGATAGTATAGTTAAGAAGGTGGGAAGATGGAAATCTAATAGTTATTTATTATATATTCGTCCTAATCTTTCTCTTTGATTCATTCCAGGTTTATGCCGAAAGGTAATTTGGATAATTGGACACTCCTACGTCTTTTGGGCACACCTGAGGGCTAAAGAAAGAGTTTATTCTGATAATTTAGGTTTGGATTCCGGACAATACGAAGTTTTTTGGTCAGGAAAGAGGGGAATGTTATGGGCTGATCTGCTGGGGGACTTTACGGGTCTTTTTCTCAGATTTCCCCCACCAGATGTACTGATTGTGCATCTTGGGGGAAATGACATTGGAAAACAAAAAACGTTGAACATTATTTTTAACATTAGAGACGATTTGCAGAGGATTCAACTAGCTTTGCCTAACACGGTTATTGTTTTCTCTGAAATAGTGCAAAGGTTTCGTTGGCTTTCTTTTCCTTCCATGCACCCATTGGAAAGACTAAGAAAGCGCATTAATAGAGCGGTGTCCAAATTACTTACACAGTTAGGCATTATCTCATTTAGGCATATAGAGTTGGAGGGTGGCATTCGTGGTTTATATAGACAGGATGAGATTCACCTGTCAGACATTGGTTTAGATATTTTTAACGCAGACCTCAGTTCATGTGTTGAGATGGCCGCGTTAGGGGGTTTTAGGGACAGGCGGTCTTAAGTCCACCTGTCTTGTGGGAAATTTATAAAGTCAGTTATTTATTTATGCAGCCTGGGCTGTAGGGCTAGGCTGTTAAAAGTTATATATTTAGTTCTTGTCTGATTGAATAAATATTTTTGAAACCAATAATAAACAGCCGCGGCCTATATAATCCAACACTTGTCTGCGTCTCTTTTCTTTATTAATAAATTGGGTAAGTGATGTAATAGGGTCCTGCCTGCGATCCCATGATAGGAAAAGGGGAACAGTTTCAACTCCCCTTTTCCTCATGGGAGAGCGGTAGGGACAGGCAGTTTCAAGTTCCCCTAGGGGCTCAGGTCCCCTGGGGGAAACTAGCTGGCTCACGTGTCTTGGGAGAGGGATACAGGTGACCTCTCCTGAGGCTCGTGGGTTAGCCCGGGAAAATCCAGTTTAAACTGGCTTAGCTGGCCCCAATAGGGGCTATAAAAAGGGGGTTCCGTCTAGTCAGGCTCAATTCGCCTCAGAAGACTGAGCTGTGGTGTTCCCCTCCCCCCCCCCCTCCCCTTTTGTCGCGGCTGTAATTATGTGGTGGTGTCACTTTTGCAATTATACAAAGGTGGACTAGTTTGTTTACTCGTTAATAAAATTTTCAATTATATATTCAAAGTGTTTTGGGAAATTTATAAAGTCAGTTATTTATTTATGCAGCCTGGGCTGTATGGCTAGGCTGTTAAAAGTTATATATTTAGTTCTTGTCTGATTGAATAAATATTTTTGAAACCAATAATAAACAGCCGCGGCCTATATAATCCAACACTTGTCTGCGTCTCTTTTCTTTATTAATAAATTGGGTAAGTGATGTAATAGGGTCCTGCCTGCGATCCCATACAATTTCTCAGTGCAGGGCATTTCTCCACCCACCACATTTGTGTGCCCACTGGCTGCACAAAAAAGTAAAAAAACAAATATAGCCTGCTTAACATTAGAAACGGAGAAGTGAAAACAGAAAGAAAAAAAACAAGTGGTCCATCAAGTCTGCCAATTTTTTGTTTAATACACATTTTGTACTTTTTTTTTTTTTTTGTTGAGTATGTATTTAGGTTTTTATCATGCATGTTTGAAGCCATTTACTGTTGACTGGCTTACTATTTCTGCTGGAAGTTTATTGCATGTGTAGCGCTGACATCCTCACCTATTGATGTGGTTATGTATATTTTAAAGTAAGGTCCATGGACATTACTGTGGTTCTGTATCCAGAGCCATCTAGTGACCAAAGATAGGTAACGCACTTGTGTATTATTATCTCTGAACAATCTAAAGACTTGTACAGGAAGTGACTGTGTTTTGATTCAGAGGTTGACCTTGTTACCCAGGAGTCTGTGACCTACCCATGAACACTCTCTTATGCAGTGCATGCTGGGTAGGAGATAAAAGGAACCCGAGTGGCCATTTTGGGTCTCTTGGGATCACGTTGCCTGTCTGTGCGGATCTGTGAGGAGGCTTCCCGGAGACAGCGGCAGACAGTCACTACGGAGCGCAGACAGCGTTTGTTTGTGAAGTGACCTGATGGAGCCTGAGAGACGGTGACTGGATTGACAAGGCCCAGAGACACTCATCGGAGTATCGGAGGACTGGATCCATCCAGCGGAGTGTTACAGAGCGTCTGGCCCAGCTGACTTAGAAGCAAGCTTCAGTCACCAGACCACAGTGATCACACGGAACTCTGACCCAGTTGGTGAGCGGGTTACGGCCCACCGTTTGTTAACCTGTTACACCCAGTTAGACTCACTTACAGGCCTCACTGGAATCTGTAGTTCCACGGAGGAGTAGCAGCGCAACTGACACTGAGCAGGCTTGAGGCCTATCTACCTTGGCGCCTCAAGCGTGGTAAATTAATTATTAGAGTTACACCAGGAGCACTTCAGCTTAGCCCTCTACAGACTTTGGATTACAAATAACAAAGGAGTGACTTTAGCTAGCGAAGAAAGAAGATCCGGACACTTACTTTATGTGAGATCTCACGTATAGCTTTAAAGTAGGGGGAGCTCCCAGGTTTTTATATATATATATATATATATATATACAGTTTATATTGTACTGTATTACATTGCACCACAGCTGTGCCAAGGGGATTGAGTTAAGTTAGTGAGGTTTATCAGTAGAGTGCAGGCCCAATTCAAACCAGCAGCTCCTTCGGGTGTCAGCACTACACAAGCATCAACTACCCTTTCAGTATAATAATACTTTCTAAAATTTGTTTTTAACTTTCCACCAGTTAGTTGTCCCCATGTTCTTGATTTTGGTTTCGTATTGAAAAAAACTGCCCTACTGAACCTTATTCACCCCCTTAATGTATTTAAAGGTTTCAGGCATGTCTCCCCTTTCCCTTCTTTCCTCCAGATTGTACATATTAAGCTCCTGAAGTCACCCATGATAAGTTATATCCGTCAGACCTTTCACCATTTTTGTTACCTGTCTCTGAACTCGTTCCATCTTCTCAATATCTTTGTGTAAGTGAGGTCTCCAGAACTGGACACAGTATTCTAAATGAGGTCTCACTAAAGATCTATATAGGGGAATCAGAACTTCCTTCCTCCTGCTGGTGATCCCTCTAGTGATGAATCTTAGAATTATATTCATGTTCCCACTGCCTGGTCACACTGTTTGCTCATTTTACAATCATCTGAAATAAATAGACCAAATCTTTCTCCTCTGTAGTGCTGACCAACACTGCACCCCCCAAAGTTGTACTCTCTCAATGGATTATTTTCCCCAGGTGCATTATTTTACATTTAGCAACACTGCAGTTTTCACTGCTTTGACCAACCTTCCAGCAATGCCAAATCATGTTTCAGGTTACAGCCACCACCAGGAATATCAACCGTATTACACACCTATGATGTGTCATCAGCAAAACTACATACCTTACCCAAGTTATATCACTTACATATAGATTAAATAGAAAATGACCGTGTACAAAGCCTTGTGGTATACCACTAGTGACTGGTCTCTGAATGAACCCAATTTACAACCACACTCTGGTATCTATCAGGGACGTGTGGTGAGGTCAGTGGCTGGTAAGGCACTGGCTAGTATCAGAGCCAGATACACACAGGTTACATACGCCACAGATGTTAGAGTGAGAGCAATAATTCTAACACTAGACCTCCTCTGTAACTCTAAACAGGTAACCTCTAAAAAAAAAAAAAAAGAAATTTAAAGCGTCGTCTATGGAGATTTTTAAGTACTGAATTTTGGCACCATTCCACAAGTGTGCATAATTTTAAAGCATGACATGTTGGGTATCTACTTACTCAGCGTAACATCATCTTTCATTATACAAAAATATTGGGCTAACGTTAGGGTTTTTTTTTTTTTCTTTTAATCATGAAACTGTTTCTTTCCAAAGAAAAAGTAATTTGAAAAATTGCTGCGCAAATTCTGTGCGACATAAAAAGTTGCAACGACTGCCACTTTAATCCCTAGGGCAGTGATGGCGAACCTTGGCACTCCAGATGTTTTGGAACTACATTTCCCATGATGCTCAACTACACTGCAGAGTGTATCATGGGAAATGTAGTTCCAAAACATCAGGGGTGCCAAGGTTCACCATCACTGCCCTAGGGTGTCTGCTAAAACAATATATATAAGGTTTGGGGGTTCTGAGTAATTTTCTACATTTACGAGAGAAGTGTCAGAATTGGCCTGGGTGGCAAGTGGTTAATTACCGTAAGTAATATACAAATAATTATTATATATTATTTTTAAGGTAATTTACTATATATTTTTAAAAACTGTACTCACGTAGGTGGCTTAATGGACAAATTACTGAAGTTATAACTTCAAACCAGTAATTTCACAGTAAATAAATTATCTTATAACATAGCATAATAATACACGATTTAGCTTGATTAAAACAGTACCTTTTCAACAGCAGCAGATCCTCCCTCTTAACTGTGAGGAAAAACCATGGGATTATGGGTAAATCTTATACCCATAAACACATTTTTCCTTGTAGTTAAGAGGGCCGGAACAATAGATGATAGGGGCCCCAAATTGACCAGTGGTGGGGTAGGGCTTCAGCTACCTACCCCCCAAATTTGGGGTCTCTGTGACCCCAGGTCGCCAAACTACGACCCTCGAAGCTTGAGCATTTTTTTTTAAATGTTCATGGCCTGCCTCACCTGCCCCCCCCCCCCCCCCCCCCCCCCCCCCCGACTGCAGAATCCTGGTATCTATCCTTTAGCCAACTGCATATCCACTGAACCACCCAAGGGTTAAGTCCTAGATTGTACAACTTTATTAGGGCAATGAAGTCCTGAAAATGCCAGTTACCAGGCTATCATGACAGCCCACAGATTATACTAATTCCTCAGTTACTGATCTACAGCAGAGTAAGAGAAAACTCCAAAGTCCTTATTTGCACAACTGTTCAAGCTCAGCAACTCAATATATTAGACCCCTCGTTTACACTTGCTTCAAAACATTGCTTCGGACACCCTTTGTTAAAGCTCTCTGAACGCCAGTCAAAGCTCCTGTCACTAAATAAAATGGATTGCTTACAGTCCTGTTTACACATTGCTTTGGCTTTGCTTCAAAAATGATACACCAGGTTGCTTTAGTGGTGCTTCAATGCCTCTATAGAAGTCTATGACAAAGCTCGCTTGAAACACCTACAGCTTTTGAGAGGCTTTAATTCAGCTTTAGTTTCACTTTGTTTTGAAGGTATTGCAGGTATGAGACATCAACACACAGGGCATCTGCCAAGATTTATTAAAGCTTCAAAAAAGTACCACCGAAGCATTGCAGAAGCATCAAAAAAGCGTGTTGAAGCGGTAGGCGCTTTAATGTGTGTCAAATAAATTGTAAATGAGCCTTAAAGCCTCGTACACACACTCAGATTTTCCGACGGGAATTGTGTGTTGACAGACTGTAGGCCTAAAATCCAACAGTTTGTACGCTCCATCTGACAATTGTTGGATTTTCTGCAAACAAATGTTGAATGGCAGGCTGAAAAGACACGTAGTACGTCACTGCGTTCATGTTTGTTGGCCGACAATTGTGTGCAGTTTGTATGCAAGACAAGTTCCTGACCAATGCCCTTTCGAACAAAAGTCTGACATTTTGTCTGTGGAAAATCCAATCGTGTGTACGAGGTTTAAGAGTCAGAATGAAAGCCAGTTAGCTTGCATTTTCAGATTGAGTTCAGCCATGGATAGATACCCTGTTTCCCCCGAAAATAAGACCTAGCGTGATTGTCGGTGATGGCTGAAAAATAAGCCCTACCCTGTTTCCCCGAAAATAAGCCCTACCCTGAAAATAAGACTTACAAGGACTTTAACTAGGGCTTATTTGGGGGGTAGGGCTTATATTGCAGCCATCGCCAACAATCACGCTAGGTCTTATTTTCGGGGGAAACAGGGTACCTCCCTATTTCACATACGATCAGTAGCCTTTTCAGGTTAATAGGAGGTCATTTTTTTTCCCGGTATAATAGCACATATGGTAAAAGTTACTCTTACCAAAAATGTATGTACCTAGACTTCTGGAAAACCTGCACGAAAATCCATAAGATATTTTCCAGAAGCTGAACAGTGACATAGTATGCATACGCCATTTCCAGTTCATGTAGGCATCATTGGATCCATCAGTGGGAGGCTAAAAACAGGCTTACAGCTGTGCAGAAAATAGAGATGGCACAGCGTTCTTGTAGGGTATTTGCCTAAAGCTCTTAAAGGTTAGCTTCATAATAGACTGACATGCTGTAATAACACAAGGAAAAATTCTAGCATTACATACACAGTATAGGGCAAGGGTAAGCAACCTTATAGAGGTGGTGATCTACCTGAACAACATGGGAGAAATCAAAGATCACCGGGCAGTGTCACCTCCTCACAATCCCTAATTGTCCTTCTACCATGTCACAATTGTGTGCATTGCATGGCAATCATGGGTTTAAATCAGGCGGTGAGAAGGCAACATATTGCGTATGAATATGCTACAGCCACAAACAATGAAAGGGCCTATAACTCTTGCTGCGGCTGCAACATGCGTATACTACTGCCCACTGCAGCTAAAAGGGGTGCGGTTGGGGAGGGGTGATAAAAACACATCTTAACTTTTACCACCCTGCCCAAACTGCAAATGTAAATGAACCCTTAATTGTTCTGAGCCCCCTATAAGGCTGCTTTCACACTGATGTGCCGTGGTTTACCTGCACCGTGGGTGCAGCGCAGTGCATCGGCAACTTAGCTGAGTTAGCTGCACTTTGCCATAGACTTCTATTATATCCTGCAGGCGTGGTGCACTTTGAATGCGGTAGTTTTGGTGCACTTTCTGAAAGCACACCAAAATGACCGCATTCAGAGAGTGCACCAAACCCGCAGGCTATAATAGAAGTCTATGGCTAAGTGCAGCAAACCCCCAGGATTTGCGGCGTTTTTTACCGCAAACCCCCAGGAAAGCTGCAGGTACACTGCACCGGTGGTGTGGGTAAACCACAGAATATCAGTGTGAAAATAGCCCTATACCATTATGTCCAGTGTATTGCTTCACACTGACCTGAAGATCGCTTCTTTCCTGCTGCTGGCACCACCCTGGAGAACGCAAGTAGGGATAGCAGATGGAGTGCAGTTGGTATCACTCCTCATGGGACAGGAGCCGGTGCTACAGAGGAGGCAGCGGCTTATGCGACTCCCTACTACAGCTCCAACTTTACAAGTACTCTCTCTGGATTGCTCGGTTTGATGCTCTGGAATGGCGGGTCAGCAAGCCCAGATCGCAATCTACCAGTCACCTTGCCGCAATCTACTGGTTGATGACCCCCCCCCCCCCCCCCCCAGTATAGAGTAATTTAAAGTCTGATTTGCAAACCCTAAAACCTCAGATGACATAAAAGCATTCACCTTTTCACTCAGAGCAGGGAACAAGACGTCTCTGGTAGACATGTGCAATTCGTTTAGTTTTTTTTTTTTTTCGTTATTTTCGTTCATTCGTTTTCGTACGAATGAACGAACGATTCGCTAAAAATTTTAACGAATCGTTCGAATCCGAAAAAAAAAAAAAACAAAATAGAAACAACGAATGTACGAAAGAAGAAAATCGGAAAAACGAAAAAACAGGAACAAAGAAAATCAAAATGAACGAAAAAATTCGTACATTCATAACTTTTTTTTTTTTGTTGAATTGGTAATTTTCCATGTCCCTTACAATGGTGCTGCTTAACGTGCCTTGAATGGATTGAACAAAAAAATTCGTAAATTCGTAACTTTTTTTTTTTTTTTCGATTCGTAATTTTCCGTGTCTCTTACAATGGCGCTGCTAAACGTGCTTCGAATGGATTGAACGAAAAAATTCGTACAATCGTAACTTTTTTTTTCGATTCGCAATTTTCTGTGTCTCTTAAAATGGAATAATAGCATACACATTACATAACATTACGAATTATGCTCCGATTACGAATCTACGAATGTTACGAATAAATACGAATGCGTCCGAATTTCGAATAAACGAAAATTTAATTTAGGAAATATTGGGAACACTGTTGCTGACAACCTTCTGAAAATGCTTATGCCAAGGCTCTCATGCTGACCAATTGACAATGCTTTTCAGGTCACAGATCTGAAAAAAAACTTCTAAAAACAGGAATCAAAACACATTAACATATTTCTTCCAGGTCACTGATCAAAAGATCACCATGACAGCTAGGAAAAGAGTACATTTAAAAAGGTGAACAGCAGCTCCTATGACCCATTTACTCAAATTTTATTCTTTTTAATTAAAATAACAAACATATTATACTTACCTGCTCTGTGCAGTGGTATTGCACAGAGTGGCCCCGATCCTCCTCTTCTGGGGTCCCCAGCAATGATCTTGGCTCCTCCTCTTCTTCTGCAGGACTACCATAGCCAGCCGCTGGCTATGGAGAGAGGTAGTCCCCATGCTCCCGAGCTGTCTACATAGACTCACACAGTGGGGAAAAAGGCCCCACCCCCCACTTCCTCTGTTTTACAGCCGCAAGAGCCAATGGCTCCTGCATGAATGCAGTGTAAAGAGGAAGGCGAGAAAAGATGCAGCCCGGCACAGCGCTGATCTCTTCTCCCCTCTCTTAACCTTCACACAGGGAAGGGGTGGGGGGGGGGGGGCACAGTGACACTGACATTTTTTTTTACCTTAATGCAAGCAATGCATTAAGGTAAAAACATTTTTTTAGGTTTTGTAACACTTTAACCGCTCCCCGACCGCCCACTGCATATATACGTCAGCAGAATGGCACGGGCAGGCAAAATCACGTACCTGTACGTGGCCCTTTAAATGCCTGCCCGTGGGTCGCGCGGGCCGCCTGCGGCGCGCTCGCAACCCGGTCGGGAGCTCTGTGACCCCGGCCGCGGGACCAGAGGACCCGATCGTCACTGGTGTCCCGCAATCGGGTCACAGAGCTGAAGAACGGGGAGAGGTTTGTGTAAACAAACCTCTCCCCGCGCTTCCTACTCTGCCTGTCATTGATCGGCTGTTCCGGTCATCGGGAAAGCCGATGTATGACGTCAGCCCCGCCCCCTAATGTAAAAAAAAACACACACACGTCACAGCCCATAACCACTCCCCCTAGTGGTTAACTCTTTCACTACAACTGTCATTTATACAGGAATCAATGCATTTAAATAGCATTGATTGCTGTATAAATGACAATGGTCCCAAAAATGTGTCAAAAATGTCCGATGTGTCCGCCATAATGTCGCAGTCACAATAACAATCGCTGATCGCCGCCATTACTAGTGAAAAAAAAATATTAATAAAAATGCTATAAAACTATTCCCTATTTTGTAAACGCTATAACTTTTGTGCAAACCAATCAATAATCGCTAATTGCGATTTTTTTTACCAAAAATATGTAGAAGAATACCTATCAGCCTAAACTGAGGAAAAAAAATGTTTTTTTTATATATTTTTTGGGGATATTTATTACAGCAAAAAGCAAAAAATATTGCATTTTTTTCAAAATTGTCGCTCTATTTTTGTTTATAGCGCAAAAAATAAAAACCGCAGGGGCGATCAAATACCACCAAAAGAAAGCTCTATTTGTGGAAAAAAAGGACACCAATTTTGTTTGGGAGCCACGTCGCACGACCGCGCAATTGTCATTTAAAGCGACGCAGTGCCGAATCGCAAAAAGGGGCCTGGTCCTTTGGCTGCCAATTGGTCTGGGGCTGAAGTGGTTAAAGTGTATGCAAGCCCAAACAACGAACTTCTAATATTTGTGCCTCTTCGGTATACTACTGAAATACCCATTAATCCTGCCAGGAATCTTGGGAGGTGTGTGCTGCATTGCACTCTTATCAGTCAACCTGGTTACCAGTTTTCTGAAATACAGAACCCCCCTCCATACCATGGAGAAGGAGCGTTCTGTCATCCTGTCCTATGATAACACAGGCAATTGTGATTTGTCCACCCATTATGCTTTAACCCCTTTACTGCAATCGCTGTTGAAACTACAACAGTGGCTTTGGTGTGTTATACACACACACACTCCCGGCAGCTGTAGCCTCTGGGGGTAATTCTGACAAGCAGACTGTCGGCTGTCAGATGGAAGTAATCCCCCCCATCCCCCAGAAAATGCTTTGCCGCCACCCCCCCCCCCCATACATACACTTGTCTGGGGCACCTATGACCAAAAACATTGATTGCGCTACATGTGTTGCATAATACTGCTGAAAGTTCACTGTTAACCAAAGACCAGCTTGTCGTTTCGCGGACACACAATAAAACACACAATAAAACAACAAAACAATAAAAAAAAAAAAACTATGATGCAACCACATCAAAAGACTTGTAAGCTGCAATACAATACACTTTAATTATTGGGTTTAGACACCCTTTAAGGCAACTCTTGAAGCAATACACACATATAGAGCATTCCCTTATGGCAAATAGTACTGGACTTGGGGCTCTTGCACACAGGCGGACTCCGCCAGAAAATAGGTCTCCATTTGTGTGGCGCAGACACGGACACAGCATGCTTTCCTCTATGGGCGATCGGATGTAAATGGACCGCCTGTTTACAGCCGAAGCGAAAGACGGATAGGGAATGAATCCCCCATCCGTCTGTTTTTCGCAGATAGGATCAGATGTCCATTTACATCCGCCGCTCCACAAAGGGCAATGGATGGTCTGATTAGGTCCGCTTAAAATACCAGCAGGTGGGCACGATCGGTCAGTCTAAAAAAAAATAAAATAAAAAAAAAAACTGGACAGGCAGATATGATCAGTGCGCCCATGTGAAAGAGCCCTGAGTAATGGGAAATAAAATTACAGGCTGGCAATTGTGATTTGTCCACCCATTATGCTTTAACCCCTTTAACCCCTAATCACTGTTGAAACTACAACAGTGGCTTTGGTGTGTTATACACACACACTCCTGGCAGCTGTAGCCTCTGGGGGTAATTCTGACAAGCTGACCGTCGGCTGTCAGATGGAAGTAATCTCCCCCCCCCATCCCCCAGAAAATGCTTTGCCACCCCCCCCATACATACACTTGTCTGGGGCACCTGTGACCAAAACATTGATTGCGCTACATGTGTTGCATAATACTGCTGAAAGTTCGCTGTAAACCAAAGACCAGCTTGTCATCGTTTCAGAAACACGCGATTTTCAGGTTTGACGCGTTTGGTATCTATTTACTCGGCGCAAGCTCGTCTTTTATATTTTACCAACTTGGGTAACTTATTACGTTTGTGTGCCCTAAAATTAACTACCACCATTTTATTCTCTGGGGTGTCTGCTTTCAGAAAACATATGTTTTGGGTGTTTTAAATAACTTTCAGGCTTGAAATTATTATGGTTTCACCGATACTAAGCATTAGCACGAGTAATGCAAATGCTCCGATACTTTGCAGTGCAATTTGTGCCCATACAAAATGAATAGGCTCAAATCGCACTGCAAAGAATCGTGATTTGAACAGGGATAGGGTGCGATTCCTGTCTGAATCACATGCAATTTCCCACACCGCTCCAGTGAAGTCACAGAAACTTCAGCCTGGGTACACACAGGAGTGGTGCGGGAAACTACATGTGATTCAGACAGGAATCGCATACCATTACTGCTCAAATCAGATGCAATTTAAGCCCATTCATTTTGTATGGGCTCAAATCGCACCCCAAAGGTATCGGTGAGTACTTGCCAGTAAAAAACAGGTATCAGTGCATCCCTAGAATTAGTTTTTTTTTTTAAACACGTTGGCAAAAAAAAAAAAGAAGTCCACACAAATACAAAAACTGCTCTGGCAGCAAAAGGGTTTTCCCCTCTATTCAATAAGGATTTAGCACTGATGCCGATATATCTACTGGTATAGCTAACAGTCCCAAAATTTCCTTGCCACTAACAATTATGTGCTTGTGGATAAATGAGAAGAAAAAGGAAAGAAAAAAAAAAAAAAAAGTTAAATTAGAAAATGTCTAAACTTTATATAGGATAGATAACCCAAGCATAGGTGTCAACACTAGACTGAGGCAATACTATACGGACTTTATCTGACAAGCCAATTAAAGTGTACCTAGCAAAGACTAAAGTACACCTTATATTCCATGTACCGTATATACTTGAGTATAAGCCGAGTTTTTCAACACATTTCTTTGTGCTGAAAGTGCCCCCCCCCCCCCTTGGCTTATACTTGATTCAAGCACTTTTCTGCAGCAGAGAATGACATTTTCCGAACCGACTTTGGGGCCCTGTATTTCGGGGCCACTTGGTGCCCTGGAACCGAGATACGGGGCCCCAAAGTCGGTGTCGAAAAATTCATTCTCTGCTTCAGAAAAGTGCTTGAAATTTTCTGAACCGACTTTGGTAGTCCTGTTGTAGTGCTAGTTCCACTGGGTTTGCGCACCAAATTTGGGGTTCCTAGCACCAAGTGGCCCCAAGATACAGGGCCCCAATTTCGGTCAACTGTGTCCATCTGCAGCAATATAATTTCAGGACCCTTTGGGTCCAGAGACCACAAATTTTGGCTGCTAGGGGGCATCTAGGAACCCTTAGGGTTCTTTCACACGGGGTGGATCAGTGCAGATCCGCCCCTGTGGATATCCGCTTGCTCAGCGGCGATCACCGCAGAGATCTCCGCTGAGCAGGAAGATGACAGGTCCGTCTCTGCACACTGTGCGGGGACGGACCTGTCACAGCGCTATGGTAGATCGGGTGACGACGGACCGTAGAGTCCGTCGTCATCCGATCCGCTCTGCAGATGGATGGAAAAATAGGGTTTTCCTCCGTCTGCAGAAACGGACCATATCGGGTGTCAGCGGATGTTCATCCGCTATCCCATAGGGATACATGTATGTCCGTTTTGCATCCGAAAATGGAAGGCTGAAAAACGGACATACGGTCCGTCCGTGTGAAAGAGCCCTTAACTACCGAGTTTGAAGTCCGGGGGACCTATGGCTGCAACTGGGCACAGTGAGGCTGCAAATGGGCATTGTTGACCCTCTTTCCACTTACAGTAGCTGCACATTTCTCACCCTAGGCTTATACTCAAGTCAATAAGTTTTCCCAGTTTTTTTTGTGGTAAAATTAGGTGCCTTGGCTTATATTCGGGTCAGCTTATACTCGAGTATATACGGTAAATGATATTCTCTTTACCAGAAAGTTATGGCGAGATACCTGGAACATTTATCTATAAAATAAGAAATGCTTCCGCTTCAGCCTCATACAGCTTACTGCTGATCACTTAATGGAAGAACTGCATGAGAACAAGGAAAGATATTCTGTACAGCTGCCCTCTGATCATAAGAATCACCTTTATTCCAGCATATCCTTAAAATGGTAAGCAACAGCAATGGGGGACTGAAGGTTGATGTGTTTCACGCCCGTCTTAATCATAAACTGTGGTTCTCATGTCGTTTTGCGAGCTGGGCTTGCACCTGTATTGAAGGTAAATAGTAGTGAACTGACATGGAGCAGCAACGATAATTCTGTGTATAATGGGAGAATGGCTTTTTTGCACATTCCACCACCTTTTTAAATAAGGCACAGAGCTGACCCTGCTTGATTTCACTTCCCATAGATTCCCAGGTTAGCCAAGCCCCCTAGACTCTGTTTTCCTATTAAAGCGTATGTCCAGCTAAAATTTTTCCTTTTTGTTGGATACAGTGGGGAAGGATTAGAACCCGGTGTTTTGCCAAAAACTGTCCCCCCCCATCGGATAGTGCAGCGCTTGCGCAGTACGGAGGACAAGAAGACTCCGAAAGTCTCAGAAGAAGAATCCAGGAGCAAGCCCCACCATCCAAGTGGGCATACGGTAGCACATAGTAACAGGGCCCCTCGCGGGCTCGCTTCTCTCGGCTATTTTTTATTCGAACTCCGATGTCCACTTGGATGGTGGGGCTTGAACCTGGACTCCCGGTGGAGGCGCCGTTCATCTTCTGAAACTTTCGGCATCTCCTTGTCCTCCGCAAGCGCAGTAAAGGGCGGACACTATCCGACGGGGGGCAGTATTCGAAACAACACCGGGATATTTTTTTTTTTTTTTTTTTTTAATCGCTATCCAGTGCTCCATTAGAAATATGTCTACACAATTCATCGGTCACATTGACAATGTTTTTTTTCTCAAAACACTAAGTAGTGACACAGAAATGAAAGGCACATTTTCATATTACTGTATGGAAAGGTTAGAACTTCTGCCAGCTTTTTGTGTCCTTATTTTTCCCAACTTCCTGTTGGTGAAACCCACTGTCGCTTTGACAGTGGGGGGTAAATCTTTCCCCAGCCCTGGATTGCAGTAAAAAACTGTTTAACCTTTTTCACTGTCCATAACCAAAAGTAAAAACTTTTGTTTTCAGCATTCCTTTTTCAGTATGTGTCTAGCAAAAAAAAAAAAAAAAAAAAAAAAAAGTCATACAAGACAGCTTGATAATTTTTTTTCTTTTTAGCAATGGCATTGCTGCTACAGATGTTATTTTCCACATAGCAGCTCTGGAAGTGCTAGCAAATATGTATCCTACAAATAATGACAGTAACTCCTGAACATACCAATTCCAGGGCTGTATCCATTCAGCTTTATCACCCCAGAACTAGTGTATGGCCTAGGAGTCAGAAGTTGGCAGGTCCCCTTTCAGGTTTCCCACGCAGGTTTTCTACTTTTGTCAGACATTCAAAGTTTAATTTATGATAAATTTCTTATACATAGTCTGAATGTTAACAGTATAAGACAGCCCAGACATTTAGACCCCTTTCACACTGGGGCAGGAGCGGCGGCGACAGTAAAGCAGCGCTATATTTAGTGCTGCTTTACTGTTGTTTTAGCCGCGGTATTCGGCTGCTAGCGGTGCAGCTTTAACCCCTGCTAGCAGCGGAAAAATGGTTAAAATCGGCGCTTTGCGGCGGTATTACCGCGGTGTCCCATTGAAATCAATGGGCAGGAGTGGTGAATAAACCGCTCCTATACCCCTCCAAAAATGCTGCTAGCAGGACTTTTTTGACCGACCTGGTAGCGCACCGCTCCAGTGTGAACGCCCGCCAGCTTTCACACTGGAGTGAATGGGGCCGGATTTTTTCAGGCGCTGTACAGGCGCTATTTTTAGCGCTGTACCGCCTGAAAAACACCCCAGTGTGAAAGGGGCCTTAGGCCGGTTTCACACTGCGGCGGTGGTGGGGGCGGTGGTGGCGGCGGTAAAGCAGCGCTATATTTAGCGCTGCTTTGCGGTCGTTTTAGCCACTAGCGGGGTGGTTTTAACCCCCGCTAGCCCCCAAAAAAGGGTTAAAACCCACCGCAAAGCGCTGCTGCAGCGGTGGCGGTATTACCGCAGTGTTCCATTGATTTCAATGGGTAGGAGCATACACCGCTCTTATACCACACCAAATATGCTGCTAGCAGGACTTTACCATCCTGCTAGCGCACCGCTCCAGTGTGAAAGTCGTTAAAAGACCCGCCTTTTTCAGGTGCATTACATGCACTATTTTTAGCACTGTAGCGCCTGAAAAACACCTAGGTGTGAAAGTGTTACTAAACCCATTCACTATATCTGGCCTCCCATAGTAACAGAACATGGAAATGCAATTATTTTAGTAAATATAAACTGCCACGCACCTTTTCTCAGCAGTAAATAGCAGTCTTGTGACTTGTGCCAAGCACTAGTTAAAGCTTGTAGAAGAATTTTATTTCCTTTTAGCGGTCCTAACAGGCTGCATGAGCCCTGGCCCTCTGTCTGGACAGTGCTGATCACATGCACCCTCCCATAAAACATTTCTAACAATACAGCCGTGGTGAAAAGTTGAGAATGACACAAATATTACATTTTCAAAGTCTACTGCTTCAGTGCTTTTAGATCTTTTTGTCAGATATTCCCATGGTATACTGAAGTATAATTACAAGCATTTCATCATAAGTGTCAAAGGCTTTTATTGACAATTGTATCAAGTTTATGCAAAGAGTCAATATTGTTGACCCTTCTTTTTCAAGGGGAAAAAATTAAAATCGCGCTAAACCGATGAAATGTGAAGTATAAATATAATGCATGACCTCACATAAATGTCACAACCACAGCAATCATGGAGCGACCCAGAATCGGTGTGAATCTAAAACAAAAGATTTTTTCATGCGTCTGCATTGCGTTTTGTCTGGTGTTACGTTTCATAAGATAAGTGAAAAAAATCATACATAAATGACCTTGTGAATCATCAAATAATGGATATATACCTTCCCACAGAAATATAAGTGAAACATACAAGAGTGAAAATTGTAAAAGTAACTATATAAACAAAAATAGTATATGGAATCCAAGAGTGTAACATGCACCCATGAAAAACTAAAATTTATAAAATAAGATGAAGTCCATCCATAAATGAGGTGAATCTTGAAATTCTAATGTGAGCTGTATTAAATCTGCCACCGCTATGCATAGTTACTTCTACTGGTAAGTAGTAACCATGTATAGTGGTGGCAGATTTGGTACAGCTCACATCAGAATTTGAAGATTCACCTCATCAATGGATGGACTTCATCTTATAATTTTTCACGGGTGCATGTTATACTCTCTTGGATTCCATATACTATTGGACTATTTTCAGAATTTATGTTATACATTTACTTTTACAATTTTCACTCTTATATTTTTCACTTATATTTCTGTGGGAATGTATATATCCATTATTTAATGATTCACAAGATTTATGTATGATTACACTTATGTTTTGTCTGGTGTTATGTTTCATAACACAGACGCATAAAAAAATTCTTTTGTTTTATATTCACACTGATTCTGGGTAGCTCCATGATTGGTGTGGTTCTGACATTTATGTGAGGTCATTCATTATATTTACACTTCGCATTTCATCGGTTTAGTGCGATTCTAATTTTCTCCCCATTTCACCTACTGTATTAATGCTATGCAGGAGAATTGCTGCTTCCATTAGTCTCGTATGAGAGACTTTTAGTTTGTAGGTACACTTTGTCGGGTACATCATATATGCGCTAAGGTATATATGATGTACCCGACAAAGTGTACCTACAAACTAAAAGTTTATTTTCCGGTTTTCTTTTTCAAGACCTCTGCAGTTCGTCCTGGCATGCTGACAATCAACTTCTGGGCCAAATCCTGACTAATGGCAGCCCATTCTTGAATAATCAATGCTTGGAGTTTGTCAGAATTTGTGTTTTTTTTGGCCATCCACCTCTTGAGGATTGACCACAAGTTCTCAATGGGATTAAGGTCTGGGGAGTTTCCGGTTTTGTTCCCCAAGCCACTTAGTTATCACTTTTGCCTTATGGCTAGGTGCTCCATGCTGGGAAAGGCATTGTTCGTCACCAAACTGTTCTTGGATGGTTGGGAGAAGTTGCTCACTGAGGAAGTTTGTGTACCATTCTTTATTCATGCTTGCGTTCTTAGGCAAAATTGTGAGTGTGCTCACTCTCTTGGCTGAGCAGTAACACCACACGTATGGTCCCAGAATGCTTTACTGTTGGCATGACACAGGACTGATGGTATCGCTCGCCTTTTTTTCCTCTCCGGACAAGTTTTTTTCTTGAATGCACCAATCGGAAAGGGAATTCATCAGGGAAAATTACTTTACCCCAATCCTCAGCAGTGCAATCACTGTACCTTTTGCAGAATATCAGTCTGTCTCTGATGTTTTTCCTGGAGAGAAGTTGCTTCTTTGCTGCCCTTCCTGACACCAGGCCATCCTCCAAGAGTTTTCACCTCACTATGCATGCAGATGCACTCATACCTGCCCGCTGACATTTCTGAGCAAGCTTTGCACTTGTGGTGCCCCGATCCTGCAGCTGAATCAACTTTAGGAGACAGTCCTGGTGCTGGCTGGACTCTTAGGTGCCCTTAAAGCCTTCTTCACAAAGGCAGTGGAATTTTTTTTTATGGGATTAAGTTCATTTTTATGGCAAAAGAGGGACTTTGCAATTAATCTGATCACTCTTCATGATATTCTGGAGTATATGCGAAATGTCATCAAAAAAACTCAGGCAGCAGACATTTTTGAAAATTTATATTTGTCTCATTCTTAAAACTTTTGGCAAAGGCTGTACACGGCTCTGTACTATCTGGAGATGGAATGGGGACCGTGGAAGAAGGGGAGAAGACAGGATCAAACAGCCCTTTTACACAATGTGAAGGATTAACACCTTAGGTTCCACAGTGAGTATAACAAGCATGCTTTACTGCATATACAGACCGATTTTACTGCTGTGTTTAGTTACACTTTAAGGTCTGCAGCTAAGCACTTTGAGGATTGCAACTGCACACTGGTGATGTCTGTATATTATACAATGTTGCAATAATTTCACTTTGGGATTAATAAAGTATTCTGAATACTTTAAGGCTACCATCACACTGGGGCGGGGGCGTCATTAGCAGGGCTTAACTGCTATTGCGGTGCTTTTCAGACGCTATTGGGGCGCTTTTAACCCCTGCTAGCAGCTGAATAAAGGGTCAAAAGTGCCCGCTAAGCGCAGCTGTTAAAGTGCTTTGCAGGCTTTTCGGCAGCGGTGCCCATTAATTTTAATGACACGGGCAGTGGAGGAGCAGTGTGTATACACCGCTCCCCCACTGCCTGAAAGATGCTGCTAGCAGGACATTAGAAAAAGTCCTGCAAGCAGCATCTTTCAGCACCGCCCCAGTGTGAAAGCACTCGGGCTCTCACACTCGTGCTGCAGGGGAGGCGTTTTTCAGGTGCTCTGCAGGTGCTATTTTTAGTCCAAAAGCACCTGAAAAACACCCCAGCGTGAAAGGGGTCTATCTGCCAATACTTCCTTCACAACTCACATGTACAGTACAGTTGCCAATCATCTATATCAGTCAGATATGGCTGGTTATATCCATTATTAGATAGGCAGTCTTCTGCCAAGTTGGGTGACCTAATTTGTGCTTGTATGGCCTGCCAAATATTTCTAGCAATCTGCCACAGCTTTTTTTTATACTGAAGTTCAATGCGTTTTAAAAAAAGGAAGATTATACTGTTTAATGCAATGCTACTACCCCCCCCCCCCCAAAAGGACAGACTGATGCATATGGCAGCAAAGTTAAACGTTCAGTGGTAACAGGTCATCAAAAAGTCTAAATAACAAAGACGCACAACTGTAGTCTTCTCTATATTTGAAAGTAAATGAAGTCATACAATTCACCACCCTCTTTCTGTAAAAGAGAAACAATGGCAATGGGTCAGGTCACTATTGGGTTCAGCCCACACAACTTTAAATCCAATCAATTGAACTCCATCAAGATGGCACACACCAGTATAACAGCAGTTTGACCAATCACATCCCGGTCTTGGCTTTAAGAAAGGGGGGGATACATCCACTTAAAAAAGGTACTTAAAACCTGAGACAGGCATTTATGAAGTCCTGCTCTTTGGGGCTATCTGAATGTATTTCCCAACTAAATTTGCAGGCATTTAAAAGAAAAAAAAAAAAAAATATGGTGGGCAGCACCATCTGGTGACCCACAGATGCGCATTTGCCTTTATAGCAATCTAAAGGCTTTTGTTTTAGTACAATATGCCTCAAAGTTCACCATTTTGCTTTGAAGAATATATTATTCCAGCAAAGTCCGAGGCATGATCCACTTGGCAGGGCGCTGATAGAATGATAACACTACTTGAAAATGTAATGGATCACAGCAGTCAAAGTTGTTAATCCTGGCTTTGCTTTTCCTTTCCTTTGAGTTCAAGGAACACACAATGTTGGACTGCTGAGCTCATGCACACAGCTACCAAAATGGAATGTGGGGTATACGCTATGCACATTAGGGTTCAGAAATGATCAGGAAAAAAAAAATAAAAAAAATCAAAACCTAAAGGGTGATATATCAATGCTATTATTCATAAAAACCTTGTTTAGTAATAAAAAAAAATTGCTTTGTTTAAATATGAATATTAAAGTCTGCTTCTCATTGTTAGGAAAAAGTCTTTGTGTTTGTTTCACTTTTGAAAAGCAGATTTTCTTCTACTACAACTCCATGTCCTGGGCTTCATCTTCCGAGAAGTCAGACATTGAGCTTTCAGACGAGCTGTCCCCAGTGCGCTCCTCTTGCTCTTTAAGCGCCTCTTCTGTTGCATATTTCTGGATGTATTCTAGAGTGAGACAGAGACAGTGTTAAAAAAAAAAAAAAAAAAAAAAAAAAACTCACCAAAAACGCTTAACAACCACCAAAACACAATATCCTTTTACCCATAAATCTTAATATTCTGCGACGGAAGCACTGACACCTTAGATCACAAAATAAAGTTCACCACCTCTGCCATGCACCTCCACCACCATCCAATATGTACAGGCTATAAAGAACTCGCGTATGGCTCCATTTTGTGCTGCCCACACAATAAGATTTCCTCTTTAGGAGAACTTAACCTTTTATAATAATGAAAAAAATGCAGATTTAAATTTTTTTTTTTTTTACTCTGGAACCTGTAAAGCATTGCACCTGCAATCAGCAGATCATGTATGCAATGTCAGGCTCCTGCGGACTGACTCTCAGTACACAGTCTGCCTTTACCTCTGATACATGCAGGCAGTTTTTGAATTGTGTGAAGAATCAATGAGCTATGAGAGTGCTCACCAGCGCCCTTGCAGTTCATTGAGAGCTACAAGCCACTGGCTACAGTGGAAGACAGTACTTGTAGTCCATTCATTCACAGAACTCTGAATGAATGATGCGGCCATGAGGGCAGAGCGTGCGGTTTTTAAATTGCGACAGTGGGTGTTGGGAGAAGATCTCCTGCCCGCTATCACGGGGAAGGGGAGCAGAGAATCAGGGGGAGAGGATGTAGGAGCTAGAACATGTTACATAGGTGAACTTGGCCTTTAAGCACTTGTAGATCTTGTTACGATTTCAAGGAGTGAATGCTTGTTAAAGTGAAACTCCACCCAAAAGGGGAAGCTCCGCTTGTTTGCTTCCTTCCCACCCCCACCCCCCCTCCGCTGCCACATTTGGCACCTTTCGGGGCGAGGTCCCCCAGAAGTTCGGCCCCCCTCCTTCCACCCCACTCAGAAAGCGCAGCACACTTTGCACATGCGCAGTAGGAAACTGGATGTGAAGCTGCAGGGCTTCACTGCCGGTTTCCCTAACAAGGAATGGCGGCAGAGGCAGCATCCGAGCAGATTAAAAAATTGTCTGGGGCGCCGACATCGTGGGATCCTCGACAGTCAGCCGCCACAGTATTTGTAGCTATATAAAAATGGAGAACAGCTGTTCCACATCCTCTTCCACAGCTGGCTGCACCTCTAGAGCGCTATATACATCTTTAACCCATCAAACTTGTTCCTAACCCATTCAAGCCTGAACTGAACTTTCCAGGGTCCAAGCTACCCCATCTACTGGATTTTATTATCATAATTACCTTTACCAATAGTTGTTTCCCACCCCCCTGTCTCTCCAAGCGCCACTATACTCCCCCCCTCTTCTCGTACAGCATTTGTAGCTGCTGACTTAATTTTGTGGTTGGGGGGGGGGGGGGGGGGGCTGGAGCTCCACTTTAAGTCTAGAGAGGTGCATAGAAAGAAGAGGCTCCACTACTTACCTTAACCCAGATTTAATGCTCTCCATTCCACTGCTCAGTGGGCAGTGTAAAACATACTTTTAAATTGTTGGATAAGGTTACTTATTTAGAGACAAAAAGGAGAGGCTCCACTGGTCATATGAAACTAGTTCTGTTTGAGAGAAAATTCAGGCTTCACAGAACCCTGGTTAAGAAAGAGGCTCTAACCCAACTTTGAACTGAACCCTTAACTCCCCCTGCACTTTTAAGCTTGACAGATTTAAACCTTAATCCCCCCCCCCCCCCCTTCACACTGAAAGCGGCTTTGAAATTGCACTTAAGTTGCACAATTTCAAAGTCGCAGGGCGGTGCAATTTCCTCTGCAGCTTTCCAACATCTGTGCAATTTCATGCACAGATGAAAATGCAAGTTACACATGAAATCGCCAAAAATAGTGCAGGAACAAGTTTTCAAATCGCACATCAAGACGGTGCCATAGAAAGACGGATGCGATTTGTAAATCGCATGTCACACCAGTGTGAACGGGGGCTTAAAAGAAATCAACTGATATGGTACATAGATATTCCCATGTTGATTACAACACAATTATACTAATACCAATTTGTAAATCTTAAATAATGAGGCTGTAAAAATGATGAATGAACCCATGACACCCAACTCTTCCTGCTCAGCTTGCTTTATCATAGTAACAAAAATACAATTGAAAACACAGAACTACAGTATTCCTTGAATGTGATGCCTCTATATTTACCATGCACTGATCAGTTGCAGCTTTGTATGCATTTACAAATAACTATGAAATGTATAGCCAATTTTGTTTGTGGAAAGGTCACTGTTGCTCCACTGCATTTTAACTTTTTTTTTTTACGTTTTTTCATTTTAATTTGAGAGTTTGAGCCATTATAACTGTATTGCAAAAGTAACTAAAAGATTTCACCTTTAATTTTCTGTTTGTACTCCTCTGGTCGATGCAGATACATAGCTGCTGCATCTCCATTAAGTGGATCTATTGGGTTTGGATAGGCCAGCAGCTGGGGCAGAAAAGACTCAAATATATTGGTGAGATCTGCAAGAAAAAAAAAACAAAAAAAAACATAACAGTGTTAAGTTTTGTACACAACCGTAATTTCAGCAACCTTTCTTCAGCAGCAGTATAAGACCAAGTTACTTACCCAAAGTGAACCTCTAAAAGCAATATATAAGCTGCTATAGTCCAGTTTTTTATTTTGTTATTACAGGCTGTGAGGCTGTCATGCGGATCCTGGCATTCCTAAATTGTGGACCTCTGACCTGGAAAGAGCATGCCACTAGTGAAGGCTACATACTTGCTTCAGGTCAGGGATTCACTGAATAGTGAAGCTGAAGGCAGGAACAGACGACAGCTCTGGAACCCGCACTTTGCAAACAAACCAAAAATGTCAGGCCCCATTATACCATCCTCATATGTTCAAGTGTCATTGCTGACTAATATCCTAGACATACCTAGACAGTAGAATTGTTTACCATGTCTATCCAACACCAACTGGTATCAAAGACACGGTAGAGCTACTATAAACCATAAACCAGCTCCACATTTAAAAATACACAATAATGCAGCACTAATTTTACATTCTGGAAAGGGGTCTACAATTTATTATATAGGCCACAAAATAAAGTTGCAATAATGAAAGTGTTTAGCCAAGGTAAGATGGGTGGACAAAGGACAAAAGTAGCTTTGTTATTTTGAAGCAAAGTCCCGCTGCTCACAGGTGGGCCAGCAAAGGCTTGTACGATCCAGGCTATACGACCTCCGAGGTGGGGTGCACGCCTTGTTACTGCTGCAGAAATGGAGACGAAGAAAATCGGATGGCTGCACCCACACAAATGATGCGATTAAGTTTTATTCAAAAGATCAATAAAAGCATAAATGTATAAGCATACAGACAGGGGAGGAACAGGCTGGCGCATTTCATACGATAAAAATGCTTCATCAAAACCACCAAGAGTGCGTTTATCGTGTGAAACCTGTTCCTCCCGTCTGTATGCTCATACATTTATGCTATTTTGAATAAAGCTTAATTTCATCTTTGGTGCATATGCATGGTTATTTGTTTTTAGGACATTACTTTTAAAATTTAAAAGCATGATTTAAAATTTTAAAAGATTAATGTTCATGTATCAAGTTTAACTAGTTGCCGCCCGCCCGTCAAATAACGGCAAGGTGGTGCAGCTCTTGTTCTGGGACAGCGTCCCAGAACGGCCGATCTCGATCGTGGCCGCCCCGTGTTGCTAGGACATGGCGCAACCCCGATCTCTGTTAAGAGCCACGTCAGTGGCTCTTTAACCATGTGATCGAATGTGTCCAATCACAGTAACCGTAATCGGCACTCCTTACCTCACACCAACAGTGTGTATAGTGAGGAGAGCCGTTCAGCGGCATCTCCATGCAGGGGGACATGGAGTGTAAGCAGGGCACTGATCAGTGCCCTGATTACAATATAAAAATACAGTGCCACCAATCAGTGCCCACAAGTGCCACCAATCAGTGCCCATTAGCGATGCCAGTCAGTGCTGCCCACCAGTGCCACCTATCAGTGCGGCATATTAGTACCTCCTCATCAGTGCCACCTCATCAGTTCAGCCTATCAGTGCCCATCAGTTCTGCCTCATCAGCGCACATCAGTGAAGGTGAAAAATTACTGAAAGAAAACAAGTAAAACATTTTCCCCCCAAAAAAAAAATTTGTTTGGGTACAGTGTAGCACGTCCACGCAATTGTCAAAGTGCGACAGCGCTGAAAGCTGAAAAATGGCTTGGGCAGGAAGGGGGTGTAAGTGCCTGGTAGGCAAATGGTTAAAACTACTAAAATGGGAATAAAAACAAACCAGCATTGTATATGCAGTTCCTCCCCAACCTGCAGCACACACACACACACACACACACACACACACACACACACACACACACACACCACCTATAGTAGCCGACTCCACAGACAATGGGCTGCCTATAGGACAGTATAAAGACAGATCTTCACACAGTCCATTGGAGCCTATGAAACAAATTAGCACATGACAACTACTGCGCTATGGAAAGACATTCCATAAAGAATGCCATAGCACTGTAGGCTATTGACACCTAAAAATGAAGCAATTGATCTGATGTTTATTACTTATGCGGTAGAAAGGGCAAAGGGAGGCCACATGGAACAAATATTTTTATGTAATTCCAGTTCCACTTTAAATAAATAAATACTCCAACTACCCATTATCCTCCACTACTAGTAGACCTCATCAACCACTTGTCGACCGCTGCACGTCGATCTACGTCAGCACAATGGCAGCACAATGGCAGCGGTGGGCAAATGGGCGTACCTGTAGTCCCCTTTAATTGTCGGGTACAGCGTGACTGTGCCCGCAGACTATGTCCGGCAATCGTGTCACGGAGCCGCAGAAAGGGGAGATGCCTATGTAAACAAGGCATTTCCCAGTTCTGCCTTGTTAACTGACAGGGATCTACTGTTTGTTGGGGGCAACACTGCACGACCGCGCAATTGTCAGTTAGAGCGACAGTGCCGAATTGCAAAAAGTGCTCTGGTCAGGAAGGGTGTAAAATCTTCCCGGGCTGAAGTGGTTAAATTTTACAGTTTACCTTCTGACATGGTTCTAAAAACAAACATTCTAGCGTATAGTTACATAGTAGGTGAGGTTGAAAAAAAAAAAAAAAAAAAGACACGTCCATCAAGTCCAACCTATGTGTGTGATTATATATGTCAGTATTACACTGTATATCCCTGTATGTTGTGGTCGTTTAGGTCCTTCTCTAATAGTTTTTTTTTAAACTAATCAATGCTCCCCACTGATACCACCGCCTGTGGAAGGGAATTCCACATCCTTTCCACTTACAGTAAAGAACCCTATACGTAGTTTAAGGTTAAACCTCTTTTCTTCTAATTTTAAGTAGTGCCCATGTGTCTTAAACTCCCTTCCGCAAAAAAGTTTTATCCCTATTGTGGGGTCACCAGTATGGTATTTGTAAATTGAAATCATATCCCCTCTTGAGCGTCTTCTCCAGAGAGAAGAAGTTCAGTGCTCGCAACCTTTCCTCATAACCAATATCCTCCAGACCCTTTATTAGCTTTGTTGCCCTTTGTACTCGCTCCATATCCAGTACATCCCTCCTGAGGACTGGTGCCCAGAACTGGACAGCGTACTCCAGGAGCGGCCAGACCAGAGTCTTGTAGAGCTGGAGAATTCTCATTTTATCTCTGGAATGAATCCCCTTTTTAATGCATGTCAATATTCTGTTTGCTTTGTTAGCAGCAGCTTGGCATTGCATGCCATTGCTGAGCCTGTCATCTACTAGGACCCCCAGGTCCTTTTCCATCATAGATCCCCCCAGAGGTTCTCCCCTAGTGAGTAGATTGCATTCATATTTTTGCCACCCAAATGCATTTTACAATTTTCTATATTAAAACCTCATTTGCCATCCCATTCATTTGTTCAGATTTTCTTGCAAGGTTGCCACACCCTGCAGAGAAGTTATTGCCCTGCTTAGCATTGTCCGCAAATGGAGATGGAGAACTGTTAATCCCATCCTCCAGGTTGTTAATGAACAAATTAAATGGGATTAGTCCCAGCACAGAACCCTGGGGGACCCCACTACCCACCCCTGACCATTCTGAGTACTCCCCCATTTATCGCCACCCTCTTAACTTTCCCTTGTAGCCAGTTTTCAAACCATGTACTTGCCCTATGGTCCATGCCAACGGACCTTATTTTGTACAGTAAACATTTATGGGGAACTGTGTCAAATGCTTTTGCAAAATCCAGATACACCACATTCACAGGGCCTTCCTTTATCTAGATGGCAACTCACCTCCTCATAGAAGGTTAATACATTGGTTTGGCAAGAATAATTCTTCATGAATCCATGCCGATTACTGCGAATGATACCGTTCTCATTACTAAAATGATACAATTACTAAAATGATACAAGTCCCTTATCCCCTCCAAGAGCTTTATATTATAGATGTTAGGCGAACTGGTCTAATTCCCAGGGATGTATTTTGGGCTCTTTTTAAATATTGGTGCTACATTGGCTTTTCTGCAATCAGCTGGTACCATTCCAGTCAGTAGACTGTCAGTAAAAATTAGGAACAATGGTCCGGCAATTACTTGACTGAGTTCCCCAAGTACCCTCGGGTGCAAGCCATCTGGTCCCAGTGATTAAGGTTAAATTTCCCAAGTCTAATTTTAATTCTGTCCGCTGTTAACCATGGAGGTGCTTCCTGTGATGTGTCATGAGGATAATGAGGATAAACACTGCAGTTTTGGTTACTGAAACCCCCCAATTCCCTTGTGAAGACTAAGGAGAAGAATAAATGCAATACCTTCGCCATGTTCCCATCCTTTATAACCAGATGACCTTCCTCATTCTTTAAGGGGTGAATATGGTCCGTCCTTTTTTTACGGTTTACATACTTAAAGAATTTCTTGGGATTTTTTCTTTCCTACACTATGCGTCTTTCGTGTTTTCTTTTAGCCGCCCTAATTGCACCCTTACATTTCTTGTTGCATTCCTTATAAAGTCTGAATGCTGATGATGACCCCTTAAACCTAGTATTTATGGAAGGCATTCTCCTTTGCTTTTATATGCATTTTTACATTGGCGTTAAGCTATCCAGAACTTTTGTTCGCTCTTTTAAATTTATTAACCAATAGGATGCATTGGATAAAGCCCTTATTTAATATGCTCCTAAAGCAAACCCATCTCTCCTCTGTTCTTTGTTCTTAAGATATTATCCCAATTTATACCTAGCAAGGTTTGGAGTTTAGGGAAGTTGTCTTTTGAAATTCAGTGTCTTTGTATTCACCTTATGTTTCCTATTTGTGTGATTTATACTGAAGTCAATTGACCTGTGATCGCTGTTTCCACATCCGTGATCAGGTCTGTATTGTTGGCAATCAGTAGATCCAGTAACGATTTATTTCTAGTTGGTGCGTCTAATGTCTTACCGTTCTCAGAAAACACAGAACAAAGAATGGGGGATATTACCAACCTAGGACTATTCTGCTACAAAGACAGGCACTTTATGAAAATTTAACAATTTTTATCGGATATTTAGGAATTTCATGCGGCTCCAGTTCCAAATCAGCCTCCTAAGCCATCCAAAGAGGTTTTGAAGAAATAAGCCACCTAATCCCCTAGGAGGAAATTAATATGCTATTTGCATAAACAAATCCTGAAGGGAATATGGTACGCTTCAAAGGAGGTTTATTGCTGAAGAAAATGAGAAGCCACAAACAGGCCCAGAAGACCCCAGACAGCTAAATTATGAGTGTTATTTCTCAGTAGTAATATAAGCTCACCAACAACAATATAAAGGAAAATTAGCCTTATGTGTATACTATTCGTACACAGTAAATCACCTGCTCCAAACATGCCCCTGCTTGGTTTTGGTGCAATAAAGACAGTAAAAAAAACAGGATGTCACCTGGACAGACAACTGAACAGCTCTTTCAATGTTGAGGGTTGTAGAGCTGCCCAACAGCCAAATGATGGGGGTTTACTGTAGGGAAACCAAATCAGCAGGATTCATTAAAAAAAAAAAAAAAAGAAATCTTTCTAAACTAGCCATGCCCCACAAAACTAATTTGAATAGCCGCAAGCAATAATCACTGAGTTCACCCAGCAGGGACGGCTCCCCGGGCCCCCCCTGGCCGGAGAACACAATAGCTCCATGGGAGGCAGCCAGTGTTGATGGGGGGAATCTAGCATTTTTTTTCCTGCAATCATGGCTGCAGGAAAGAAAATCACACCATCGATGGGGGGGCTTTAGCCACGCTGCGAACCCCAGAGGCAAGAACCTGTTGATTGCTGCGACTGGAATGGTCAGCTTTGTGTGAATAGCTACTGGTACATGCAATGGCTGGCTGTCGGTGGCTACCGCTATTTGTGACTGTTTGTACAAGCCAGAGATCAACTGCGTTGTACAAGGCTGGATGCCAGTGCAAATGAATTCCCATGCGAATGGAGCCTTATTCCACCGTTTTCAGGATCTCTTCTTCCATGGAGCAGACGCTAAAGTGAGCCATATGTAGAAGAGGATTTAAGCCTAGCACACACAGGCTGAATGTCGGCCAGTTCAACAGAAACAGACTGAAATTCGGCCTGTGTGTATGGTAGCCGGTCCAACCATTCAGCCGGCTTCTTTTAAGGGCTCATTACCGATAAAGGTCTGCCGATCTGCTTTTGATCAGCGCTCTCAGCCAATGGCTGAGAGCACTGACCTGAGTGTTCTAGCGGGGGGCTGTCCCCCTGTCAGAACACCATAGCACAGCAAGGGAGAATGCTGTACTAACATTGGATTGTTTGTACATCGGCTCTGACCAGAAATGTCAGATTTTTTTCCACCCTAGTGGTGTGTGCGAGGCTTTACCCTCTAACTGCAACCTATCTAGCTGACATCTCTTAGAACTCCATTCACAAAGATAGATAACATGCTTTATTTGGTCTGCTCTGCAAGTGGTGTCTTTATTTACTGTTACTACTGCCAAGTTAACACCAGTGTTCTTTTTATCACCCTTTATAATAAAATCAATTCACAACTATTGATTCCTCCTTAAATAACGCTGGGTTGAGTCTGGCGATAACGATCAGTAGGTGTTTATGGAGGAAAGTAGAGGAAAAGCAGTAATTTGAGGTGGTGGCCAAACCCTTCATGAGCTAAAACCATCATTTATGAGGCAATGTTTTCAACGGTTCAATAATCAAGTCACGTGGAAAAATAAGGATTGTACATCTTTGTGACATTTGTGTTTGCAAGTTAAAACATTAACAGAAAATGATCACAAGGTTAAGATGCGGTGGTAAAATAACTCATTGATTTTAGAAAACTGGGGATCAGACTGCTGGAACAGAGGCAAATAAAAATATATACACTAGAACCACCATACCTTACTATCTGGGAATTTGTTTCCTTGAACGTGACCCCTCAGTTCAAAAGCATATATGTGCATACTTTATTTTAGGATAAACTTAACAAGGAACTCACCATAAAGAGCTGTCCAGGTTTGATTGATGACATCTAGACACACTGTACCTGACCTGTGGAGACATGGGTCCAATTAAAAATAAAACACTGTACCAATTCCTTTTTCACAGAAGGTAAGGTAATTTCATGACCATATCCCAATTATACTCAGGAAGCACCACTTGGAAATCTACAAAATTCAAATATTGTGTTCAGGCATATTTAGTGGCCCTGTGCAATGTAAAGTACAAGAAACGTTCTAGCTAGAACAACATTTGTAGCTGAGAACTTAATATTTCCTTATCTTGCCTTACCAGCTGCACTTTAACTAGATATATCATTCTTAGAATTTTCAGAACATTGCACTATTGCTCTTCAATCTGGCTGGGAGTACTGCATTGTCTGAGAGTTACAAATTTGCTGCTATAAATAAATAAAAAAATGAAACTTACGCTTCATCGATATTGGGATGAAATATTTTGTTCATAAATCCTAAAAGATAGAGTAAATACCAATTAGAAAGCAAACTTTGTTGGCCATTAACATGCATAGGAGCAAGGTACATTTATAAAAGCCCTGGTATTCAAGGGGTTAAAGTTCATGGCTGCTACAGCAGCCCTGAGAGTACGCTACACCCCTCCCTCACAGACCATGGTAAACAATATTGAGTGTAGGAGGAGAGGTTTCCCAATGGTCCCTGGAACCTAGAAGAGACCTGTACTAAATCACTTGGGTTCAAAGCAGTCATTCCCTGAACAAGCATGATCTGTACTTCATGAGCTGTAGTCAAAGTCAGGGGAGTCATTAGGAGTTAATAGAACACTGATGTTTCCATAAAGTTGACCTGTCACCTGCCATGCTATCAAGTAGGGTGCGTATTTGCCCCCTTGTTATAGCAATAAGTTATAGAAAAAAAAAAAAAAAGTGTTGAAAAATTCCAGGTATGGTATATTTTTCCAGCTTGGACCAATTAAAGCGGAGTTTAAAAAAATAAATAAAAAATAAAAAAAAAGTCAGCAACTACAAAAAGTTTGCATCTCCCCGTTGTGCCTCTCCGTCTCATGACCGCGGCCCGCCGGCGAACATAGAGACCACGGGACCATGCTCCCGCATCGGGCGCTTGTGCCGTCAGCGGCACACGCGCCTGCAAAGGTGGCAAATCCAAAAGGGACGTACAGGTACGCCCATTTGCCTGTACGAGCCATTCTGCCAACGCATGTGTGTGCAGCGGTCAGCAAGTGGTTAATAGTCATAATTGTTTGGACGTTTAAAGAAGTTTATAGCAAAAAAACATCTGTGTTGATTTGCCTTGAGTTTTGATTTGTACACTGCTGGTGCTGCACTGGATGCAGATTATAAACATTTTGGAATCAGAAAACGTATTCATACCCCTTGAAATTTTTCACATTGTCACGTTACAACCAGAAATGTAAATGTATTTTAATTTGGATTTTATGTGATAGCCCAACACAAAAGTGGCACATAATTGTGAAGTGGAACGAAAATGATAAATGGTTTTCAAAATAGTTTACACATAAATATATGAAAAGTGTGGGGTACATTTGTATTCACCCCCCCCCCCCCCCCCCATCCCCGTCAATTTGTATAATAACCTTTCACTGCAATTACAGCTGCAAGTCTTTTTGGGGGATGTCTCTACCAGCTTTCCACATCTAGAGTGAAATTTCTCCCCATTCTTCTTTGCAAAATAGCTTAAGCTCTGTCAGATTGGATGGAGAGCGTCTGAACAGCAATTTTCAAGTCTTGCCACAAATTCTCAATTGGATTTAGGTCTGGACTTTGACTGGGCCATTCTAACACATGAATATGCTTTGATCTAAACAATTCCATTGCAGCTCTGGCTGTATGTTTAGGGTCGTTGTCCTGCTGGAAGGTGAACCTCCACATCAGTCTCAAGTCTTTTGCAGACTAACAGGTTTTCTTTTGGTCTCATCTGACCAGAGCACCTTCTTCCACGTTTGCGGTATCCCCCACATGGCTTTCTGCAAACTGCAATAGAGACTTCTTACGGCTTTCTTCTTGCCACTGTAGCACCCTCTACAAAGGTAGGTGCTAGATTAGGATTTTTGGTGAGTGTAGGAAAATGTAGGCAGGCCTAGCTGGCAGCCAGTCCTGTTTTGGTTTGGTTTGTGCGGGCTGGGAGCGGCTCAGGGTTAGCAGCTGGTGACTCACAAGCAGCACCACTGAAACATCCCTCTTTCTTCTAGAGGATTCTAGAAGGAGAGGTAAGGTGGTGCTGCCTGGTGCCCCAACTTGGATTGGCAGGCCTCCATAAATACCCCTTAAACTTCTTTATCCCAACTTAATCCCTGACCTGTCTGGGGTGTTCCTTGGACTTCATGATGCTGTTTGTTCACCAAGGTTCTCTAACAAACCTCTGAGAGCTTCACAGAACAGCTATATTTATACGGATATTAAATTACACACAGGTGAACTACATTTACTAATTACCGTATATACTCGAGTATAAGCCGAGTTTTTCAGCACATTTTTTTGTGCTAAAAGTGCCCCCCTCGGCTTATACTCGAGTCAAGCACTTTTCTGCAGCTAAAAAAAAAATTTCCGACCCGACTTTGGGGCCCCGTATCTCGGGGCCACTTGGGTCTAGGAATCCCAAATTTGGTGTGCCAACCCAGTGGACCTGGCACTATAACATATCCAATATGGGGTTCCTAGCCCTAAGTGGCCCCGAGATACGGGGCCCCAAAGTCGGTTCGGAAAATGTCATTCTCTGCTGCAGAAAAGTGCTTGACATTTTCTGACCCGAATTTGGGGCCCCATATCTCGGGGACACTTAGAGCTAGGAACCCCAAATTTGGCATTCAAACCCAGTTGAACTAGCACTACAACATATCCAAAGATGGGGTTCCTAGCACTAAGTGACCCCGAGATACAGGGCCCCAAATCGGTCAACTGTGTCCATCTGCATGGGCACAGTGAGGCTGCAAATGGGCATCGTTGACCCTCTTTTCCACTTACAGTAGCTGCGCATTTCTCACCCTAGGCTTATACTCAAGTCAATAAGTTTTCCCAGTTGTTTGTGGTAAAATTAGGTGCCTCGGCTTATATTCGGGTCGGCCTATACTCGAGTATATACGGTAGGTGACTTCTGAAAGCAACTGGTTCCACTAGATTTTAGTTAAAGGGTAGCAGAGTAAAGGGGGGTGAATACAAATGCATGCTGCACTTTTCAGGTATTTGTAACATTTTGAAAACCGTAATTTTCCATCCACTTCACAATTATGTGCCACTTTGTGTTGGCCTATCACATAAAATACATTTACACTTTTGGCTGTAACATGACAAAATGTGGAAAATTTCAAGGGGTATGAATACTTTCAAGGCTTTTGCTGCCGTGTCTCCGCGTATGTATTTACTTTCTGTTGGGTCACAGGGTTAGACGGTACATGAAAACCCTTATGGCACACAGACAGCAATGAAAACCTGACAAAGGTTCCAACTCTTCTCCACTATCCAGAACTTAAACCAAAAATTTAAAAATAATGACTGGCTGTGTTATATATAATATTCCTGGGCCATTTCAACCAACAGGAAGAGCTCCAACCCCCTTTTCCCACATTTAGCAGGTTATCCTTTACTCATTTAAAAAGCTACACAATCACTAGCAATTTTTCATTTTCCTATCTTGCATAGCATGTAGCTTCCCTACACCCTCTGTGTCACAATAGTCAGCAAGCGAATACAATCAACAATGCTCCAACAGCTGCCCAGTCATACGTATCATATTTAAGCCGCATGGTTACAAAACACTGACAAAGTCAGGGAAAGCTTAGTATTACTAACCTATAGAAGGAGATTTAAAAGGATATTTATCAGGAAGGTCCACTCTAACTTTCCACACGCCACCTTCATATGGTGCTGCCATAAAACAAGGTTAGTAAACAGTTAAAGCACAATGATTACATAAAGGCATCAATAGGCAAGGTAGAAATTGACTTTTCTGCACGAATTGTAAACACCCAATAACATTTCTACATTCAACCTGAACATCACAAAAAAAAAAAAAAAACTCGACTCTGCTTTTTAGGATAGCCACAAACACTCACCAAGAACTAGAATTAAAGCAGTATTAAACCCAAAAGCAAACATATTGCACAAATTCTTAGATGTGATGACTGCATTCGTTTGCTTTTTTTAGGATTGCTTTCTTCAAATTTCAATCTGGTGATCTAGCCAGCAAGTCTGTTTTCACAGCATTATCTCCCCAGCAGAATGTATCAGTTAACATTGAGACAAATCATTAACAGGGGAGATTAAAATGATCAGCTTTTATTTATTCATGCAAAACCTTTACCCCAAAAAGGAAAAAAGCCGATTGCTGTAACTAATTATAAAGCTGGAGTTTGGCTTTAATTTGTTAGTGGGTCTAAATCTGCTAGTACATCTAACACCACCCCCCACCCCAGACTGACAATGAAGCTGCGCTCCAGAGTTGCGTCAAGTGGTGTGTTATTGGCCAGATCAACAGGTGAAAACAGAGGGGGGGGGGGGGGGGGGGGTCAAAGAAAACTGATGTGGACACCACATCTAAAGATTGGTAATCAGCAATACATTTTTGGCTTAATATGGCTTTTAAAAGTGGTTGTAAACACTCGCATGTACCCAGTGAAGTGAATAGCTAGAAGCACCTAGTTCTATCAGCACATCTGACTTAGCATTTTCTTCACTTGGACTGTTCACTTATGTGCATCGTTTTTTTGTATAGTTTTGGCATGGACATGTAATATTTATTGCCCCTTTGTTCTACCACGCAAGTTTTTCATTCCATATGTACAATCACATCATTGTATAGCAGTATAGAGTTAATAAATTGACATCACTCATATGTTCATTATTTTTATTTGGCACTTGACAGTGCAACATCACTATTACATTTATTAACCACGGATTTGCTCATCGGAGTTTGTGGCAGTTAAGTCACTATATTCCATTTAAAGTAATAGCGCGGGAATACCACTTTGTTTCTAACCCTAGCAGCTAACCTTTTACAATCAGTAGAATGGCCCGTACACACGATCCGAATATCGGACGAAAACGATCGTCCGAGGAAGGATCGTACGATTTTCGGATCATGTGTACACTACTTCCGACAGCCGATCACGACCGTTCATCCGATATTATTCGATCGGACATGCACGGAAATTTTCCTCGTACGATTCCAGAACGTACGATTTTCGTTTAGTCAGTATACTTGTCGTCCGAAAATACAATGCAAATACATTACAACACATGACATCACTTCCGATTTTTTTTCCTATCGTACGAGAATTTTCGTGACTTTATTAGCTATTCAATATCCACTTGCGATTATTAACCGAAAAACGGTCGTACGATATTCGGATCGTGTGTACGGGGCAGAAGGGCTTTGTTGGGCTGTTTCGTCCCACCGGCGCTTCTGCCAGCAGATCATAGAAGCAAAGGCCAGAAATGCTCTGTCCAACTGATATAGGGACCCGGATGTAAACTGCATCATTTTTAATAATGAAAAGCATTTAAATCACACTGATCTTGGTGTTTTGAATGCTTTTAAGGGTAGATGAGGGATCTGGGGGTCTTACAGATCCCAGATGTCTCACTAAAAAAAAAAAAAAAAAGGACCCGTCACATGACTACTGCTGTCACAAGGTATGCGTACATTCCTTATGACAGAAATAAAATTGTAAAAAAATGTATTAAATAAAAAAAATAAAAAATACGCACCCCCGTCCAAAGGTGAACGCATGCGTGGGGTCCAACACATTGTGAGGCCTCACTGAACGTCAGATCATAGGCAACCATTCTAGCACCAGACCTCCTGTGTAAATCTAAAATGGTAACCTGTAATAGCTTTTAAAGCATCGCCTATGGATAGTAACATTGACATTGTTTGTCGCTGTTGCATAGACATGCACAATTTTAAAGCGCAATATGTTTGGTATCTATTTAATCTAACATCTTTTATATTTTATCAAAAATTGGCTTATGCATTTTTTTTTAAACCACAAACGCATTTGAAAAACCGATGGGAAAATACAATGTGACAAAAAATTGCAACACCCACCAATTTATTCTCTAGGGCCTCGGCTTTAAAATATATAATGTTTGGGGGTTCCAAGTAATTTTTTTGCATAAAATACTGTTACAAAGCAGTGCCAGAAAAGGCCTGGAGCTAAAGTGGTTAATACACATATGGTGTCAAGCGTCTTGCCACTCCAGATAGATCCAGCTGTTTGCTGCATGGCTGGCTCTGTTCTTATCCTGGCTGTAAGTATAGAAGTCTGCTAACATAGCAGATTCTCACACTACCAGATCACTGCGCAGCAGGATGGCAGCCAACATGCTGGTCTGCAGGCCTGTCAGGAAGGTTTCTAGAAGGCCGAAGTGACCCAGTGGTGTAACATTACGGTGGGAGGTCAGATGGAGTGCAAATATGGGGCGGTGCTCCTCGCAATTGGTTGCAATTAAGCAAACAATGCCAAGTCAATATCTATACAGAGTCAAGTGGCAGCTGTTCTTGGGTTCAGCTTTCTCCAACTTTCCCACAATGTGGCTCCGAGTAAATTCCTTTAAATTAAGTTTTGGGAAGTGAATGACTACTGTCCCTTTATAGACGCTGGGATAATGGTGGCCACACGAAGCGAAGTTATCTACAGTCATATTATGTAAACGCCAAGGTGGCTGTCTTGTGCACGGCCTTTAGAACCTAGATAACACCTCAACTGTGACTTCACCTAGTTTTGTATTTCGCCATAAACTGAAATGTATACAAACATTCAGAATAACAGTAGGTAATACTTACTTCCTTGTGGTCCATAAAACTTCACTATAAATTCATTTAGTCCTCCTAGGATTGTGACTTCGTGTTTGCTTTCAATACTAAAAGGATTGAGTTAAGAAACAAACTACGAGTTTCAACAAGATTATACAGCTATAAAAACAAATATATGAGCAAAAGGTTGAAATGGCCGTACCACACAATTGTTTCTTTTAATAAAATCATCATGTACAGGTTTTGTTTGTTTTTGCAAACTTTTTTATGGGGAACTTTATTAACAAAATCTTCCATTTGTTATTCTAGGCTCTGGTTTCCCAGCATTGTAATCCCAATCCTGCAGCTGCAGCAGAGGGAACATTGATAGAACTACATTTTATGGTGCATCTAAACCAGGGGTGCCCAACCTTTTGAAGAACGAGGGCCATTTAAGCGAATTGGTAACTGGTCGCAGGCCACAATGAGCCGAGCGGGAGGATGAAAGGTCCGTGTCTGCGGACACAGCCCACTTTACTTTATGGGCCCTCTGATCCAATCCGATTCGCCCAGATGGACGGGGCAGATCCCTTTTTATTTGCCCAAACCGCGGGTGCAGCGCAGTGAACCTGTGGATTTTCTGCGGGTTAGCTGCACTTTGCTGTAAACTTCCATTATATCCTGGCGCACTTTCTGAAGGCGCAACAAACCCACAGGTGATAACAGAAGTCTATGGCTCAATGCAGGTAACCTGCAGCTGCACTGCACCTGCGGATCAGTTTGAAAGCAGCCCAGTAACCACTGAAAAACAGATATATCCATATATACTGTGAATTTAGTAGTAAACTTACCTTTAATAACCATCTTCCATTCTGGTATCGCAGGCTGTCCTAGGCGGAGTGCATTTGGTATCACTCCGCCTGTGACAGGAGCGGGCACTATACAGGAAGCATTGGCTTATGTGGCTCTGCCCTGCAGCCACTTGCTTCCACTACCAGCGGCTTCATTCGCAAAACTGCTGCTCTGGGATGGTGGGTCGGCAAACCATGATCTGGGCTTGCCAACCTGCCATCTTAGAGCAGGAGGTCAAGGGCCACATCAGAGGGCTCCGCGGGCCACATGTGGCCCCCGGGCCACTGGTTGGGCACCCCTGATCTAAACCCTTGAACAAAAGTGTAAACACAAGCTTAAAGTGGAACTTCACTCTCCTAATTGACATTGATTATTTTGAATCCTCATACTGCTAGCATTAGTAAAGTGATAGGAAACATCATTTACAACTTTTTTTTTTCTACATTTCTTCTGTTACGTCCTGGTTTCCTGCTTAGGCAAACGTCATACTTCCCAGGAGTCTTTAAGGAGGGGTTTTCTCAGCTAAGCACACTCTCCTGCATGCATACCATACTTGAGCTAAGGGCAGGAAGTAAATGCTACATGAAGCATTTGCCCTTACTCAAGATGGCCGCAGCCAGAAATGCTAGGGGGTGTTTTCAAAGAGATTTCTCACCAAAATAAAGCATGGAGACATGGCTAGACGGGGAAGTTTGCTTTAAATATTAAAAAGGAATTAAATAATGTTTTTTGGCTTGTGGTGCTCAGATGCAGTGAAGATCCACTTTAAGGCCCCTTTCACACGAGTGGACCAATTTGGGTCCTCCTGTCAAATCCGATCTGCTAAAAACAGATGGATGAGGATCTGTTCCCGATTTGTCCAAGTCCCGGTTCACACTTGTAGGTGGTGCGAGATTGCATGCGATTGGCACCGCAGTGCAAATCACATGCGATGTCCGTGCAATGCAATTTCAGCCAGAGAGTATGGCTGATATAGCACCACAGTCGGACCAATCTCGCACAGGACCTTTTTGGTCTGCACCAGGATTGGATCGCATGGGTGTTCACACCCTTGCAATCCGATTCATGTCCAAACTGTCAGTGCGCAGTGTGATATGCAAGCTGAAATGGGGCGTCATTAACATTGTATTGACACTCCCAGCAGTTCACATGTGGCAGTGTGAACTGCCGTGCGAGTTGGGTGTGATGCGGGAACCTGCAGTGGATTCGCAGGGTTCCTGCATCGCATAAGTGTGAACCGAGTCTAAAGGATTGGAACGGATGGCAGTGGGGTGTTAAACAGGCAGTCCGTTTACATCTGACCGCCCATAGAGGAGAGTGGGCTGCGTCTGTGTCCACTAAGCATAAGCAGAGTGGACACGACCCAGCCATCCAGCTGCTCAGCGGACAGATTCCCCACTAAGCAGGCGGACTCCTGGAGGGGTCCACCCCATGTGGAAGGGGCCCAACATTAAGCAGCTTACCAGTCCTTAGATGCAGTGGTTGCATTTGCTTTATTTCATTTTTTCCCCCCATTATCACTTGGTGATCCTACCAGTAGCACACTTTCAGCCATAGGATGACAATGCTCACTTTATCGAGAAGCAGCTTTGGCATTGCCAGACAGTAAATGTGAGGACAACAGAACACCTCCCTCATCGATCATTTTCTTTATGGGCCCAATTTACACAATTGGGCTGTTTGCAATTAGCTGAGGGAGACCCAGCGTGGTGTTTTCAGCGATTAGATGCAGGCGGGAAGCCCCTGTGAAAATGAGACGAAAACCACTCCCACAGCTATTCGCAGCCAATTGTATGTAATCACCCATGCAGCGATTATCTGAAGATAAATGGCCATGGACGCAGACTGCATAGACAGGAAATGACTTGTAGTCCAAGAGAAGGTACAGGAAGGGCTAAAAGGCCTCTCTGGGATGACACAGACAGAAAGCACAGGACACCTCTGAATTTCAGGCTAGATGAACAGGTATTATACATGGTTTATATAGTATTTTTGCACCAATAACAAAATGATTTCAATGGTAAATTGAACAGACCAAAAAAAGGAGCAAATGAGAGTTTATCACTGGACAATAAACTATTAACATTCTTAACAAGTAAGATACTTTAAAGAAAAACCAAGGCTCAGGTTCATTTAACATCGAGAAGTGTTCTGTAGTTCAAAGAAAAACTGGAAACAATGTTAACTGATAACAGTGCAGTAAAGGCAGCAAGCACAGGAAGTCCTCAGCCCCACGAGATTTATGTCAGGATCAATAGGTTTTCTGCATTTATTGGACAGATAACAAAACTATTCTAAATGGTATGTTTAACAGACCAAAAGATTCACAAGCAAAGCTGCATCATCACAGGCTGTGCTTTGTGAATTGTAAAGACAGGAGGGAAGAGGAACACCAGCACTTAATATACCATATATACTCGAGTATTGGCCGACCCGAATATAAGCCGAGGCACCTAATTTTACCACAAACAACTGGGAAAACTTATTGACTCGAGTATAAGCCTAGGGTGAGAAATGCGCAGCTACTGTAAGTGGAAAAGAGGGTCAAAGATGCCCATTTGCAGCCTCACTGTGCCCATGCAGATAGACACAGTTGACCGATTTGGGGCCCTGTATCTCAGGGTCACTTAGTGCTAGGAACCCCATCTTTAGATATGTTGTAGTGCTAATTCCACTGGGTTGGAATACAACATTTGGGGTTCCTAGCACCAAGTGTCCCCGAGATATGGGGCCCCAAATTCGGGTCAGAAAATCTCAAGCACTTTTCTGCAGCAGAGAATGACATTTTCGGAACCGACTTTGGGGCCCCGTATCTCGGGGCCACTTAGAGCTAGGAACCCCATGGGTTGGATGTGTTATAGTGCTAGGTCCACTGGGTTGGTACACCAAATTTGGGACTCCTAGATCCAAGTGGCCCCGAGATACGGGGCCCCAAAGTCGGGGCGGAATTTTTTTTTTTTTTGCTGCAGAAAAGTGCTTGACTCGAGTATAAGCCGAGGGGGGCACTTTCAGCACAAAAAAATGTGCTGAAAAACTCGGCTTATACTCGAGTATATACGGTAGATGTAATTGGCTGGGAATGCGATGGGAACTGTACTACCCAGGAAGTCTATGGGGGCCAAAAGTGCATCCTAATGTACCAAAAAAGCACCTGTAGGAGTTTTCCCTAAACATGGAAGGACGGTACACAGGTAGTGAACAGCCCCTGGCAGAGAATAAAGGAGATAGTCTTGCCATGCATTTTCGCTGCTTTAATTGAGTTGCAAAGTCTCTGGGTTTTTCACTTTAAAGTGGTTGTAAACCCTTTACAACCACTTTTCACTACAGGTAAGCCTATAATAAGACTTACCTGTAGCTACCGTGGATATCTTTTATACCTGCATCGCTGGAGCCCACGATACCCAGAAATAACTCCGGGAGATACGTCGCCAGGCAGAGCATTGTGCCGAGACAGCTGCGGGGGCTTAGAGCTAAAGTGAGTATTTCATGATGAGCTAGTATGGTATGCATACTAGCCCATTATGCCTTTGTCTCACAGTTTATTTTTATTTATTTTTTTAGTGGGTTTAGAACCACTTTAATGCATTCTATGCATTATTTGCATTAAGGTGAAAAACCTGTGTTGCAACTGCCCCTCTGAGCCCCCCTTTTTCTTACCTGAACATGATCATTCCAGCGACGAGCACAAGCCCTGCCACTGTCTCAGGTCCTCATTGGATAGATAGCAGCAGGAGCTGTCAATCAAATCCAGGGACACGGGAGTAGGGGGTGGGGCCGAGTCCTGCTGTGTGCATCAATGGACACAGAAGCAGGACTCAAGAGCGTACACGCACGAGTGTCCCCATGGAAATTGGCTATCCGTGGGGACACTCACCGAAGAAGAGCCAGGAGCGCCACCGGGGACCCCAGAAAAGTTGCATTGGGGCAGCTCTGTGCAAAACCCTAGCACAGAGCAGGTTACGATGACATGTTATTTCAAAATAAAATAAAAAACAAACCTTTGCAATCACTTTAAAACACTCAGGTGTACAACAGGGACCTAAAGATAAACTCCAGCCTAACCTGCAGTTTTGTACAGGCTCCTCCTGTACTGAAAAGGTTTACTCCGATTTCACAAAAAAATCTGCAGCAAGTCCGATATATCTTGCCTCCTTTCCTAGCTAAATGACTTCCAGCATCATCTAGTTCTTTTCTTCCAAGGCTGACTGACCCCTGGCCAGTCACCTTTCATTCACTGGATTGGAGTTCTTTAAAATATGGTGGCTCACCATCACATGTGGATGTTGCCTAGTGTGGCCACCTACCTACTAAAACAACCACTCATTTAAGACATTTTGACATTTGTATAAATCCGCTCAAAAGCCAGCCCACTGCTTGCAGCAGGGCTTTAGGTGAGTGAGGCAGGGTGCTGTGATGTTTTCAGAAAGCACCTTGCGTCAACCATTATCTGCCTGCATTGCATAAAGAAGCACAGGGACCTAGGTGATATCACCAGGTTTAACCACTTCAGCTCCAAAAGACTTACCCCCATTCATGATCAGGCCATTTTTTGTGATAAGGCACTGCGTTACTTTAACTGATAATTGCGTGATTGTGAGACACTGTACCCCCAAAAGAAAAAAAACGCATTTCCTTTTTCCCCCCCACAAAGAGCTTTTTTTTGGTGGCAATTGATCACTTCTGCGTTTTTTTGCGCTATAAACAAAAAGCGCAACAACTTTGGAGCAACATCTTTGTTTTTGGTTAAAGAAAATCCCACTAAGCGTATATTGATTGGTTTGCACAAAAGTTATATTGCCTAGAAACTATGGGATATATTTATGGAAACCGCATTTATTTTTTAATAGTAATGGTGGCGATAAACAACTTCTAGCAGGACCAGGATATTGTGGCAGACAAATCAGACCCTGACACTTTTTTGGCGTATACAAACTATGGAATATTTTTATTTATATTAATGGCAGCGATCCCCCGACTTCTAATCGGGACTGCGATAATGCGGCAGACAGTTGGACGCTGACACTTTTTAGGAACCAGTGACAATACAGTGATCAGTGCTAAAAATATGCACGGTCACTGTACTAATGACACTGGCTGGGAAGGGGTTAACATCAGGGACGATCAAAGGGTTAACTGTGCTCCTAGCCAGTGTTTGCGTACGGGGTGGGAGATGCTTTTACTAAGGATAGACATGGATACTTGTCCCCGCTTTGCAGGAAAAACAGGGTCCATGTCTTCCCTACTGACAGAACGGCAGTCTGCCTTGTTTACATAGACAGACTGCCGTTCTGCCTCTAACCCTCAGCGGGTGCCAGCAGACAGAGACCATGGTACCCGCTGATCGACTCCCGCGGTGCACAATCACTGCAGGAGCGAGCTGCCGCCAGAGCATGTTCACGTCCTCTACCCGGAAGTACAGGATCTCAATTACATAAATACAAACATGATCCAGCACACAGCGGCCACCCTGTAGCTGTAAAACTGGTAGAGGGCAGTTATGAAATGGTTAAAATAAGGTATGCAATGGAAATATTTTTTTTAACCACAGCCCCAAGACCATTTGGCTGCCAAATGACCAGGCCACTTTTTGCGATTCGGTACTGCGTTGCTTTAACTGACAATTGCACGTGTGACGTGGCTCCCAAACAAAATGGACATCCTTTTTTCCCACAAATAGAGCTTTCTCTGCGGTTTATTTTTTGCGCTATAAAAAAATAGAGCGACAATTTTGAAAAAGCAGTACTTACTTTTTGCTAGAATAAATATCCCCAAAAAAAAAAATCTAAAAAAATTTTTTTTTTCCCCTCAGTTTAGGCTGATACGTATTCTACATATTTTTGCTAGAGAAAAAAAAAAAACCTGCAATAAGCGCAAAAGTTATAGCGTCTACAAATAGGGGATAGTTTTATGGTATTTTTATTCTTTATTTTTGTTTTTTTACCAGTAATGGCAGTTATCTTTATCGTGACTGAGACATTATGGCAGACACATCGGACAATTTTGACACATTTTTGGGACCATTGGCATTAATACAGCGATCAATACTATAAAATTGCATTGATTACTATATAAATTTCACTGGCAGTGAAGGGGTTAACCACTAGGGGGCAGGGAAGGGGTTAAGTGTGTCCTAGGGAGTGATTCCAACTGTCTGAGGGATGGGCTAACAGTGACATGACACTGATTGCCCGATGAGAGGGAGCAAACGATCAGTGTCCTGTCACTAGGCAGAACGGGGAGATGCTGCGTTTACACTGGCATCTCCCCGTTCAGCTCCGTGACACAATCGCGGGCACCCGGCAGACAGAGTCCACGGGTCACGGAGCTTGCGGCAGGCGCGCGGCGGGAAATTCAAAGTAACGTACAAGTACGTTTACTTTGCCCAGCCGTGCCATTCTGCTGATGCATATCGGCGTGAGCCGGTGTTCTGCCAAGAACTGCCCCCCCCCCGTACTGCGCAGGCGCAGCGCTTGCGCAGTACGGAGGACAAGGAGACTCCAAAAGTCTCTGAAGAACGGAGTCTAGGTGCAAGCCCCACCATCCAAGTGGACATACGGTAGCACATTGTAACAGGGCCCCTCGCCACGCTTCGGGCATTTTTTATTCCAATATGTCCACTTGGATGGTGGGGCTTGAACCTGGACTCACTGCGCAAGCGCTGTTCATCTTCGGAGACATTCGGCATCTCCTTGTCCTCCATACCGCGCAAGCGCAGTACAGGGCGGACACTATCCGAAGGGGGACAGTATTCGACACAACACCGGTCTTTAGCCTCAACAGCAAGAAAAAATGTAAAATATTGAGGGACTACAAAAAGGTATGAAAAGGATTACACTTGAAATTAGACAGTAAAATATATCAAAAGGAGCCACAATCTTAGGTACATTACCAATCCCTCTTGAAGAGGCTACAGTGAGGGGTAGGCAACCTCGGCCCTCCAGCTGTGGTGAAACTACAAGTCCCATGAGACAATGCAAGACCCTGATAATCACAGGCATGACTCCTAAAAACAGAGGCATGATGGGATTTGTAGTTTCACCACAGCTGGGTGGCCGAGGTTGTCTACCCCGCTACACCTTATTCTACCTTTGGGAATATGCTGGGTATGCAACCAAAATGGTAATTCAACATACAGTGGGTATAGAAAAGAATCACCCCCCTTTAAAATAATGACATTGTTGCTTTGCAGCCTGAAATTAAGACAGTTTTTTTTATCTAGCTATAGTCGCTCCCCAAAAACGCACCTCCCTGTTGAAATGCATTGAAAACGCATCACTAATGGACTTGTGTTACTTTATGTGGTTTGAGTCACATGTTCTATGAAAAACACACCATAAGAACAGTAAAATCGCAGCAAGAGTGCAGGTGTTTTTGGTGCCATAAACCGTCACCTTTTTCTTTATCGGCAAAATGCCACACCATTTCGGCCGCCAAAATTCCTGTGCATCTGTATTTTTTTCGTATCCATCTCCTGACTTGTCCACATCTTTATCCCAGAGATCTTTTGCCAGTGCCTTGCCACCCATAGTTGATTGTTTGCTTCAGTTGCACTACCAGGGACTGAAATGCTCCAGGAAAGTTCTTTCCATGCTAAACTAATCAAAATGACCACGGCTGAAGGTCAAAGAGCTTTGTGTACCCACTGTATGAGACTGCCTACTCACTACAGCACTGAAAACCAGTGATAAGGACAGACATGTGGAAGGTTGTGAATATCTAACAGTACATATATTCTGGTCATAGCACGCTACTTGCTGTGCAATTTCCAGTTATTAATAAAACAAAAGGGACTTCAAAAACAAAAATACAAAAAGGTCAGGGCACCAAAACCATTTCTTAAAATTTCTGGAGCAGCGAAAACACACAACTAGCACCGTGGACACATCCTGCCCAGACAGAGAACAATATCCCAACTACCATAACAGGAAGCTACCTGGGGAAACCCAAGTCCCATGATTTTGTGCCCTGCAAATTCAGAAGTAGCTACGGAGAGAAATAGAGGATCCCACAGAAAATAGAAGGCATGAAAAACGCATTAAGCGCCTACATCCCCTGACAAACCACGACGTTCAGTTTCTTGCACGGAGTGTAGATTTTGAATGCAACATGTAGGATTTTAATATGGAATACTTGGCTGACTGGGACCCTGTAGATGTTGGCTGCAGTGAGCAGGGTGCCAGGTTCTGCTACATGCCAGGTTTTAAATGACTACATTAGACGCATGCACAGACATACAATTATCATGAAGCCAGGCACATAATGTGCTGTTACACACATAGGAATTACTATTCCCAAAAAGAAAAAGCTGTTCCAGGAATCCGTTGTGCCGTCACTACACATGACAGCTTGTATTTGCTACTACAAGGCATACAACATCATCTAAAAATACATCAACATGACAGAACATTAACTCTTCGCACCCACTGCAGTAATTAAAAACCCCATTAAATTGCTTGTGAAAAAATTAATAAAAACTTGTCCCATTCTAAAATCACTAGGCTTCGGGAGAAAGGAAAAAATATATATATTTTTTTTAAAAACCTATCCACACACGTGCTATATTTAAGGCCTAAGTGCAGCCAGAAACAAGAAAGACCGTAGGATGTGTCGGTGTGTGGATTCCTCAGCTGTTCGTGGTAATTCTCCATACTGTCCATCCACACTACAACTAATTGGCTGTCACGACTCATCAAGAAAGCCCGACTATACCCTCCCTTTCTGCCCAGCTCCACCATTCATACAAGTCATACTACAGATTCTGAGTATAATATGATCTTTGAATTGAGGTGGCGGATCCATCAATCATCTAATCCATTCTTAGGCTGCTTTCACACTGGAGCGGGTGGGCGTTGACAGTAAAACATGCTATTTTAGTGTCGCTTTACCGTCGTTTTTGAGGAGGTTTTTGGCCGCTAGCGGGCGCTTTTAACCCCTGCTAGCGGCCGAAAAGGGTTAAAACGACCAGCAAAGAGCCTCTACAGCGGCACTTTGCCGGCATTGCCCATTCATTTCAAGTGTATACACCGCTCCAAAGATGCTGCTTGCAGGAGTTGAACGTCCTGCCAGCGTATCGCCAGTGTGAAAGCACTCAGGCTGCAGGGGAGATGTTTTTCAGGCGCTATTTTTAACTCAAAAGCGCCTTAAAAATGCTTAAGTGTGAAAGGGGTCTTAGAAGTAATACGGCTTCTGTGAATGGCAGAGCTAGGCGGAAAGGGCAGGCATATTCAGACTCTTGATGGGAGCCCGTGACAGCCCGATAGTTGTATTATCACCATCACACCAGAAGATGGTGGCGCTGGGGGGGGGGGGGGGGCAGGACAGAGGAATCAACATAAGAGACATTCTCTCGACTAAGTTAAGTCCTGTGTGTTTATTTGTGCGCTTTGCCATTCTTAGAACTGAAGTGCAGCCAAATGAAGAGTGGTGGACATGCATTTAACCGCTTCAGCACTGGGCCATTTTTTACCCTTCCTTACCAGAGCACTTTTTGCGATTCGGCACTGCGTCGCTTTAACTGACAATTGCGCGGTCGTGCAACGTTACACCCAAACAAAATTGGCGTCCTTTTTTTCCCACAAATAGAGCTTTCTTTTGGTGGTATTTGATCGCCCCTGCGGTTTTTATTTTTTGCGCTATAAACAAAAGAGCGACAATTTTGAAAAAAAACACAATATTTTTTACTTTTTGCTATAATAAATATCCCATTTTTTTTTTAAAAAATCTTTTTTCTCTCAGTTTAGGCCGATACGTATTCTTCTACATATTTTTGGTAAAAAAAAAAAAAAAAATCGCAATAAGCGTATATTGATTGGTTTGCGCAAAAGTTATAGCGTCTACAAAATAGGGGATAGATTTATTGCATTTTTTTTTTTTTTTTTTTTTTACTAGTAATGGCGGCGATCTGCGATTTTTTTTTTTTCGTGACTGCGACATTGCGGCGGACACTTCGGACACTTGACACATTTTTGGGACCATTCACATTTACACAGCGATCGTTGCTATAAAATTGCATTGATTACTGTGTAAATGTGACTGGCAGGGAAGGGGTTAACACTAGGGGGCGGGGAGGGGTTAATGTTTTCCCTAAATGTGTGATTCTAACTGTGGGGGGAGGGGACTCAAGGGGAGGAGACCGATCATGTGTTCCTCTGTACTGGGATCACATGATCGGTCTCCTGCTCGCTGACAGGACGTGGAGCTGTGTGTTTACACACACAGCTCCACGGTCCCGCCCGGTCCCGTTGTTTTAACGGGCAATCGCGGGTGCCCGGCGGACATCAAGGCCGCCGGGCACCCGCACCGGGTCCCGAGTGACGCCGCGGGCGCGCGCGCCCCCCAGGCGGCCGGGAATGGGAGGACGTCATATGACGCCCACCCAGGATGGTAGAGCCACCTTGTGGGCGTCATGACTATGGGCGGGTAGGGAAGGGGTTAAATAGTACCGCATAGCTCCCAACTGTTCCCGATTGAGGGACTGTCCATGATTTGGAGCAATGTCCCTCATACCTCCTCATTTGTCCCTTATTTTGTTCTCATCTATATAGATGTAGCGTATAAGCAGACTTTTTCAGCAAATTTTTTTATGCTGAAAAAGCCCCCCTCTGCTTATACTCGAGTGAGGGTGCAGCCTCACTGTGCCCATCTGCAGCTGTACCTTTGATAACCAAAACAGCGGGTGTCTCCCGCTGTGTCATGCAATCTTAACTGTTCGCTGCCGTCCATTGTAACAAAGCCCCGCCTCATCCATGATGGACAGAACACTGATACAATGCTGGGAAACTATCAGTGTTTCGTCTATCACGGACGAGGAGGAGGCCGGGCTTTGTTACAGTGGACGACCGCCGAACATTTAAGACTGCATGACAGCGGGAGACATCCGCTCTTTTGGTTATCAAAGGTACAGCTGCAGATGGGCATTGTTTACCCAGTAGCTGCTGCATTTCCCACCTTAGGCTTATACTCGAGTCAATAAGTTTTCCCATTTTTGTGGTAAAATTAGGTGCCTCGGCTTATATTCAGGTCGGCTTATATGCGAGTATATACATTTTTTTATCTATCAAAAGTGTTTTCCAGCGCTAAACCTTTCGTCTGATTAATAAATTGCTGCATTTGTAAATTCCAAGAGCCAATATAAAAGAATAGTGGTAAAAACACTTGTGGGGTTAACCAATCTTGTTTTTTGTACAATTCTCCTTTAACCACTTGCCGACTGGCTCACGCCAATATACGTTGGCAAAGTGGCATGGGTGCGCAAAACAACGTACCCGTACGTCACTGCGTCATCGGCGGCTAGTAGGCAGACTCGATGTCAACCAGTGGCCCGCGATCGTGCCACGGAGAGGCCGAATGAGGAGTATCTATGTAATGTTACTGCTAAAGTGAGGGCCGGCTGCGCAGAATGACACAAACACACGCGATCCTGCATTTGCGTGTAGCAGGCGCACGCAGCCGCCAGCTCACCTGTGCGGTCACTGGCTCCAGCACATGCCGATCCCGGTCAATGATTTACGGCTAGGACCTGCCTGTAATCGGAGTGACTGACAGGAGAGAGCTTTGTGTAACACAAAGCTGACAGCAGCAATGTGCCGGTTTTTGTTTCCCTGTAATGTAAACACTGCTTAGTAAAATCAGCATACATTACACAAGGATTCATGGCTGGAGTGCAATCACAGCCTAGAGCTCTGTGTTGGCAAGTCGCTGATCACCGCCATTAATAGTATACAGAAAAAAAAATTCCAGTATAGATCTCAGTTTGTAGATGCTATAACTTTCACGTAAAGCAATATACACTTATTGGGATTTTTTTTTACCAAAGACATTTTGATCAAAACGTATGAAGAAATAATTTGATCTTCAAAATGTATTGGATAGGTTTTTTTTTGCGCTAAAAAGAACACACACCCCAGTGGTGATCAAACACCACCAAAAGAAAGCTCTATTTGTGGAGAAAAAAAATGATATAAATTTTGTTTGCGTTGCAGCATTGTATGACCAAGCAATCGCCAGTTAAAGTAGCACAGTGCCGAAAAGCAAAAATATGGCCTGGTCATGAAGGGGTTAAAATCTTCTGGAGCTGAAGTGAATGTGATAAATTTATGCAAATAAAAAAATTCACAGAACATAGTCAACAGTATCCGTGACGAGTGCTTCTGGGTAGGGTTCCCTTGCCCATCGTACCCAGCTGTGCTGTGATTTGTTACAGCACAAGTCGATCAGTGGGTGCTGGCCAACGAATGACCACTGGCACCTGCTGATCGGCTTCGTCATTCAGGGAAGGGAGTGGTGTGTTGTAAACTCAGAACTCTAAACACTGACAGGCAATCTTGCTGTTTTTATTTTTTAAAAACACAGCAAGATCAAATAGTTAAAGAAGCACAGTAAGCATACATTTAGCTCCTTGATCGCCCTTAGATGCTAACCTCTTACCAGCCAGTGTCATTAGTATGGTGACAGTGCATAGTATTAGCACCGATCACTGTATTAGTGTCACTATTGATGTTATTGTCAGTGTACCCCAGCCAGCGTCAGCTCGTGTCAGATTGCCCGCCACACTCAGTCCCACATGAAGTTGCTGATCCCCGCCATTACTAGTAGTAAAAAAAAAACAGTATCTATACCAGACGTTTTAGCTTTCGTGCAAACCAAATATACACTTTTTTTTTTTACAAAAGACATGTAACAGAATACATTTTGCCCTAAATTCATTAAGTTTTTACATTTATTGGATTGTGTTTTATAGCCGAAAATAAAATACTTTACCAACATTTTCTGTATATTTGCTTATAATCGGAGAAAAAAAAAAAAACCCAGTGATCAAATGCCGCTAAAAGAAAAAAAAAAAGTGTGAAAAAAAAAAAGATACAATTTTCATACAGTGTTGCATGACCTCGCAATTGTCAAAGTAGCGCAGTTCCAAATGGCAAAGAATGTCCTGGTCATGAGGGGGGGGGGGGGGGTAAAATCTTCTGGAGGTCAAAAGGTTTTAAATTCTACAATTCCAAAAAAAAATCCTAAACATACACATTAGCCAACCCAGGGGAGTGAAAGAAAAGAAACACAGCTAATCCCTGAGAAACTTATCTAACTAAACCACAGAACAAATAATGGCTATAATATGGTTTATCATATTAACTCACAAACCGCAAATTCAAGGTAGAGGCTCATATTCGATGCAATACCCGATTGCAAAACTACCACGCGTGTCATAAATATAGAAGACCTCTATATACAAGTATGCAGCTGCAGGTAACCCGATCTAAAGACTGAAGTTGTAATCAGTGTAGGGCAGTAACTATTTCCAAGCACAATGCTAACCATATCCATGAGCAAAATCCTGCCAAACGTCGCACAGGAAAGAAAAATTTTCCATGCCAATTGCTCAATACAAAAGCTTCAGAACAGCAACAATCTGACATTAACCATTCACCCCGAGGGATGTGTCCATCCAAATATCCCTACTCTACACACAAATGCATTCGGTTCTAGTCCAGTGCCCAAACACATTCAACCAATTGAAATAGAATTTTAACTAAACATGTTACTGAACCATAAACACAATTTAAAAAGTAAAAGTATAATGCAGTTTTAATGAGCAAATTTTTTACGTATTGCAGCGTTTTACTTGAAAATTTTCTCTTCTACATTTGTTATTCTATTACATTTAGAAATGTGTAGATTGGCCACAAGAGTAAGGTTTAGTCATTACAGTGACTAACTGATAAACTGTGGAGATGCAATGGGAGTGCATTGCGTCACAGATTTTAATTGTCATAAGGTGTTCAACAGTAAGGCCTCACACACGGACGTTTTAAAAAACGTGTCCTTGACGCCCTGGAGGAGGGGCGAAACGCGTAGACGCAATTTCTGGTCAGTAAGCCAGTGACGCTGCTTCCTGTTCTGCTTGGAGCGCACGCCGAGCGTGCACCCGGAACTCGCCGATCCCTGTCTGCTCAGTAGTGAGTTACTATTGTATAGCACTTTACAGGTTTAGCACGGCGATACCACACATGTTGTTCTTGTTTTTCCTCCCCACGGCATTCATATTTATCTGGAGTCTTCGCTGGCCCATCTGGAGCTTCCAATAGGATTTCTGACATTATTCACCCCACCGTTCCTCAAATACGTTCCGAGACCCTAGGACTGCAAAGCCGTGGGTCATGTCGTTTTGGTGAGTGGGGTTTCAAAGGGGATTATCGTTCAAAGACCACTTACAACTTTTGACTTTAATTATCCAAACCATTTTAGTCTGCCAACATTGATTATCTAAAAGTCACTTTTCACATTATTTCTATATTGTAACCATTGTTGCACAATTTGTTTGATACAATATTATATATGTTTTTGTATATGCTTCACTTACACTCACAGTGGTGAGTCACATTTGCTAGCGCAGCCTCCATTTCCTTGTATTTTACATTTAAGGTTTATTTAACCTTTTCGGGCAGCAGCAGCACTAGTGTGTGTTATGCAACTACATTATCGCATGGTGTTTGTTATGCGATTTTCACCTTTTATGTTTATTTAGTACTTTATTCCATTTGGCGCAGGTTATTAAGTTCTGTTTGTCGTTTAAAAAAAATGGGCTGTAAAGCTAGTAACAACTGGAAAAAAAAGCAGCGCTAAAAACGCGATTTTATTAGCGTTATGATTTGGCGTCAATGCGCGTTTAACATAGTTTTTAAGCTTTAAGGCTAAGGCACGTTTTTTTTAAAAGAACATCCCTCTGCTATTTTCCACTCTCAAATTACCCACAAACATTTTTACAGCTTAAAAACGCTGACGCTAAAAAAACGTCGGTATATCGTTAATGCGCGTTTGAGTGTTTTTGAGCTTTTTTCGCCGTCAGCATCAAAACAGCTCTAACGCTGGAGCCTCTGAAGGCGCTGGTCCTTGGGTCCTTTGGAGCTTAAAAACGACCATGCCTGTTACAGCTCAAAAACGCCATGGTGTGTATGAGCCCATTGAACAACATGGAGTTGCCTTCTTAAGCAGCAAAAAAAAAGCTCAAAAAAGCCGCTGTTAAAACGTCTGTGTGTATCCTAGTCCTAAAGCACAGCTATAACAGACAAATGCATAATAAAAATTTGCATACATAAACCTCAATTCAAAGCTACAAGTTTTTTCTACCCTCAGTTTTGCATTAAAGAGTAGTTACGCCCCCCAGAAAAAAATTTAAAGTCAGCAGCTACACATACTGTAGCTGCTGACTTAATATTAGGACCCTTACCGGTCTTGGAATCCAGTGATGTCAGCACCCCAGACAATGTTTCCATCGGCTCTTGGGTGCTGCCGCCATTTGTGGTAATGCGCATTTGCAAAGCGCACTGCACTTCCTGAATGGGCCAGTGTTCTGTGAAAAAAGCCAACTGGTCAAAATCTCCAATTAGGTCACTTCCGGTGACTCGAGCAGCAGTAGTTGCAGATTGACGACTTGGCTGTTTTCACGGAACACCGGCAGCGTATACACTATGGTACATGATATAATGAGTGGACATTGTTAGCCCACCGGCTACTAACATGGCCGCCTCCAAGGCAGTGCCAACATTTTTTACTCCTTACCCGGTGTTCTGTCAAAACAGCCAACTCTGTACCGTAGTGTATACACTGCTGGTGTTCTGTGAAAACAGCACAGTCATCGAATTCTGCAATTACCACTGCTGGAGTCACCGGAAGTGATGTGGTTGGAGATTTTGGCGAGTTGACGTTTTCAGCAGAACACTGGCCGAACTGAGTGATCTTTACACAACTGTTTACATGCACTTTAACCACTTCCTGACCAGCTAGTAGGTTGATCAACGCTACTACTAGTATAGTGTGTGTGGGTCAGTATCCTGGTCAGTCAGAACTATACTGGTGTCTAATAGTAGTGTCCCCAAAAACAGTGTTAGCAGAATCAGCTCCGATCACTACCAGCACTTGCGACAAGTAGAAAAATAAATTTTGGCCTAAGTTTATGAAGAAATTAGATTTTATTGGATAGGTTTTATAACAAAGGAGAAAATTGTTCTCTCAGTTTTTTTAATTTTATAAAAAAAAATAAAAATGTAACACCCAGTAGTGACGAAATACCACCAAAAGAAAGCTCCATTTGTGTGAAAAAAAATGATATACATTTCAGTGTACACGCATAGTGTTCCATGACCGCGCAATTGTCCATTAACCACTTCAATACCAGGCACTTAAACTTTGTAAATAAGTACGTTTTCTCCTTCACCGATGGGGCTGCACCACGGATGGGCACCGATGGGGCGCCACGGATGGGCACCCATCAGTACAATATCATACACTACAATGCTGCCCTTCAGTGCCAAACAATAATGCATGCCAATCAGTGATGCCCATTGTGGGCACTGATTGGCATCCATTGTGGGCACTGACTGGCATTCCTGGTGGTCTAGGTTGGCATACCTGGTGGTCCAGTGTGGGCAACCTCGGCTGATCGGCTCTCCTCTACTTGCGTCTGACAGACGCAAGTGAGGAAAAGCCGATCAACGGCTCTTCCTATTTACACTGTGGACACGGCTGATCACATGGTAAAGAGTCTCAGTCGGAGACCGAGATCGTAGTTGCGGGGTGTCAGTGGCTCAATATCCTGAGGACGTCATGATGCGCGGTCAGGATTTTGAAACCACTTTGCCGCCATCATTCTGCTATATGGCGGGCGGCAAGTGGTTAAGGTTGGGTTCACACTAGAAAACGCATCAGCTCACAGGAATCTGGTGCGTCTATCACCGTTTCAGGTCCGATTTGCATTTATTGGCCCCTTTCACACTTAGTGGACTGCTAATACCTGTTAAGCAGGGGCGTGACCTGTCTGCGTAAGCTTCACTGACACAGACTGCTCTCCTCTGAGCGGCCAAATGTAAAATGGACCGTCTATCCGTTTACACCAAACAACCATTCAATCTTTTCTTGTTAAAAAAAAAAAAATAACCATTCAATCTGCAGGACGGAATTGGAACAGATCCCCAACCGTTTCTTTTTGGCCGATCGGATTGGATGTAAGCAGGGGTAAATGCACACGTCCACTTACACCCACTGCTCCATAGAGGAGAATAGAGGCTACGATCGGGTACTCCTGAAAAACGGACAGGCGGACCCGATTGGAACGTCCGTGTGAAAGGGGTGCCTTAAGAAAGTATTCCACTTGAGGTTAAGATTTAAGTTGCTGTTCTCCCTGGGCCTGGAACCATATGAACCGCCCACAATTAAAATTACCTCAGACTGAAAATAAATATCAGCAGGGCAAATAATCCGAAGACAAAACCCTATTCTTCAGACCTGCCCCAGATTAAGGCTCCGTTCACATCTTGGCGTTATGAATTGCCGCTATTCTGGCCATGATTCGAAATGGCGGCAAATCACAGGACGCCCCCGTGATCCCTGTCACTTTCAATGGTACCCATTGAACCAATGGTTCAATGCGTAGCGATATTGCCGTGATTGTCACCCAACGAATCGCAGTAAAACCCCGCAAAAATAATCGCAGGACGCCTGTCGCCCAAAATAAGTAAAAAAACGTATTTTGGGCTACAGGAATCCAGCGATTCTGTTTGAGTGATTTTACCGCGATTGTACCCTGACAAATCGCAGCAAAAATGCCACGATCAAGGTGCCATCGGAAAGGACAAGGATCACACAGGCGACCCACGATTTGCCGCCATTTTGAACCATGGGCAGAATGATGGCGATTCGGAACGCCAAGATGTAAACTGGGACTTCGTGTCAACAATCAGCCTTTCGGATACTCCGCTTTGCTCAGCAGGGGATCCATCCGCTGATCTCCGATGAGCAGGCAGATGACAGGACCATCTCTGCTCACTGTGCTGAAACGGAACCATCAGAGCCCCGCAGAGATCAGATTAAAACGGACCGCCTGGCCACTTTCATCCGATCCTCCAGACTGATGAAACATAGGGTTTCATCCATCCAACTGGATTTCACGGACAGGATCAGATATCATCAATGGACATGTCACCGCTGACCTCCGCTGCACCATAGAGGTGAAAGTAGTGTCCGATCAGGACCAACTGAAAAACTGAAAGCCCATGTGAAAGGGGCCTTACGATCATCACTAGTGGCTGCTAAAGCCGCTAACGTTAACCGCGGTCTTCTCCCAGTGAGGATCGCAGACAATAGCTCAGCAGGTGGGATTCCCCTGTCAGCACTGTGTTAATAGGGAATCGTGGTTCCAGGAAAGAAATTTGCACCGTGCATGGCCGGCTTCATCAAAAGCCATCAGAGTAGTGAAAAAAAAAAAAAAAAAGGCATAGCTTCAGTTGCTTATGTTCGTAACATGTAAAATCACAAACCAGAAATCGTTGGGAATAACTTTTGCAGCTTTACATCATATGCTACTAGATGGAGGAAGCTGAGCAAAGGAGAGATGACCATGTGGGTTTTCAAAGCTGCAGATAAGAAATCGAAATATTATCAACATATGTTACCATTCCTATTTAAAACATCAAGGAGGTCTACCAGTGATATTTATATTTATAGCCATGGCTGCTCGATTCCAGGGTTCCACTTTCTTCACAGCTTGTGAAGCTTGCACCTGACTGTTTCACTTCTATTACAGAGCTACAGGATTCAAAGCCACATTCAACATATCCACCCTAATTGGTTTAACACTTGTGCTGCCATAAGGAAACGTTACCCTCTGCTTCAAGTGACAGATTGTTCATCTAGATTTCAGGGTTATGGTCTTGCATGCACATTAAACAAACGTAATGACATCTAAAACCCTGTTATGCTTGACTTTATAAAAGTCAAAATACAATGCTTACGAAGGCCACCACACACCTGCAGAAGAAGCATTAGTCTTATATGCACCCAGAACACCCCCCCCCCCCCCCCCAAAAAAAAGGGCTATAAAGACATGCAGGAGCATTCCCAGCTCAGGGCCACATCGGTGTTTTTACTGCTGGTCTGCTGTCATTGGGTGCCAAGGACAGGATAACCATATAAGGACAGTAGCCCAGCATAGATATGGCTCCAAACATGAACTGTGGGAAAGCCTTGCACTACAAAATGATGAGTCAGCTGCTGCAGAGCAATCAGCTTTTCAACACCTGTTCCTAATTTGAAGCCATACAATGAAACAATTCAAATAAACTAATCAAAACAGTCAAAATGACAACAGAATGAAACTATAGGAAAAACAAAATGGTCAAAAACATAATATTTAATTATAATAAAGTGTATGTAAACTCCATCAATAAACAGCTCTTATTTGCTCCCCTTTGGTGTGTTAAATACACCATTGAAAGTTCTGTTATACCTGTTTGACAAGAGCAAAAAATGGTCAGTTGAACCTGCCAGAAAAACAGTGAGCTGATGATTTCCTGTACACACTGCTACAGTGTTCCTGCCCAGTCCTCTCTGCAGACTGCAGAGCACTTTCTGCCTATTGCTATATGCCAGTGATGGCGAACCTTGGCACCCCAGATGTTTTGGAACTACATTTCCCACGATGCTCATGCACTCTGCAGTGTAGTGGAGCATCATGGGAAATGTAGTTCCAAAACATCTGGGGTGCCAAGGTTCGCCATCACTGTTATATGCCTATGCCAAATGGGAAAAGGGGGTGGTGTTCTTTGGTCCCAACATACTTCTCCTAGGGCGACACAGAGGGGTTGTCCTGGGGTAGGACCATGTGCGAAAGCTGGTCACTGGATTTTGCATGTAAAGACCCCAATGTGTGGCTTTTGTGTTGGATTACACCAAGTCATGTGTGGAGGAGTGAAGGACTCCAAGCCAGCATCTGGTTCCAGCATGTGAGGGAAGCCCTAGGAGGGTTGAATTGTGTACTTTTCCTTGACTCTACATTATAAAAAGACAGTTCTGGTCAAACCATCCTTTAAAGTTTTGATTTTAAGGTCCACTTTAAAATCTAAGAAGCTCATCTTAAAAAAATAAAAAAAATACACGCACATCTTTTTTGCAGGTAAAAAAATATGCACTCTTACTTGGCGCCTGTAAAGCATTGCACCCAGGATCGGAAGATCGTGGGTGCCAAGCAGGCCTCCTGTAGACTTGTCAGTGTATCTGTCTGCTCATACCTCGTACGGGCAGGCAGATACAGGGGCCAATTTACTAAAACTGGAGAGTGCAAAATCTGGTGCAGCTCTGCATAGTAGCCAATCAGCTTCTAACTTCAGCACACTGACAGGAAAGCCTCGTACACACGATCAGATTTTCGGACGACTGCTCATCCATTTTTTTGTTGCATGCTGGTCTCATGTCGAAAGTGAAGCGGTTACTCACCATACGAAAATTCTCGTACAACAGAACACAACTTTAGAAGTGACAAGGTTTTGAATAACGTAATGTGTTAAATAGTACGAAAAGTGTACTAATTAAAACGAAATTCGAACGTTTAGTTCACGTACGACAAATTTTATAGGCTGCACATCCAGCTTTTGTCGGACGAAAAATTGGATTCGGCTGTATAAAGCACAATACTAACGATCCGAAAATCGGCAGACCGTTTGAACGAAATTTTACTTTCGATTTTCGTATTGTGTGTACGGGCCTGAAGAGACAATGAACTACCAGAGCGCTCAACAGCGACCTGGCAGTTCATTAAAAACTACAAGCTGACAGCCACAAAGATTGTCAGGACTTGTAGTTTTCCCATTCACAGAACAGATTATGTGGCCGCATTTTTTTTGTAGATTGTGGCAGCGAGCTGGGGGAGAAGATCGCCAGCTCGCTGTCAAAAGGGTGGCTCGGGGGCCGATGCATTTGTAACATGTTACACCCTGAATATGGGTGTAACATGTTGCAAAAGGTGAACTTATGTCTGAAATCCTCCTGAAAAATAACCGTGATGCTCCTGATGTATGAAAATGCTTAGTGACTTGTGCGTCAACAGCATCATAGCTATAGATCTGCAGTAGAAGAGCTCAGGTACTGTGCCTCTAACTGCTAGTCTCAGGAGATTTGAGTGAAAATTCATAGAGTGACTTGTGCTCGTTAACCACCCTTGATGAAGGCTTTGGCAAAGGAAATCAAAGCCCTGCGCCTTTGCAAAGATGGCTGCAGTCTCCACAAAGACAAAGCAGAACAAATTACTTATTCGATCCTTAAAAAAACCTGGTGATCTTACCAGTTTCCCCAGTTCCCGGATTTACGTTACAGGGTGCCATGCCAAATAGCGGTTTACTTTTATCTCCTTTGGCCACACCCACTCAAAGCTCCTATTCGTTTAGTAAGGCAGCAGGCTAATTTACACATGCAATGGTGAAGTTCCCTATCTGTGGCTTACATCACACAGTTTGCGGATTACCACACAGCAAGCAGACAGTCCTGCGATACACAATGGTGGGCTTACATCACATAGTAGGTGATGCGCACCATCTTGAGTGTTGACAGTGAGGCTCCAGCTAGGAGCTGCTGTCAAAACTAAAGCTGGTCTGGAAACACCGCAAAACCAGAAAGTTAGACCACTTTCACACTGAGGCACTTTTCAGGTGCTTTCAGGCTAAAAACAGGGCCTAAAAAGCTCAGCAAAACTAATTTCCATTAAAATCAATGAACGCTTTCACACTGGGGCAGTGTGCTGGCAGGGCAGTGAAAAACTCCCCTCCCCATTGAAATGAATGGAAAGCTCTTCAAAAGCGCCTGAAAAGCTCTTCAAAAGCGCTCAGTGTTTTTACTGGCAGTTTAGAAGCGCTTCAGTGTGAAAGTGGCCTTACACCACAAATGTGTCAGTGAGTTTAGAGGTACAAAGTAGGTCGTCAGTGCCCGAAGCAAGGCACGTAATCTGCATCCCCAAATCTGTGGACTTTTAGCACTCGGAGTCCAGTGTGGAGCGAGGACCACCAATCAGAGGGCTGTGCACAGTGAGTGTAAGGGTTGAAGTAGCACAGATGGAGCATGGAAGGAACTCCTGTAGTGATGAAGGTAAACCGCTCCCCACTAGCCGCTTACCCCATTAGCTGGGAGTAGGACTCCAGGGCTGCCATCTCTGCTCCGTTTCCTTCCCAATTTCAGCCACCTGTGAGTGTGTAGGAAAGAGTATGGCCACACCCCCTCAGCCTGCTGCATAGGGCAATACTGAACAGCTGACAGAGTCCCCATTGGCTGCATTCGGGGCACTAGAGGGATACTGCCGCCGGGTGAGAAACTCAAAGCAGAGCTTGCCAGCCATGCGACACAGATGGTTGCAGAGATGGGGGTGTACACAGGCACCCCCCCCCTTGCACTGCCCCACCCCTTGCGCACATCTATAGTGAGCACTCTCTCCGGCATCCAATGTGACTCACATTGGATGATAGAGCAGGCTCACGTTGGATTGAGAGAGGGGGCGCACGCTGAATGACGCACACTGAGCCCCTCTAAAATGTTGTGTTGCACTGGCTGTCCCCCAACACTACGCCACTGTGTGAGTTTAATCCACCGTGCCACCCAATCCCACCCACGGCTGACTGTGTAATGTAAACCACAGGCAGAGAAATTCCTCAATGTGTAATTGGGCCCGCCTCTTACTAAACAGACCGGCTTCCCCACTATAGTTAAACTTAAGGGGACGCCTGCAACTTAGAAAGTGTATAGAATACATTTCTTACTCAATTGTCCAGGGTAAATGGTTCGGTCTTCCCCTGGACCAAAACTAGAGTATTTCTATGATGGATGATAACACTTTAGTGATTTGGAAAGGCCCACGTAAGCTCATTATTGATGCTCAATTAGGAACAATACTATGCTCATCAACGACCGTGGATTTCATAGGCAACCAAGGCCAGCTTAAATAAGCACGGCTCAAAAATTAATACTTTAGAACAGGGGTAGGCAAACCTTTTGAGCACAGTGTGCCGAAAAACTTTTTCAAAGAAATTGAGCGTGCCGATTTTATAACAAAAAAATGTAAACTTTACACTCTCAATCACGAAAAGGATTTTTTATAAAGTAAATGCTGTAAACGACTTTAGTTGTGATAAACTAACATCCTGCACCCTAAAGCCTCGTACACACGATTGGATTTTCCAACGGGAAATGTGTGTTGACAAGACTGTTGGTGGAAAATCTGACAGCTTGTACGCTCCATCGGACAAATTACGACTTTTTCACAGACAAAAGTTGGATGGCAGGTTTAAAATTTTTCTGCGGACAACGGTCTGTTGTCGGATTTACCGATCGTGTGTACACAAGACAAAAGTCCGTCAGACAAAGTCCAAAGTCCAAACACGCATGCTCAGAATCAATGCTCAAACCCAACATTAGCAGAAAGTGCCCAAAGGGTGGCGCTAAAGAGCTGAAAAAACACGTACGTCACTACGATCGTGTTTGTTGGCCGACAATTGTGTGCCGTTTGTATGCAAGACAAATTCCTGGCCAACGCCCTTTTGACAAAAGTCAGACGCTTTGTCTGTGGAAAATCCGATCGTGTGTACGAAGTTTTACGCCTCAGATCAGCCCCAATTCATGCACCTTCACACTTCAGACCAATGTACCCCCCCGTAAATCTGCCCAACCACTGTAACCCCCTGCTCATCTGCCCCACCAATGTTCCCCTTTCCCATCAGCCCCACCACTGTACCTCCATGCACATCTGCTACACCACTGAACCATCTTCTCATCTGTCCTAACACTGAACGTATCTGCTCATCTGCTCTGCCCCACCCACTGTAACCCCCTTTATCATCTGTCCCACCACTGTAACCCCCTGGCTTATGTGTTCCACCGATGTACCTCCTTTCTCTGCACATCTGTACCCCCCAGCACATCTGTGCCCCACCTCTATACCCCCTGCTCCTCTGCCCCACCGCTGTAACCCCTGCTCATCTGTCCCACCAATGTACCTCCTTTTTCCTCTGCCCCAACACTGAACCCCCCCGCTCATCTTTCCCACCACTGTAACCCCCAGCTCATCTGCCCCATCACTGTACCTCCTGCACATCTGTCCCACCTCTGCTCCAGCTGCTCTCCTGCCCCACCACTGTAACCCCCTGCTCATCTGCCCCACCAATACACCATATTTCACATCTGCTTTTCTGCACAAACACCGGACCCCCCTGCTCATCTGGCCCAACACCGAACCCCCCCCCCCCCTCATCTGGCCCAACACTAAACCCCCCCGCTCATCTGGCCCAACACTAAACCCCCCCCGCTCATCTGGCCCAACACTAAACCCCCCCCCCGCTCATCTGGCCCAACACTAAACCCCCCCCCCGCTCATCTGGCCCAACACTAAACCCCCCCCGCTCATCTGGCCCAACACTAAACCCCCCCCCCCGCTCATCTGGCCCAACACTAAACCCCCCCCGCTCATCTGGCCCCCCCCCCCCCCGCTCATCTGGCCCAACACTAAACCCCCCCCCGCTCATCTGGCCCAACACTAAACCCCCCCCCCGCTCATCTGGCCCAACACTAAACCCCCCCCCCGCTCATCTGGCCCAACACTAAACCCCACCCCGCTCATCTGGCCCAACACTAAACCCCCCCCGCTCATCTGGCCCAACACTGAACCCCCCCTGCTCATCTGGACCAACACTGAACCCCCCCTGCTCATCTGGACCAACACTGAACCCCCCCTGCTCATCTGGCCCAACACTGAACCCCCCCTGCTCATCTGGACCAACACTGAACCCCCCCTGCTCATCTGGACCAACACTGAACCCCCCCTGCTCATCTGGCCCAACACTGAACCCCACCTGCTCATTTTGCCCACCACTGTACCCTCCAGCTCATCTATGATATGCGTGAAATACAGAGTGGTGAAAAGAAGCAGATATGAGACACATCTACCTGTCCTGGCACATTCATCCTCCTAATGCACCTCTCGCATCCAGCTCACGTGCTTGTATGTGATGTATGTGATGTCACATACAAGCATATGGAATGGATGCGCAATGAGCTCAGGTCAGGGGTATTTTCTGAAAGCGGTGGGCCTGTGTGCAGGATCCTAAGTTGGGTCCCCCGCAGCTGAGAAAAAGTGGTTGGGTGCGATTTTCATTGCGCTGAATACTGGCTGTGGCTTAAAGGGACACAGAGTGCCGGGGTTCAGTAGTAAGTGATGCAAAGGTTCAGGAATAATTTCAACAAAGTTCCCAGAAGCTCAACAGTAATTCCACAAACTGTCACCTGATTGTGGTTTTCACAATCACAGAAAAATCCCTTTCCCAGATTGGTGGTGGCAACCAAGCAAGTCATCTTCCTCCAGATGGTGGACGGGGCTAGCAGGATTGATTGGCTTTAGCAGTGGTCAAGACAGTCCTAGTGGAAACAGGGGCCGACCCCCCACCCCCCCGCCTTGCAGAACTGCACCCAATCTCTTCCCCATCACAAAAGCCGACGATCGCAGCTGCAGCAAAGTTACACAAGCAAACAATGTTTCCCATCTTTTACAATGTGTGGGGGCACAATGCCTCCCCCTCAGTGCAGGTGCAGCATATTGGAATGCATTAGCGTCTCACTGACACTTCCCTGCTCTGCTGATGGGGAGGGAGTTGAGTGCCGGCAAAAGAGACTTCGCGCTTCACTTGCCTACCCCCTGCTTTAGGACCTTCTACGCAAAATATCAAATAAACAGTGTCAGATTATTTAAGATGCTTGGATTCTGCACTTGGGGTAGGTTGCTACATCAAAGACCTGCAGAGGTAAAATTTCTATAACTGAACTAAAAATCTGGCAATCAGGTTTACATGGGCATTAAAAAGGAAGGCTTGTGCAAATACATGTTTTATGAATTTACCACTTTCCGCCTGCCGTATGAAAAATGAGGACTACAGGTTGGTTCTATTATCCAGACTGGGCATCATATGACGTACGTGCCCAGGAGGCAAGTGACTACCCGTAGTGCGATGTGTCGCTCTGAGACACTGCATCTCTGATCCTGGTATATCACTTATGACTTGGGCTCCTTACCATGTGCTCAGCTGTGTCTAATCACATAACCAGGAAGTGCCTATTCTCTCTTCGCACTGACAAGGCGCGAGGCGAGCCGATCAGTGGCTTTCCTGACATGGGGGGGGGGGGGGGGTGTCCTGCGCTTATAATCAGTGCATTGATTAGCAGTGCAAACCCATCAAAAATGCCCATTAGAACCCACCAGGGATGCCAACCCGTGCCTCCCCATCAGTGCTGCATATAAGTGCCTCATTAGTGCCCATCAGTGAAGAAGAAAACTTATTTACAAAATGTTATACCAGAAACAAAAACTTTTTTCCAAAAAAACTGCCTTGTTTAGCAAAAAATAAAAAACCCAGTGGTGATCAGATAACACCAAAAGAAAGCTCTATTTGGGGGAAAAGAAATGATAAATATGTTGGGTACAGCGTTGCATGACCGCGCAATTGTCATTCAAAATGCGACAGCGCTGAAAGCTGAAAATTGGCCTGGGAAGGAAGGGGGTGAAAGTGCCCTGTATTGAAGTAAAGCATTTTTAATGATTTTTACAACTCCTTGTTAAATTATTATTTTTCTTTGCAACATTTCTTTTCGATATCTGATCCTAAAGAGGAAGTGGTGCATTTTGAGGTGTGCTTGGTGTCTGAACTTAACCCAAAGCCGACATTCATTACAGCACAGTGCATGTGAAAAAGAAAATGGGAGCTGCAAGTTTTCTTTATCTGCTCCAAGAGATGTCTCTGAGGTTATCACAGAACAGCAAACCAACACAATTGCAATCTTATTTCTTTAGTGCCTTACTTAGCTTTACAGTGTGTTTACAAAGCTTCAATAAACGCAAAGCAAATGCTTGTCCTTTATACTCATGTAAACAAAGCCGAACGAGAATTTAAAAACACAATCAAATAATTCCCCTAGAAAAAGCTTCAAAAAATGTGCTAGAAACATCTTCAGTAAAGAAATCATTTACACGTGCATTAAAAAGACCTAAAGCTAAAAGTACCACAAAAAGTCTTCTAAAAATAGGTCCTGCAGCTTAACTTAAAGAAGAGTTCCACCCAAAAATTGAACTTCTGCTTTAATTGAAGGTGACCCCCTGACATGCCACATTTGGCATTTCATTTTTTTGGAGGGGGATCGGATACCCTCATTTTAGGGGCATCCAGCCCCCACTTCCTCCTGGGGCTCCGCAGAACCGTCAGGAAGTTCACTTCTCCCCCCTCCCTTCGTGCAATCTTCTGGCACATGTCACAGGTCCCAGAAGATTGCCCGGCCAACCGCAGCGCAGCTCACGCATGTGCAGTGCAGCCACAGCCGGGCGCCCACAGTCACAATGCCAGCGCCAACGAGAGGAGGGGGAGAGGAGAGGAGCGGGGCTTTGTTCGCCCACATTGCTGGACCGTGGGACAGGCGATTGTCCGATTATTAAAAGTCAGCAGCTACACTTTTGTAGCTGACTTATATGGGCAGAACCCTGCTTTAAAGCAGTTCTAAAGGCAAAAGTTTTTATTTTTTTTTTTACCTTAATGCATTCTCTGCATTAAGGTAAAAAAACCTTCTACATGCAGATTCCCAGTCCCCCTTATACTTACCTGAGCCCAATCTCGATCAAGCAATGTGCACCAAAGCAGCGGCTCGCTCCCTCCTCGTTGGCTCCAATGGGTCCCACTGCTGTCAATCACAGCCAGTAAGGAGGGAGCAGGGCTGAGCCGGACTCGTCAATAGACACAACACGGGGCTCGGGAGCGAGCATGCACGAGTGTCCCCATCGATATCCAACTTCAGGGTGGTGGAACCAGGCGCGTGGGCAGGGGACCCAAAAAGAGGAGGATCAGTGCTGCTTTGTGAAAAACCACTGCATACAGCAGGAAAACTTAACACAAAAACGATCATTTGCAATTACGTTAAGGGTGGCTTCACTTCGCTTTGGCCGCAGCCAGTGTACCCAAGGTTTTCATGCGGGTTCGCTGCGCTGTAGCGGATCAGTGTGAGGCAGCCCTTAAAGTGGTTGTAAAGGCAGAATGTTTATCTTAATGCTTTAGGATAAAAAATCTTCTGTGTGCAGCAGCCCACCTCATACTTACCTGAGCCCCATTAAGATCCAGCGATGTTGCCCGAGAGACTCGGCTGTCCAGGACTCCCCTTATTGTCTGAGACAGCATTGCGACGCCATTGGCTCCCGCTGCTGTCAAAGTCCGTGAGCCAATGAGGAGAGAACGTGAGCAGGGGCACGGCTCTGAATGGACACAGGGGGCTCGGGTGCCCCCATAGCAAGCGACTTGCTGTGGGGGCACTTAACAGGAGGGAGGAGCCAGGAGCACCAAGGAGGGACTTAAGAGGAGGATCTTGGCTGCTCTGTGCAAATCCACTATAAGTATAACATGCCTTTTTTTTTCATTAAAACAAGACTAGTATCACTTTAACCACTTCAGCCGCAGAAGGTTTTACCCCCTTAATGACCAGGCCATTTTTTGCGCTAAGGCACTGTGTTACTTTAACAATTGCACAGTCGTGTGACAATGTATGTTTTTTTTTGCCACAAATAGAGCTTTTTGGTGGTATTTGGTCACCTCTGCGGTTTTTATTTTTTGCGCTAAATAAAATATATATTTTTTTACCTTCTGCTATAAAAAGTATCCATAAAAATAAAAAAAATAATCAAATTTCTTCAAAAATTTAGGCCAATATGTATCCTGCTACATATTGTTGGTAAAAAAAAAAAAAAAAGAAAAAACCAATAAGCGTATATTGATTTCTTTGCGCAAACGTTATTGCGTCTGCAAACTATGGGATATTTTAATTTTTTTTTACTAGTAATGGCTGCGATTTTTAGCTCAACTGCGACATTGCAGCAGACAAATCTGACACCGAGTGACTTTTTTGGGAACCATTGACATTACACTGATCAGTGCTAAATATACTACTGTACTAATGACACTGGCACGAAAGGGGTTAACATCAGGGGTGATCAAAGGGTTAAGTGTGTCCCTAGTTGGTGCTTGCCAACTGTGTGGGGGATGGTCTAACTGGATGTAGACAGATCCGTGCTCCTGCTAAGCAGGAACATAAGATCTCCATCTTCTTCCCTGTCAGAATGGCAATCTGCCTTGTTAACATCGCCCCCATCTGCCTCTCTGGGGAGCGATCGCGGGTGGTCGGTGGACGCTGATTGGCTAATAGTAGTATAATAGTTCTCCCCTATGGGATCCAGCAGCTGACACTGCATGATCGCTGGCTCACAATACTGATTGTCAATGACAGTTGGGGTCCCCACTGGCAATTGGGAACCAGTCAGACTTGTTCCTAATCATGTGATCACGGTGTCGACGCTGACATGATTTAAAAAATTAAAGCAGTAATAAACCCAAAATATAAATTAATTTTGCAGCTTGCCAATTCTTAGGATGAGAGGGGATGAGAGGGCCGCATTCATACAGCCAGTACATCGGTTGAGAGAACAAGCTCTCCTCCAGATGTATCAGTTTACATGGATGAGACCAACCATTACCACTGACAGGGGTGCTTACAATAATCCACTTTTATTTAAGTAAAACCTTTACCCAATTAAAAATAACATTGCTGTAGTTGATTATAAAGTGTGAGGTGGAGTTTGGCTTTAATGTGTTAGTGTATCTCAACCTAAATTACCAGGTAAACACAGAGGGGAAAAGAAACATAGAAAAAAAGAAGAAAACAAATGCAGCCACCACATCTAATGATTCATAAGCTGCAATAGATTACATTTTTGGTTTTGGGTTTAATAACACTAACCGCTTGCCAACCAGCCATTATACGGCAGCAGGTTGGCTCTCCTGCACAAATCGCCGTAGCTATAAGTGTCATGGTCTGGGGCTGCATGGGTGCTAACCGACACTGGCGAGCTACAGTTCATTGAGGGAACCATGAATGCCAACATGTACTGTGACATACTGAAGCAGAGCATGATCCCCTCCCTTCAGAGACTGGGCCACGGGGCAGTATTCCAACATAGCTACCCCAAGCATCTCCAAGATGACCACTGCCTTGCTAAAGAAGCTGAGGGTAAAGGTGATGGACTGGCCAAGTATAGACAGACCTAAACCCTATTGAGCATCTGTGGGGCATCCTCAAACGAAAAGGTGGAGGAGCGCAAAGGTCTCTAACATCCACCAGCTCTGAGGTCATCATGGAGTGGAAGAGAACTCCAGTGGCAACCTGTGAAGCTCCGGTGAACTCCATGCCCAAGAGGGTTAAGGCAGTGCTGGAAAATAATGGTGGTCACACAAAATATTGACACGTTGGGCCCAATTTGGACATTTACACTTAGCGGTGTACTCACTTTTGTTGCCAGCGGTTAACACATTAATGGCTGTGTGTTGAGTTATTTTGAGGGGACAGCAAATTTACACTGTTATACAAGCTGTACACTCACTACTTTACATTGTAGCAAAGTGTCATTTCTTCAGTGTTGTCACATGAAGATATAAAATATTAAAAAAATGTGAGGAGTGTACTCACTTTTGTGAGATACTGTATCTGCTATAAAGTGCAATTTTCTACACATTATGTTAAGATTTTCAGGCTAAAATAAATATGCACCAAAAGCCAAAATGTAGAATTGTTTTCATAAACTAAACCTGTATTTAACAACTTGAATACAGCACCCCTTCTTGACCAGACCACCCCTTCTCTTACCCATATGAAATTTTTATCTTTTTTTTTTTTTAGACAGTTTTCTTTTGGTGGTATTTAATCACCGCTGGGGGTTTTAATTCTTTGCCAATCCTTTGCTAAACAAATGTTGAAAAAAATAAAGTTTAGTTTGGTATAAAACTTTGCAAAGAAGTAATTTCTTCACTGATGTGCACCGATCATCAGTGTAAATGTGTGCTGTTACAGGATTGCTGGTTATCCTTTCCTCACACAGTGACAGCGCTGAGGAAAGGAAATGCTGATAATCAGCATTTGATTACATGAGATCAGCTGTGATTGGACACACACAGCTGATCACATGGTAAAAGGCCACTGCGAGAGGTGTGCGGTGTGGAGGTCCTTACCCCTATCTCCTGTCGGTAGGGTTAACTTAGTAAAAATGTCACTTCTTCTTAGACTAAATTTTTTATTTAGACAGACCCCAGTATCTATACCCATGTCCTTCTTCAGGAAGTTGGACAGCCTAGTAGTCTCCTTTATTTGGAATGGGAAGGTCCCCAGGGTGACGAAAACAACCTTGCAGCTTCCAGTCACGCTGGGGGGTCTTGCCCTCCCGTGCTTTCTGAAGTACTAGTGGGTGGCGGTCCTGGTGACACTCAAGTGGTGGCTGGCGGCTGAACCGGCCAATCAAAGTAGAGGCTTCACTATTAGGTTCGCACTCTGAACTAAGGAACCTTATCCACAGGGGGCCCAAATCAAACGCGAGGGTGACAACCCCCATGAAGGTAACGATCAAAGTGTGGGACACGGTCAGGAAGAAACTGGGGCAACCCAACACCTGGTCCCCCGAGATGCCTCTTTGGGGCAACCCGAGGCTTCCCCACTTCCACTCAATCCCAGATCCGATTCTATGGGTGAGGTATCAAATAGTAGCACTGGGAGACATAGTATCCGGGGGACGACTGAGAACGTTTGACGACTTGAATAGTAAGGGCCTTCCAAATCGGATGTTCTTTAGGTTTCTTCAACTTAGGCACGCATTTAGATCCCAATTTCCTGAGTCAATTACCCTGCACATGTCAGACTTGGAGGGAGAGCTCCGATCCCCGGGGAAAACGAAAACACTATCTATTGTCTACAATATGCTAGCCTTAATGGACACATCCAAGGTTTCCCAACTATTTGAGACTTGGCATAGAGATATCCCCGAACTGGCGGATGACGACTGAGAGGAGGGGATCCAGCAATTCCTGACTTTGACCATTTCAAATGGAGACAGATTTGCCCAATTAAAGTTTTGGCACCGGGCTTACTACCCCCCGTTTGTCCAAAATGTATCCATCCAGAGTAGCGACGTGCCCCAGATGCGGAGAGGGGGACGCGGACTTCTTGCACATGGTCTGGGCCTGTCCAATGATAAAGGGGTTTTGGTCACTGGTCTTGGACGATATAAATTCCATCGGGAAACTAAGAGTCCCCAATAGCCCTATCCCTCTTCTACTAGGGGTGTGTGACTTTCTTGAAGCCCCTCAAAGGAAAAAACTATTTGTCTTTTACGCCTCGATGTATGCTAGGAAGGCTATATTTCTTAATTGGAACCAGGCGGTGCCGCCCACGAAACAACTATGGCTATCACTCGTCAACAAAGTCCTCCCGCTATACAAGTTGACGCATCTTAATAGAAACTGCCCACAAAAATTCGACAGGTTATGGGCAGCCTGGGTGGAAGCCAAACATCTGACCCTGGCATAAGGTGCGAGAAACCCTGGGAAGTCTAGGCCAATAAGGTATCCTACAGTGCTAACAGTTATCTGGGAAGTCTAGAGAAGGGAAAAGGAGAAATGAAATGATACGATTTGTATTGTGGTAGGCCCGACCATTCCCCCCCCCCCCCCGTGATACTACCCAATCACTTTGGATTCATATGCATCTATGGGCGCCTAACGGGCACTGAGGTCTCAGGGATACTTTCTGCTATGCTGTTACCTATTTTGCGAGACTACTGTACTTTTGCTCAAATGTGTAATATCTGTCTAACTGTACTGTAATTCGGATATGTTAAGTTTTGTTTTGTTACAAATAAACTATGTTAAAAAAAAAAAAAAAAGGCCACTGCGATTGGCCCTTTACCTCAATCTGTGATCAGCTATGTCTAAAGGACACAACTATCACAGGAGCGTGCCTGGTGCGTGTGTGCCCTGGGGAACGCGATTCTGGGAGAACGTCAATAGACGCCCTCTCAGAACTTGACGACTGCGCTGTAGCAATCTTTCGGCTATATCGCTGTGGCCAAGTGGTTAAAATGTCATTTTGGCTCGTAAAGGAGTTCAAAATACAAGTGTCACCAAATGTCCATTCAAAGAAAAAAAAAAAAATCTGGCACCACGATGTCTCCAAAAGTAAACATACAATTTCATCAAACCCAATTAAAAAGAATCAATACCTGTAGTTATTGACGCATTTCAGGCTCTTACAAAGGCCTTAGTCATAATGTGTCATTAAGGCCTCATGCACACTTGAGTTTAAAAACTGTGCTTTTACAGGCATTTGAAGCCCTTTTCCTCTCCCCTCCATGCACAATATAGGTTTTCACCAGAGTTTGGAGGAATATATATAAATATATATATATATATATATATATATATATATATATATATATATATATATATATATATATATATATATATATATATATATATATATATATACACACATATATATATATATACACACACATATATATATATATACACACACACACACATATACACACGCACACACATATATACACACGCACACACACATATACACACACATACATATACACACACACATATATACACATACACACACACATACATACATATACACACATACATATACACACACACACACACACACACACACACACATACATATACACACACACACACACACATACATATACACACACACATACATATACACACACACACACATACATACACACACACACATACATACATATACACACACACACATACATATACACACACACACATATATATACACACACACACATACATATACACACACATACATATGTGCATTCAAGAGTGTTTTGGCAGAAAATGCTAGGAACTTTTATCACTTGAGTGTTTTTCCATTTCAGTGACCAGAATAAATGAATATTCTGGCCAATGAAATATATAAACACCCAAGCGCTTGACATGACTAAAGGCACTTGGAAAAAAATGCAGCTGCTTTTCTCCTGCCATGAGTTTAGAAGAGCCCCAGTGTGCATGAGGCCTAAACTGAATTAGAAAGAATAAATTCAATACATTCCTCCATTTTCATCGTTGTATCCTCTAACAGAGTTGTTCGGCACATTCCAAAATATGCTTTTATATTCCATTTTCATGGTTACTACATTCATCTTACATGGTCCCACTGTATATCCACCCTCCTCTGAGCGCTCCTGAGATTAGGGTTGCCACCTCATCCCTTTAAAACCGAACACCAATTACACAGGTTCTGTGGCCGATTAAATTGGTAATTAAACACACTGGTGCCTCACCTGTATTAAATTAGCCTCAGAACTTGTGTAATTAATATGTGTCCGGGTTTAAGGTGATGAGGTGGCACCCCTACCCGAGATGGACTACAATATTACATGCTGCCAAACCTGGCACAGAAAACCAGCCTATTCATCAAACCGCTGCCCACACAGAATCAGCTAAAGCTAATAAAAATGGGGATGCGTGTGCACTGGACTCTGCAGGCGCATTGCTTACTGGGATTTGTAGTTTCTCATTGAGACGAGCGGTGCATATGATCCCAATATACAATAATTGTATGAAAAAGGGAAAAATTAAGAGAAAACTGCCTCCATGGGCAGAGCGTGGCGAGAACATTTATGAGAAATTTGTCATTTAGGACAGTATGTGCAAATAAGACGTTGATTTAGTGACACTTTCATAGCTTCCAAATGACAGTTTTATGCTACATTTTTTCCCCCCCAGCAGGTATTTGTTTTGCATCATTTACTTTCACAAGGTTTCATTCCGAGGTTGTGAAAGCAGCACACAAAAAAATGTCAGATTTTACAACTCAGTACACACATCCTGCATGGCTAGTCTGCCACAGTATACAGAACGCCTTCCTTTGTCACTCGATCAGCTGTTTGCTTGGCCCTCCTCTCTCCCTGCTTCCGGGTAGTAACAGACGAGCCAATCGGATGACAGCAAGCTGACAAAACAAGCAGCTCAGCACTCCTGCCCTACTCTAGTAATATGCAACAGTTTATTAAGGAAGTTATAGGGAGGAGGGGGGGGTGGGGGCAGCATTCTTACATCAGACAGTTTTCAGGTCTTTTAAACACATACTGAGTGACCTTTTCCCTACATAGGTATACTATTCAAGGCAACAGATGAAGAAATTCCTTTTATAATACCTAAACGTATGTGATCATTTACAGGTGGAACGATCACACAGAAGATAAGCTTTTATATTTTAGGAACACACAATGACACAACTAGGTCCAGAGGTGAGACAAAAAAATAAAAAATAAAAAAAAAAAAGAAGAAGAAAAGAAAAGGCAGCAAGATAGGACGGGGATGAGTCAGAATTTCTGCAGGCTGGTTGTCATTACAAAGACCAAAACAATCCCACCCCAAAATTAAACAGATCGTCAGCTTTTACACAAGAGAAACAAAAAGGCATAGGTACCAAAAAATAAACAAAACAAATCTAAAACAAACAGTGCCTAAATAATATAAACACAACAAAAAAAAAAAAAAACTCTACAGCTCGGGAACTGAATACAACTATTTGGGCCTATTTTGGGACGATGTCTCCACCCCAAATAAAGAATTCTGCCTGTTCCATCATACCTCCTCAACAACACTTCCTTTCATAGCAAAGCCACAAGACAAAAACACTAGTGTCCTCCACCAATACACAGGGGAGCGGGGCTGGAAAGAAAACACAACTTCCCAACAAGCACACCCTACCAAGCCCCAGTCTGACAGCCCCCTTTAAAGCCACTGGTGCCAGGCAGGCCACTATAGAGAATCACAGCCACGGGGGCCTGCTTAACCCTTCAGATGCCACAGGCCTGGAAGCAAACTGTCAACCTATACACAAAAACAAAAAAGACAAGAGGACTTTAACAAAGCCTATTAGAAGGGCAGGCCAGATTTGTAGATTTCCTTTAGATCTTAAAGCAATGGAAAGGAGACAGGTGACCCTTTCTGTGCTGGAGTCCTGCATTGCAGACCTGACAAGTCCAATCGGATTCTGTGTGTTCGTTGCATGCGATGACACTTTCCCAACTCATTGTGTCTGGAGATAGGCAGGAACAAAGAAGAGATTGGGGGGTATTAGACATGGCTCCTAGAAGGCACAACGTACACCCTGCACCCACCTATCTCACGAGAGCAACCTGTGGGCACAATCACCAGTATGGCACACAATCACATATATATCTCTCTCTCTCAATAATGTGTGTGTGTGTGTGTGTGTGTGTGTGTGTGTGTGTGTGTGTGTGTGTGTGTGTGTATATATATATATATATATATATATATATATACATATATATATATATAATTACACACACACACAATCTCAAGCGATGTCCAATACCTCTAGATTTGATATATAGAGTATGGAGCCAGCCTGATATGAAAGTCTGATTGTTGTGATTGTGGAATCCAAGTGTCACTCACCCCCCTAAGTGACTCTATATTATGTGTGTTTATATATATATTTTACATTTGCAGACAGAGGTGATGTCATTGCACAGGGGCTGACACAGGGAGGCCAGGCTCTTGTAAAGAAGTAGTAGTGTCAGGATTATGGAGTCATACAAGAAGGGTGGGGGGGGGGGGGGGCACAGATGACGTCATTCTCCCATACATAGACCACCATATGTCTGCATCCACACCATAACAATCACCAAACTAATCAAAATACAATAAAAAAAAAAAACTTTTAGCATTAAAAAAAAAAATAAAATAAAAAACAAGTGTAGAAAAGCAGAAGATCCAGAAGCAGGCCCTGTGTGTTGTCACCTTGATGAGATGTGACGTCACACACAAAGAAGTAAACAGTTAGTAGAACTTACCTCTGACCCCCCCACTTCCCCCCCTGATGACACAAATAAGCCCCCCCAATAATAAGAGGCCTTGCAGAGTAGTTGTCAGCCTCTAGTAGAGGGGCCCCCCAATACAGATCGGGGGGGGGGGGTCAATCTCCAGCTCCTGGTGATCTGTCAGAAGATGGCCGCAGACACAATAACCGCCGAGGAGCCGTACAATGGTGTCACCCCCTCCCTCCCCTCCTGACACCCCGACACCTTCCAGAAGGATACAGTTTGACAACATCCGTGTCCATCCGCCTCTTGCCCGGGCTGGGAGATGACATGGTTCCAGCTCCCCCCCGGGGTGTCCCTCTCCGCCGGGTACACTGGCTCGGAGGTCCCTGTGGGGATTTAGACAAATAAAAGAAGGGGCGCTCTTGCTCCCCCCGGGGGCCTCTCCTGCTTGGCTCGGGGCCTCTACAGGCGGCTGGGGTGCCCGGGGCCTAACACTTCGGTACACCCCACCCCCAGCCAGCCGCGGTCTCCAGTTGATGCTGCAGCAGATTCCTCCGCTCACCGGGGACTCCCCTTCAATACATCAATAACATAACCGACTACGAGCACCCCTGTGTCACGTGACCCCCACCAACAGTGACGCGCCGGTCGCGGAGGAGGACTTTAAAAACAGAGCTGGGCGGAGCCAAAGCTGGTGGGCGGGCGACTAGCTGCGTTCCAAGCCTCGCTCTGGAGGGGCAGCGCTCCAGTCTGCATACACTAAATTGGTTGTTGTAGATTATATTAAAGATGGCGGACCGCGGAGAATTGTGGGAGTTGTAGTCTTCAGTGTTTGACAAAAGTGTTGTTACAGACTTAGCACAGGGCAGGCAGGGAGGCTCAGCTTTGGGTTAGAAATGGCTGGAGACATGTTTTTGTATAGTGAGTCACTGAAAAGCTGCTGGCGGTACACCTGGGCCACTGTGTTTCCTTATTAACTCAACATTCAGACTTAAACATTTCCTTTTTTTTTTTTTCTTTAACCACTTTCTCCCCCCTCCTGCCCAGACCATTTTTCAGCTTTCAGCGCTGTCACACTTTGAATGACAATTGCGCGGTCATGCTAAACTGTAACCATGTGACATTTTTATCATAGAGCTATCTTTTGGTGGTATTTAATTACTGCTGGGATTTTTATTTTTTATTTAAAATAAAAAAAAAGCCAGAAAAGTTTTTCTTTGTTTTTGACAGTAAATTTTGTAAATAAGTAATTTTTCTCCTTCACTGATGAGGTGGCACTTATGAGCACTGATGAGAAGGCACTAATATTCTGCAATCATGGGCACCGATAGGCGACACTGATGGGTGGCACTGATGGGCAGAACCGATGTTCATTACTGATAGGCTGCACTAAAAGGCAGCGCTGACTGGCATCACTAATGGACACTGGCTGCTGGCACTCTAATGTAATCAGGGCACTGATTGTCAGTGCCCTGATTACATCTCAAACTGTCCCCCTGCGGGGAGATGCCGCTGATTGTCTCTCCTCGCCACACACTCTATCAGTGTGAGGCGAGGAGAGCCGATTACTGGCACTTCCTGGTTTACATGTGACCAGCTGTGATTCGACACAGCCGATCACATGGTTAATGAGCCGTGTCAACGGCTCTTTACAGGGGTCTGTCCTAGCAACACAGTGCGATCACCGCAACTGCGCACCCCCATAGGCGTGGCCGCTCAGGTGCACCCTCATATGACGTCCACCCAGAACGAGAGCCGCACCGTCCCACCGTCACTTGACGGCAGGCGGCAAACGGTTAAAGGCGTAGTTTACCTTCACCAAACTCTGTCTATGCAGAGAAGGGTCATCTGTAGATAAAACAAGCTGTGCAGCTCTGACCAAGATCCCTTTCACTCTAGGGGCGCGGGTGCATTAGCACTCAGTGGGCCGCTTTTAACCCCAAAGAAGGGGTTAAAAACTCCTGCGTTGCGGCGCTTCGGAAGTGCTGCCCATTCATTCCATTCCCGCCAAAGATACGGCTTGCAGGACTTTGTGGAATGTCACACTTGAATGAATTGGAGGCGGTTTTCAGCAAAGGCTATTTCCAGTGCTAAACCACCTGAAAACTGCCTCAGTGTGAAGGGGGTCTAAGGCCCCTTTCACACTGGGGCGGTTTGCAGGCGCTATTGCACTAAAGATAGCGCCTGCAAACCGACCCGAAACAGCTGTTGCTGTGCGCTGAAAAATGTCCTGCAAGCCGCATCTTTGGTGCGCTGTAGGAGCGGTGTATTTACCGCTCCTAAAGCGCCCCCTCCCATTGAAAACAATGGGGCAGCGCTCCGAACCCGCCCGCAAAGCGTCGCTGGAGCGGCGCTTTGCGGGCAGTATTAACCCTTTTTCGGCTGCTCGCGGGGGGTAAAACCGCCCCGCTAGCGACCGAAATGCGCCGCTAAAATGACGGTAAAGCGGCGCTAAATACCCGCCAGCGCACCCAGCGCCCCAGTGTGAAACTAGCCTAACACTGGATAACTGCAAAAATCACGCACCTCATGGAGCCTGACTGGAATCCTCCCAAGACTTTGCTAAGTGAGGCCTAGACATTACTGCTCACCTCCTGCATCACAGGAGGGAGCTCTCAAATGCTGAGATCAGAGCTACTGCAGCACAGGAGGAAAAGAGCATGTGAGGGGGATTGAATCAGAGAAAGAGCTCACTTCAGTGATGGTGATATACAGTTATGACTAGGCCTCACTTAGCAACATCCTGGGAGATTTCCAGGTAGGCTTCAGGAGGTACATAAATGGCCTACACCTATAGCAAGGACATTATTTAACCAGTTCAGCTCTGGAAGATTTACGCCCTTCATGACCAAGCCATTTTTTGCAATACAGCAATGCATTACTTTAAAGGGGTTGTATACCCTCAATTACAACTTGTACCTACAGGTAAGCCTAGATTAAGGCTTACCTGTAGGTACAAGAAATATCTCCTAAACCTGCACGGTTTAGGAGATATTTGCACAGAACGTTTTACAACGTTGTCTACGGCGCATGCGCGCCGTAGACAACAGTGCATTTACAGGGTTAATCCCCATTCAGAACTGCGGCTCACCGCAGTTGAAGTGTCCCGCGTGCATGCGCGGAGCGACGTCTTCGCTGCTCTGGCCAATCACAGCGCCGCAGCGGCGCTGTGATTGGCCGGAGCGGCGATACCCGGAAGAGAGATGGCTGCGGCTGGAGGGGGAGAAGAGGACGGTGTCGGGGGCCCTCGATCTAAGGTAAGTGATGCATAATGAGCTAGTATGCTAGTCATATTAGCGCATTATGACTTTGTCTTGCAGGTAGTTTACAAAGAAAAAATCTCAAAAACGGGTATACAACCACTTTAATTTACAATTGCGCGGTCGTGCTACACTGTACACAAATACAATTTATGTCCTTTTTTCCCCACAAATTGAGCTTTCATTTGGTGGTATTTAATCACCTCTGCGTTTTTTTTTTTTTTTTTTTGCGCTATAAACAAAAACGACCAACAATTTTGAAAAAATATATATTTATTTTTTACTTTCAATCCTTTTAAAAAATCTAATTTCTTTATAAAGTTAAGCCAATATGTATTCTGCTACATATTTTTGTTAAAAAAAAAATAATAATCCCAGTAAGCGTATATAGATTGGTTTGTGCAAAAATTATAGCGTCTACAAACGATGAGATATATTTATGGAATTTTTTTTTTTTTTTTTTACTAATAATGGCAGCGATCAGCGACTTATAGCAGGACTACGATATTGCATCGGACAAATCGGACACTAACTGACAAGTTTTGGGGACCAGTGACACTAATACAGTGATCGGTGCTAAATAAAAAAATGCACTGTCACGGTTCTAATGACACTGGCAGGGAAGGGGTTAACAGCAGGAGCGATCAAAGAGTTCAATGTGTGCCTAGCTAGTGTTTTAGTGATGCTTGTAATAGGGGGAGGCATGGATCCATCTCCCTGCTTTGCAGGAACACAGGATCAATGCCTTCCCTACTGACAGAACAGCTATCTGCCTTGTTTACAGAGGCAGACTGCTGTTCTGCCTGTGTACCGGATGATTGGTGGGTGCTGGCAGACATCGAGTCCTTGTGACCCACTGGTCGGCTCCAGCATGCACTCCAGCTACCCGTAAATGCTGAATCATGTAAATATACGTGATCCTGTGCAGCGTGGCCTCCCTGTAGCAGTAAAACTGCTGTAGGGCAGTCGGCATCTGGCTAACTTTAGTCAAAGCTGCACAGTTTGTCCTTATCTGCACAGGCAGTATTTTGGTAAAGGTGCACTAACCCCCTTTTCACCTCATTGATGTGTGATGCATTTGGCAGCTGTTCACATGAATGGGGTATCCTATCACCCCAAAAAAAGGTGCATGTACTATTTATTCTAAGGCCTCATGCCCACGGGCATTTTTACAGCCGCTTTTAGAAGCATTTTTTACAGCTTAAAAACACCTCTCTATGTTATTCTATGGCCTCATGCACACACAGACGTTAAGGAGCTGTAAGTGGCATAGGCGTTTTTAAGCTAAAAAAAACACAGCTGTATACAGAGCGTTAAGCCTCGTCAGGCGTTTCTCTGCCTCTATTCAAAAATCAATGGTTCCCTATGGGAGCCGATTGATCTGAACAGAAATCAGATCATGATGATCCGACTTGCAGTGCGACCTGTGTGCTGAGGATCTTGAAGGGGAACTCCTGCTAAAATGAAAAAACACCCAGGACGATACCAGACCCTTCGGTCTGGTATGGATTTTAAGGGGAACCCCCATGCCAAAAAGATGGCACCCCCCCCCAAGATCCATACCAGACCCAAGTACGCAGCCCGACAGGTCAGGAAAGGGAGGGGGACAAGCGAGGCCTCCTGGACCATATCAGGCCACATGCCCTCAACATGGGGGGTGGGTGCTGTGGGTTAGGGGGGCCCAGTACCACACCCCAAAGTACCCCATCATGCCCCGGGTGGTGACGTCACAAGGGGGTGGGGCCCCTGGATGGCATCAGCGGGTGGCCCCGCACCATGCCAATTTAAGTCATGGCACATGGCGGCCCCAGCATTACACCGGGAGATCGCATTGAGTCAACATCAGAAGAAGAACGCTTGCTCATCCCCCCCCCCTTTCTGGACCTGCCGGCTGCGTGCCTGGATAAGGGTCTGGTATGAATTTTGGGGCGGGGACCCCCACGCCCATTTTTGTTTCCATTTTGGCGGGTGTTCCCCTTCAAGATCCTCAGCACACAAGTTGCACCGCAAGTCGGATCAACATGATCCGACTTCTGATGCGACTTCTGATGCGACTTCTATTCAAATCAATGGGCTCCCATAGGGAATCATTGATTTTGAATAGAGGCAAAGAAACGCTGCTAAAAGCTAGCTCGGCTAAACGCGCATTAACGCCAATGCAAAACGCTGATAAAATCAAGTTTTTAACGCCACTTTTTTCTTGGCGACAATACTAGCTTTACAGCTCTTTTTTATTACATCCATGGGCATGAGGCCTAGTAACACAAATGTGACTCGCCTCCCCTTCCTCCAACCACACACAGCAGTGTGTTAACATGTGTTTGGTACACTGCAACAGCAAGGTGCATTGGATGCCGTTCAGAATGAACATACCAACACATTACTAAGGTGTGAACAGGGACCAGGGTGTGTACACATGGGCCGAATATCAGCCGGTTCAACAGAAACCTGCCAACATTCGGTCAGTGGTGTATTTATGTTTTGTGCTGTCCTAGGCCTGACTAAACTCATGCACCCCCTAATTTAAATACAACCCACCCCCCTGTCAAGGCCACACCCCTCCCTGTTTAAGGCCCTCTCTATCATCTGTAAACCACACCCCTTACTCTTTCAGCTCCACCTTTTGCTCTTAAAGCTCCACCTTTTCATCTCTGTACATTAGCACACACAATCACACACCATTCACTCAATACTTACATCAATCACTCATCAGCATCCACCAGTGCAGCCTCATCAGGGGGCCATCAGGGCAGCCTTATCAGGGGGCCATCAGGGCAGCCTCATCAGGGGGCCATCAGGGCAGCCTCATCAGGGGGCCATCAGGGCAGCCTCATCAGGGGGCCATCAGGGCAGCCTCATCAGGGGGCCATCAGGGCAGCCTCATCAGGGGGCCATCAGGGCAGCCTCATCAGGGGGCCATCAGGGCAGCCTCATCAGGAGCCACACGGGCAGCCTCATCAGGGGCCACACGGGCAGCCTCATCAGGGGCCATAAGTACTTCCTCATCAGGAGCCACCAGTACAGCCTATCAGTGGTCATCAGTACAGCCTATCAGTGCCACCTTATCCGTGCAGTTTAAGAGTGCTGCCTCGTCAGTTTCACAATATCACAGATTAGTGTATATGAATTATGTATTGATTATAGCACAAAGCACTTTACAGTGCATTCATTTTCACTGAATGTGGACTGTTTAAAGCAGTTGTATAGTTAAAAAATTGACTTTTACCTACAGGTAAGCCTATAATAAGGCTTGCCTGTAGGTAAAAAAAAATATCTCCTAAACCTGTACGGTTTAGGAGATACTCCCCGCAGCGGCGCATGCGCACGGGGGATTCACAACTGAAAGGCCGGGCAGAATCCGGACCTTGCCGGGAAGAAGTCTCCCGTGCGCATGCGTGGGAGTGACGACTTTGCGGCTCCAGCCACTCACAGCGCTGGAGTCACGATACCCGGAAGACACGCCGAGGCAACATGTCAGCTACCTCAGTGTGGACCAGGTGAGTTACCGACACCTCGTTCTAAGGTAAGTATTTCATAATGCGCTAGTATGCGGTGCATACTAGCTCATTATGCCTTTTCCCTTACAGGTATATAAAAAAAAAAAAGTGTCAGCGGGTTTACTCCCACTTTAATGGGTTTGCATTGATTGCAGCATGAAGCACTTTGCACGTGCTGAAATCAATGAAAACTCATTAATCCCAGGTTCACACTACTGTATATCACAGACATCACATGTGATGAGCACTCGCACCTGCGGTGCCGATTACATGCGATGTCTTTGAGATGCAAGTTCAGCCATACAGTTGTATGGCTAAACTTGCATTAGATTCTCAGGAAAAAAAAGTGCAGGGACTTGCTTTGCAGGGATGTGAAATTGACAGCTAGCTAGCTTGCTCTGTACAGAGCTCTGCGTTGTTTACCAACACAGAGCTCTAGGCTGTGATTGCACACAGCCCATCAGCAGGTCCCAGCCATGAATCATTGGCCGGAACTTACTGACAGGCTCCCGCTGTGTACAATCACAGTAGGAGCGGGAGCCGGTAGCACACGTGCGCGTGCTCTAAACCCGGACATAGGCAGTGAAGCACGGGTATGTCGCTTGACTTACAGTGGGCACTCGCCCGCAGTATATTGCAGGTGGGCAGCAGTTAAAGTGATACTAAAGGCCCCTTTCACATGATCAGGCCCAGCTGTCAGTTTATAAGCGGTGCCGATTGGAAGCTCCATGCATGAACTGCATCCTTTTCCATTTTTACGGACCTAAACATGACAGACTGGAGGTAGTCTACTGTAAACAGACAGCGGAGTTTGTTTACATCAGGCTGCCCATAAATAATAGATGTAAAGAGGAAAGGTTTGCCACTACTACCGATCAGTCCAGGTGAATAAATGATAAGGAGCGGTCTCAGTCTACATGTCTCCACCAAACCACACACACCCTGATGCATTTCACCCCGCCCACTGGGGCTTAGTCATAGGGCGGGCCCACCTTACCGTTTATTCACCTGGGCTAGTCTCCTACTTATTGGGGCAGACTCTGCTCCATGTGAAAGGAGTCAAATTCTGGTTTAAAAAAATATATATAATCTATCGAAGTATGTTTTCTTAACCCAAAAATGTACCTTCTGTTGCTCTCAGCTTCCTCCAAACTCCTTTTTTTTTTGTTGTTGCTGTGATCTGGCTTAGAGGGTGGTTACCTTCATTCTCCATGGTCCCACTGTATGTAGGAAAATAGTCACTCTCTTGCTCGCTCCTGAGTTGGACTATGGATTATATTTGTAGTGTGCATAGAGCAGTGCACATGCCCACAACTAAAATGCACTGCTTAACCCAAATGGAAGTGAGGGGGGGGGGGGGGAGACAGGTTTAGGAGTTTGCAGATGATGTAACAAGGAGGCAGAAAAACAACATAAGAACCAATGCTATGAAAAATTGTTTACAGAGCCATTAATTAGTAAAAAAGTCTATGGATTATTCTTGAAAAATAAGGATATCATGTAGTGTCCCTTTAATTTTTTCCCAAATATAAAAGGCGTCAACCCTGTAATAAAAATGTGTGAACCATACTAATAAACTATAACAAAAAAGTAAAGTAGGCGCTATTTAACTACATAAACCCTTAATTTATATATGCTTGTAGCTAGGTGATTAAACCTTAAACACCCTACAAATATCAAAAACAATAGTGCTGTGCAATAAATTGTGCAAAAACTTACATAGTAGGTGAGGTTAAAAAAAAGACACAAGTCCCATCAAGTCCAACCTATGTGTGTGATTATATGTCAGTATTATATTGTATATCCCTGTATGTTGCGGTCGTTCAGGTGCTTATCTAATAGTTTCTTGAAACTATCAATGCCCCCCTGCTGAGACCACCGCCTGTGGAAGGGAATTCCACATCCTTGCCGCCGCTCTTACAGTAAAGAACCTCTACATAGTTTAAGGTTAAACCTCTTTTCTTCTAATTATAATCAGTGGCCACGAGTCTTGTTAAACTCCCTTTTGCGAAAAAGTTTTATCCCTATTGTGGGGTCACCAGTACGGTATTTGTATATTGAAATCATATCCCCTCTCAAGCGTCTCTTCTCCAGAGAGAATAAGTTCAGTGCTCGCAACCTTTCCTCATAACTAATATCCTCCAGACCCTCTATTAGCTTTGTTGCCCTTATTTGTACTCGCTCCATTTCCAGTATATCCTTCCTGAGGACAGGAACTACATATACCCTTCTGCACAAAGATTGTGGTAATAATTGCAATTATTGAAAAATTCACTACTAGGATAAGATCACACAAATACTAACATATTAAGGGGCAGCTTTATAAAGCAATAAATGTGACATTTACTGAAGGCGATTCACTGAAATCTAAAACAAATGCACCAGGAAGATTCACCTGCAGTGAATGGTTTGTGAATGTCATTCACTGCTATAAAAATATGCCTCTGTACAATCCCATCCCGAAAAACTAAGGCAGTTGAGTTTAGAGGCCTTTTTTGGAAAGCAAAAAAATGAGTTCAGACGCTGAGTTTAGAGGCATTTCAAGCGTCAAACGCTTCTAAATGCGGCTAAACGCGTTTTTAATTTTTGTCTATTTTGAAAATAATAAAAAATAAATTCAAACGCAGCTAAAACACGGCATGTAAACGCAGCATGTAAACGCGGCAAAACAGACGTTTTAAACGTGGGTTACTATCTGTCAAGTTAAATCGTTCAGGAGAGGTTGTAAAAACGTCTTGTGTACATTAAGCCCAAGTAGACTTATTGTGAGAGTTGATTGCTTCACTATAGGCTGTAAAGGTTTTTCAGGTGACTTTGACCTCTGCATGGGAGTCAAAGATAACACAAATGAATAAATAGTTTAAAGAGCACCAGTCAGGACCGGCCTTAGGCAAGAATCTTAGCATTTGGTTTTAAAATGTATTTTTTCATGCTCACCAACCATTTATTTAGATTTAACACTATTTAAAAAGACAGTGGGGGTTATTTACTAAAGGCACTTTGCACTACAAGCGGAAACTACAACTGCAAAGTGCACTTGAAATTGCACTGAAAGTGCACTTGGAAGTGCAGTCGCTGTAGATCCGAGGGGGACATGCAAGGAAAATAAAAAACAACATTTTGGCCTGCACATGATTGGATGATAAATTCAGCAGAGCTTCCCCTCATTTCAGATCTACCCCTCAGATTTACAGCGACTGCACTTCCAAGTGCACTTTCAGTGCAATTTCAAGTGCACTTTGCAGTTGTAGTGCAAAGTGGATTTGTCTTTCGTAAATACCCCCATTGTTAACTTTCACATGCAGGGCAAAGTGACAGTATTTTTGGAAAGATAGGGCCCCCTCAGTCGCCCTATACTTATCCTTACCAGCAATCCCTCACTACTGCTTCTTCCTTCTCCACAACGGTCCCAAATACCTGGCACTTTTAGATATAGATATGCGTGTGACCTCCTCCCATGTGATGGGGTTTGAGTCGATTGTTAGGCCCAAGCACTGTCACATGACCAAGGAAATGACTTCAATGCTCTTCCGAGAAGAAGACACCACCTATTCTTATTCAGGCTGGAGAGGCATAACACTGGTTCAATCAGAGAAACAACCAAATATGAATGGACAAGGAGAGAAGAGGGGCAGATAAACAACAGAGTTACTATATGAGAACCTGCAGCTCTCACAACTGTAATATCTGGTACATCAATGAATAAAACAAACACAGTAAAAGGCAATGTCAATATTTTACACCTAATGGCAACAGGTTAACTTTGTTTTGCCTAAAAACTAAATAAATTATATATATATATATAATCCTTGGTTAGAGTTCTGCCTTAAATCTTATAGACACTCTATTTGGGGCAGTTCTAGCTCTAAATATTGGGCTGGTATTTTAATTTTTTTCAGGCGGTGATTGGCTCTCTCATGAAGGCGGTCCGAGCAGCTAACCAACCCCTGGATCACTTTCAAAAGCGGCATATGTAAAACGTTGTTCACGCCACACGTGAGGTATTAACGCGAACGTTAGAGGGCAATAATTCTAGCGCTACACCTCCTCTGTAACTCTGAACAGGTAAACTGTAAACATTTTTAAAGCGTCACCTATGGATTTTTTTTAAGTATCATACGTTGTCTCTATTCCAGGAGCATGAGCAATTTTAAAGTGTGACATGTTAGGTTTCCTATTTACTTGGCGTAATATCATCTTTTATATTGTACAAAAAATTAGGTTATATATAGTGTTTTTTTGCATTAACCACTTTCCGCCCACGATCAGTGGCTTCTGTTACAGGGACATTGGTCCCAATCTGTGCCCGCTAGTACTGCTAACCAGGGCCACCTATCAGTGCCCACCAGTGCTGCCAATCAGTACCCACCAGTGTCGCCTATCAGTGCCGTATACCACCAGTGCCCATCAGTGCCGCCTACCAGTGCCCATCAATGCCACCTCTCAGTGCCCATCAGTGCAGCCTTATTAGCGCACATCAGTGAAGGAGAAAAATTACTCGTTTGCAAAATGTTATAATAAACTATGAAAAATTTAGTTTTTTCTTCAAAATGTTTTTAGCAAAAAATAAAAAACCCAGTGGTGATTTGTTTGGGTACAGTGTTGCATGACCACACAATTGTCATTCAAAGTGCGACAGCACTGAAAGCAGAAAATTGGCCTGGGCAGGAAGGGGGTATAAGTGCCCAGTAAGCAAGTGGTTAAAATTCATTAAAAGTGTATTTACAAAAAAAAAAACTGCATTTGTAAAACCGCTGTGCAAATATCGTGCAACAACGATAGACATTTCAAATTCAAATTTCAAAAAGTGAAACTCCTACAGTGGCAAAGCTAGACATTCTTTCACCAAGGGGGGACAAAGATTCAGCCAGAAAAAGGCTTGGGCTTCAAGTGGATAACATAGTTTCAGAGATATATTTTACATTGACACCAAATGCTGGACAGAAAAAGATACAGTATGTCCAGCCATTGGGATCATCTCATTATTAAACACATAACAAGCTGTTCTAACTGTCCCTGACTGAATGTTCATACTAAATCCTGTCAACAGCAAAGTCCATGAAAAAAACAATAACATTGTTACCTTGATATGTACCGTCTTAATGCTTTCTTTGTTCTCTACAGATTACTAACTTTTAGTAGAGAGGATAGTGTTTTAGGAGTTTACTTGTTGTAGTATGCATATTTAAACATAACAATCACTTTACAATAAGTGAGATCTTAGTATCATATATATTAAAGTGGTTGTAAAGTCAGAAGGTTTTTTATCTTAACCACTTGCTTACTGGGCACTTAAACACCCTTCCTGCCCAGACCAATTTTCAGCTTTCGGTGCTCTCACAATTTGAATGACAATTACTCAGTCATGCAACACTGTACCCAAATTAATTTTTGGTCCTTTTTTTCCCACAAATAGAGCTTTCTTTTGGTGGTATTTGATCACCTCTGGGTTTTTTTATTTTTTGCGCTATAAATGAAAAAAGACCGAAAATTTTGAAACCCAAAAAAAAAAAAAAAAAAAACGCATTTTCTTTGTTTCTGTGATAAAATTTAGCAAATTATTAATTTTTCTTCATAAATTTTGGCCACAATTTATACTGCCACATATCTTTGGTAAAAATAACCCAAATTAGTGGATATTATTTGGTCTTTGTGAAAGTTACAGACTCTACAAACTGTGGTGCGAATTATACAAAATTGATCACATCTGATGTACTGGTGACCTATCTCAGTTCTTGTGACCCGAACAAGTCAGGAAAGTACAAATACCCCCCAAATGACCCCTTTTTTGAAAGTAGACATTCCAAGGTATTTAGTAAGAGGCATGGTGAGCTTTTTGATGTTGTCATTTTTTTTCCCACAATTCTTTGCAAAATGAATTATTTTTTTATTTTTATTTTTTTTTCACAAAATTGTCATTCTAATAGGTTATTTCTCTCACATGGAATGTGTATACCACAAATGACACCCCAAAATACATTCTGCTACTCCTCCTGAGTATTACGATACCACATGTGTGGGACTTTTACACAGCCTGGCCACTTAGAGAGGCCCAAAATGCAGGGAGCGCCATCACGTGTTCTAGGAGCATAAATGACACATCTAACTTGTTGACTACCTATTACACTTTTGAAGGCTCTGGAGCACCAGGACAATGACACGTGACACTGACGTGGCACTGATGACAGGTGGCACTGATACGTGGAACTGATGACATGTGACACTGGTGACAGATGGCACTAGTATGGGGCACTGATGACACGTGACACTGATGAAAGAAGGCACTAATACGGGGCACTGATGACATGTGACACTGACAGATGGCACTAATATGTGGCACTGGTGACAGATGGCACTAATACGTGGCACTATCATGTGGCACTAATACGTGGCACTGATGAGAGATGGCACTAATATGCGGCACTGATGACAGATGGCACCGACACGTGGCACTGATAACACGTGACACTAATGAGAGATGGCACTGATACATGGCATTGATGACACGTGACACTGATAACAGATGGCACGTGACACTGACAGGTGGCACTGATGACACATGGCACCGACACATGGCACTGATGACACGTGACACTGATGACAGATGGCACTGATACAGGCTGACCCTCTACCCCTTCAACCCTTCAACGTGGGAGTTTATGCCCGGAAGTGGGTGTAAATACCTGTCTTAGACAGGTATCTGCACCCCCCTCCCCCTGAAAGGTGCCAAATGTGACACCGGAGGGTGGGAGGGTTCCGATGAGCGGAAGTTCCACTTTAGGGTGGAATACCGCTTTAATGCATTATGATAAAAAAAACCTTCTGTGTGCAGCAGCCCCCCTAATATTTTCTTGAGCCCCCATCTCTCTCCAGCGATATCCACAAGTGCCTCGGCCCTCCGGGACTCTCCTCTAGATTGGCCGGGACACAGCCGCAGCGCCATTGGCTCACGCTGCTGTCAAAAGTCAGTTATCCAACCAGACTATGACAGTTAGCCAACCAGACTATGACACTCCCACCACCATGCTAGACTGTAGGCAAGAAACACTTGTCTTTGAACTCCTCACCTGGTTGCCACCACACACGCTTGACATCATCTGAACAAATAATTTTATCTTGGTCTCATCAGACTACAGGTCATGGTTCCAGTAATCTATGTCCCTAGTCAAATTAGATAAATATAATCAACAAGACAAAGTCTTCAATCTATCATCCCTGGACATCTCTGGATATTACTATCAAGCCTTTAGTGACCCCTAGACTGCAAAGCTGGGGGTCATCCTGATCCGGTGAGTGGGGACACATGAGGGGGTGGTATACACCTGAAGGTTTCTGAAGCATTTTTGCACTTCCTTCACCTTTGATTGAAGCACTTAATCACTTTATTTGGACTTTGTCTTGTTGATTATATTTATTTAATTAGTTTTTTTTCACCTATATTAAGTTTGCGAGCGCTATATTTATATTTTTTAATTTATTTCAAGTGATCAACACTTTGTGTATGGCAGCTGCTTTTGTTTTATTTATTTTTTTGCACACCATTAGCTCAAGTATATATTTAATATATATATTCACATGTTCCTAGTCGGCTTGTCTTCAGCAAACTGTTTGCAGGGTTTCTTGTGCATCATCTTTATAAGAGGCTTTCTTCTGAAACGACAGCCAGGCAGACCAATTTGATGCAGTGTGCGGCGTATGGTCTGAGCACTGACAGGCTGACCCCCTACCCCTTCACCCTCTGCAGCAATGCTGGCAACACTCATACATCTATTTCTGAGTGAAACCTGTCCTGTTAAACTGCTGTATGGTCTTGGCCACCATGCTGCAGCTCAATTTCAGGGTCTTGGAAATCTTCTTATAGCCTAGGCCATCTTTATGTAGAGCAACAATTCTTTTTTTCAGATCCTCAGACACTTCTTTGCCATGAGGTGCCATGTTGAACTTCCAGTAACCAGTATGAGTGAGAGCGATAACACCAAAATTTAACACACTTGCTCCACATTCACACCTGAGACCTTGTAACACCAATGAGTCACATGACACGGGGAGGGGGAAATGGCTAATTGGGCCCAATTTGGACATTTTCACTTAGGGATGTACTCACTTTAGTTGCCAGCGGTTTAGACATTAATGGCTGTGTGTTGAGTTATATTGAGGGGACAGAAAATTTACACGGTCATACAAGCTGTACACTCACTACTTTACATTGTAGAAAAGTGTAATTTCTTCAGTGTTGTCACATGAAAAGATATAATAAAATGTTTTTTTTAAATTGTGAAGGGTGTACTCACTTTTGTGAGATACTGTATATAGAGAGAGATAAGGAAGTGCAACTTTTCACTGACATTTATGTAATGCAGGTTTCTTTATGGTCTAGGACTCAAAAGGGACATATAAAGTTTGGAAAAGTTAAATCACGGACAATTAAAGCAGACATTCCATGGAAAATGGGAGGTCTGCTTTTTTGCAAGCCCCAGCCCCCCACACATACGAATGGCATTTGGTAATCAAGCCATGCACCAGAAAAAAAAAAAAGAAAATTGGCTCCAGCCTCCAATGCTTCCAAGAGGCACAGGAGATGTCACTGTGCCTTCCAGAAGAGATTGAAAGTACATTCCCACAAGATTCTGAGCTCCCACCACTACAGGAAGGTCAAGGTTAACAGTGGCTTTTTAACCTGTCTCTGCTGGCCATATACGCAAATATATGCAGCTGGGAGTGGGCTTTAACACTGAGCAGCTGTATGTATGCGTCCATAATGAATGGCTTTTTTTGTCTGAAAATGCACTCCAAGCACTACAGTAACTAAACTGTCATGGACAGCTCCTGATCATTGTTTATGATCTGGAACGTCCGATCATGTGACAGCCAATAGCAGAGATCACATGATTGGAAAGCCTGGCTCCACCTTTTAGCATCCAGATCCTCTTAAAGGGGTGGGAGGCAGTGGCAGAAAGGGGTTAAAAACATTTGTGTTAGGTGGGCTGGGGGCTTGAAAAAAAAAAATGGATCTTCTATTTGCCATGGAATATCCTTAATATAAATAGAAGGATTTCTTTACTTACCTGTAAAATCCCTCTATTGGCATACAGTACAGTACTTGATTCTAACCATGTGTTATATGCAGCTATATTCAGGTAATTGGAGACTGCCAAAGGTAGCTGCCAGTACATCCCATATATAAACCTTCTAACTCTCCTAAAAAGGGACCCTCCCATAAAGAACAGAGGGGAGGGGACCTTGTCCTGTACTGTACATCATAGAAAAGATTTTACAAGTAGGTCAAAAATCCTATTTTCTTTATCAGAGAAAGTCCAAGAGAGGGGTTGGTAACACAGCAAACAATGCTAACAGTCCCATGTAACAACGTGTCAAAGAAGGGATGACAAAACTCAGAGCAGCTTGCAGCACCTTTCGCTCAAGACTAGTATCAAAGGAGGCCTGAACATCCACCTGGTAAAACTGAACAACTGTATCGTGTCTGATCGCGTGTACGGGGCTTTAGGCTTTGCAGCATCAGGCATCTGCGTCTTAGGCCGCGTACACACGAAGGGACAATCCCGCGGGATTATCCTCTGGACTGAAGTCCAGAGGATAATCCCCTCGTGTGTGGGCGCCGGCGGACTTTTTGGCGCCAAAGTACGGCGGACTAAAGTTTCAGGTTTTGTTCTCAAATTATCCGCTGGACTTGGAAGTCCAGCGGACAATCCCGCCGTTAGTGGGCAAGTCCGCGGGACTTTTGAAATGAACGGACTTGCCGCTCATCGGCAAGTCCGTTCATTTAGCACGTGACTTCAGGTTACGTAGCTAGCGTAGGCAGTTACTGCCGCCGCGCTAGCTCCGTGACCTGGCATGGATTTAAAGGGAATCCCCACGCCGAAAAAACGGCGTGGGGGTTCCCCCCAAATCCATGTCAGACCCTCATCCGAGCACGCAGCCTGGCAGGCCAGGAAAGGGGTGGGGACGAACGAGCGCCCCCCCCCCTCCTGAGCCGTACCAGGCCGCGTGCCCTCAACATGGGGGGTGCCCTGGGGAAAGGGGGGCCGTGCGGCCCCCCCACCCCAAAGCACCTTGTCCCCATGTTGATGAGGACAAGGGCCTCTTCCCGACAACCCTGGCCGTTGGTTGTCGGGGTCTGCGGGCGGGGGCTTATCGGAATCTGGGAACCCCCTTTAATAAGGGGGCCCCCAGATACCGGCCCCCCACCCTATGTGAATGAGTATGGGGTACGATGTACCCCTACCCATTCACCTAAGGTGTAAAATGTAAAGTAAAAAAAAACACCCACACTTTTGAAAAAATAGTTTATTGCACTGCTCCGGGGTCTTCTTCCGTCTTGGGGGTCTTCTCGCCGGACTCCCCCGCCATTTACCAAGCTCTTTTACCGAGCGAGGGGAGTCCGGCTACCTTCTTCGTCGTCGCCGCCGTCTGGGGGTCTCGATCCGCCTTCGGGGGTCTTCTTCCGTCTTGGGGGTCTTCTCGCCGGACTCCTCCCCTCTCTTCTGCTCTTTTACCTAGCTCTTTCACGAGGGGAGGTGTCCGGCTACCTTCTTCGTCGTCGCCGCCGTCGTCTGGGGGTCTCGATCCGCCTTCGGGGGTCTTCCGGGGGTCTCTTCTGTTCTTGCGGCGGTCGTCGTCTTCCGCGCCGCCGGCGCCTTGTCCTTCTTCTTGTCCTTCTTGTTCTTCTTCTTCTTCCGATGTTGACCCGACGCTCTCTCTGCCCGGAATGCCTGTGCCGCTCTGAGCTCGGACTTATATAGGGACATGGGCGACAGGGTCACATGTTCATGTCACATGGTGACCCCGCCCCCTTGCGATGTCACAGTCCCAGCATCCTCCGGGACTGTGACAACACAAGGGGGCGGGGTCACCATGTGACATGAACATGTGACCCTGTCGCCCATGTCCCTATATAAGTCCGAGCTCAGAGCGGCACAGGCATTCCGGGCAGAGAGAGCGTCGGGTCAACATCGGAAGAAGAAGAAGAAGAAGAAGAAGAAGAAGAACAAGAAGGACAAGAAGAAGGACAAGGCGCCGGCGGCGCGGAAGACGACGACCGCCGCAAGAACAGAAGAGACCCCCGGAAGAAGACCCCCGAAGGCGGATCGAGACCCCCAGACGACGGCGGCGACGACGAAGAAGGTAGCCGGACACCTCCCCTCGTGAAAGAGCTAGGTAAAAGAGCAGAAGAGAGGGGAGGAGTCCGGCGAGAAGACCCCCAAGACGGAAGAAGACCCCCGAAGGCGGATCGAGACCCCCAGACGGCGGCGACGACGAAGAAGGTAGCCGGACTCCCCTCGCTCGGTAAAAGAGCTTGGTAAATGGCGGGGGAGTCCGGCGAGAAGACCCCCAAGACGGAAGAAGACCCCCGGAGCAGTGCAATAAACTATTTTTTCAAAAGTGTGGGTGTTTTTTTTTACTTTACATTTTACACCTTAGGTGAATGGGTAGGGGTACATCGTACCCCATACTCATTCACATAGGGTGGGGGGCCGGTATCTGGGGGCCCCCTTATTAAAGGGGGTTCCCAGATTCCGATAAGCCCCCGCCCGCAGACCCCGACAACCAACGGCCAGGGTTGTCGGGAAGAGGCCCTTGTCCTCATCAACATGGGGACAAGGTGCTTTGGGGTGGGGGGGCCGCACGGCCCCCCTTTCCCCAGGGCACCCCCCATGTTGAGGGCACGCGGCCTGGTACGGCTCAGGAGGGGGGGGGGCGCTCGTTCGTCCCCACCCCTTTCCTGGCCTGCCAGGCTGCGTGCTCGGATGAGGGTCTGACATGGATTTGGGGGGAACCCTCACGCCGTTTTTTCGGCGTGGGGATTCCCTTTAAATCCATGCCAGGTCACGGAGCTAGCGCGGCGGCATTTACTGCCTACGCTAGCTACGTAACCTGAAGTTACGTTCGAAATGAACGGACTGCTCCGTGTGTGGGCAAGTCCGTTCATTTTCAAAAGTCCCGCGGACTTTTGGCCGGCGGATTATCCGCTGGACAAGTCCGTGCGTGTGTGGGCAAGTCCACACCCTCGGAAAGTCCAGCGGACCTAGCCGGAAAGTCCAGCGGATTGTCCGCTGGACTTAGGTCCGCCGGCAAAAGTCCGTACGTGTGTACGAGGCATTAGATTTGCAAAGCTGCCACCTGGTTTTCCGTTTATACAGTTGTTCAGTTTTACCAGGTGGATATTCAGGCCTCCTTTGATACTAGTCTTGAGCGAAAGGTACTGCAAGCTGCTATGACATGGCTGATGCAGGACTGTTGGACCTGCAAGAAAAAATTGAGAATTTTCAGATCCAGAATAGACTGAGTACTTCCATTTGCCTTGGGGACGGTGAACAGGTTCTAGTTAAAACACTGAAATTGTTCCTTGTATAAAATTGGGGTTAATGACCCACTGTGTGAGAAGCTGGTGAATAGCAGTTAGTATATCTGCCTGTTTTGCAGGGAAGATGGAAAATTCAGAGCATGGGGAGGAGAGACTGAGTCTGGAACTCAAGTTTGTAGTCCCTGGAAATGAACTCTGGGCCCAGGAGGTCAGAGTCTTTTTGGGTAAGATAGCCAATAGACATCCCTCTACTCTGACAGGCAGGGGTGCCCTGTTTATTGGGAACAAAGACTTAGCTGGCTTGGAGGTCAACATCATCTGGCAGAAAAGGTCCTCCGGGCTTAGACTAATACCGCGTATACACAAGCGGATTTTCCTTCGGAAAAATCTTGGATGGTCTTTCCGACGGAATTCCGCCCAAGCTTGGCTTGCATACACACGGTCACACGAAAGTTTGCTGAACTTCCGGGCGTCAAGACGTGGTGACGTACAACACTACGATGAGCCGAGAAAATTAAGTTCAATGCTTCCGAGGATGCATCAAATTGTTTCCGAGCATGCGTAGGAATTTTGCGCGTCAGAATTGCTACAGACAATTGGAATTTCCGATCTGAGCTTTTTCCGACCGAAAAATTGAGAACCAGCTCTCAATCTTTTGCTGGCGGAAATTCGGCCAGCAAAAGTCTGATGGAGCATATACACGGTCACATTTTCAAACCAAAAGCTCTCATAGGTCTTTTGCTGGCCGAATTTCCGATCGTGTGTACGCAGCATTAGGGATTAAAAAGGGAGAAAATTGGTGTACTGGGGGAATAAATGACACAACTGTGAGATAAAAGTCCTTAGGATGGCAATGTTGTAAAGTCCATGTTGGTTGTCCACATCGGTAATAGTGGAACCGTACTCAGCGGCAGCTCTGTCCCAAGATTGAGAAGCAAATCTAGAAGGTAAACACAAAAGGTAGGGGGGGGGCTGCCACGCATAGCAATTGGTAAAAGGTTTAATGATACAAAAGGTATGCATTCACAGGAAGCTAATAAAAAATTGCTTATTGCATATAATGAGCCATAGTCTGTTATCCGGTCCAGGTCCGCTAGATAGAGAAAGCTGCAGAACCTTCTGATCAGCTGCGTCGGAGCTTCCTGATCTTAAGAGGGGCAGAAATATTTTTCAGGGTATGGACACTTTTTGTACAAGATGGCTCTTACAACAAGTGAACCGGCAAGGTCTTGGTTTGTTTTGGCATTTTTAAAGACCCAAGCATGGCTGCTTCATTGGCAAGTATGAGCTTACCTTAATTTTTAATGAGATTTCAGCAGGAGACATGTCATCCAGATCTGATCCCTCAGACACAAAGGGGGGGATTTTCCTCGCCGATCTCCTCAGGCAGTGCAGTGCAAGTCAGATCTAACTTGGTAGGAGAGACTGAAGGGCTTGTTTGTGACCCCTGCAATATACATCCTTCCATAGAACCGAGAACCTGCCCATAAAGTCAGACAGAGTGACTGAAAACTCCTCCCTAGATAGGTTGAAGGAGGGTTATGCACCCAAGGGAGTAGTGGAGTTCTCAAAAGAAGGCAGATGATCAGACTGAAGACAGCGGTCAGAAGAGAGAGTACTATGGGCCTTCAGAGAGACAGTAAAACCCCAGATTATGTCTAATATTTGGAAAAAGATATTGGGGACAAGCTCATCTTAGCTTCGCCTTTCCCAATGGACATAACCCCGAAGGGTTTAAATATAAGCTGGCGTGGTGCTAAATTCTTGGAAAATTATTCCATAATGAGACACCAAAAAGTGCCGAGATACCTATGTAAACTCTCAAACAGAAGAAAAAAAAAACATGAAACTAATACACAAAGAGATTTTAAACATAATATGTAAGAATATGTCCAGTATTATAAATGTGATATCAGTTCATATCAGCCCCAATGGGCAGTGCATCCAAAATACAGTGCTGTGTGGACCACACAAAAGGAAAGTTCTTAATAATGTGCTGTAATAGTTCTCCAAATAAAGTGCTAATTAAATTTCATGCAATCCAGTGTTCAATCCAAGTGCTCCAACACTGTGCGCAATGGCTGCTCACCTTAAGATTCAATGTAACAAGCTTCAATTGAATCAATGATTGCCATATGGTACATATCACTGAGTGGTTGATGGTACTCAAATGGCCAGCACATGGAACAGAAATGAAAATCAACATTGTGTAATAATAATACAAGTTTATTTACAAAACGTGCAGACTTACACTTAAAATCGCAATGGGCATCAAACGAATGAGACCACAAGGTCACACACTAGAAAGACGCTGACAAATCCGATCTGCCGGTTTTGGCTGCAACAGGAAGAAGAGACATTACCCGGCTTTCCCGATGCGTTGCGTCACTGACGCGTGACTGTCTCAGGGTTGCCTCAAGGGGAGTTCCGTATGGGACTCCGGTGTGTTGTTGCTTCAGCAGATGTGTTGAGCATGTTATGGACCTGTTCACAAATTGCCATCTTCTGGAATAATTTATAAGAATATGAATACCGCTCTAAGTCTGGAGGCAAAGTGATGTCCACCCTGATTCGGTACAGCTGGTGCAGGCTCTGCTCACAACAGAGAGGAAAAAGAGAAATCTGGATGGCCGCACTTCAGCAAAAACGTCTTTATTAGGCGAAAGATAAAATCTAAAGTAGTGACATCTCATGCGATACAGCAAAACACCAACAGTAGCTCACGCGTTTTACGCCTCAAAGGCGCTTAGTCATAGCTATGACTAAGCGCCTTTGAGGCGTGAAACGCGTGAGCTACTGTTGCTGTTTTGCTGTATCGCATGAGATGTCACTACTTTAGATTTTATCTTTCGCCTAATAAAGAAGTTTTTGCTGAAGTGCGGCCATCCAGATTTCTCTTTTTCTTCTGGAATAATTTGTTCAACGTACTAGAAAGTCACTTGGGCCTTCAGGCCCAAAAGACCCCTGAAGTTTTTCTCTTGGGCATTCTGAACTAATTTGTTACTTATAACTATACTTGCACTATGCTCAAACTCATTCTTTTTCAAGCCAGGAAGACTATTCTAAACTGGAAAAATTCTGTTCACCAAAATCTACAAATAGTTCATTGTTAAGTGAATTTAGAACTTTCAAAATGTATGAAGGTGGGGTCTGCACTAAAAAGAAATTCTAAGATATGAAAACCCTGCATAGACATGTCTACAATCCAACTGTCTAACTCTATACCATTATGATTGTATGTATATATCTGTCCTCTACTTTAGTACAATGTTACTTTATTTTACCTTTCCTTTTGCTGAAGGGAGAGAGCTGTGTGTGTATGCTGCGTATACAGTGGTGTGAAAAAGTGTTTGCCCCTTCCTCATTTCCTGTTCCTTTGCATGTTTGTCACACTTAAGTGTTTCGGAACATCAAACCAATTTAAACAATAGTCAAGGACAACACAAGTAAACACAAAATGCAATTTGTAAATGAAGGTGTTTATTATTAAAGGTGAAAAAAAAATCCAAACCATCATGGCCCTGTGTGAAAAAGTGATTGCCCCCCCTTGTTAAAACATACTATAACTGTGGTTGTCCACACCTGAGTTCAATTTCTCTAGCCACACCCAGGCCTGATTATTGCCACACCTGTTCACAATCAAGGCATCACTTAAATAGGAGCTGCTTGACACAGTAAGGTCCACCAGAAGATCCTTAAAAGCTACACATCATGCCGAGACCCAAAGAAATTCAGGAACAATTGAGAAAGGAAGTAATTGAGATCTATCAGTCTGGAAAGGGTTATAAAGCCATTTCCAAAGCTTTGGGAATCCAGCGAACCACAGTGAGAGCCATTATCCACAAATGGCGAAGACATGGAACAGTGGTGAACCTTCCCAGGAGAGGCCGGCCGCCCAAAATTACCCCAAGAGCGCAGCGACGACTCATCCAAGAGGTCACAAAAGACCCCACAACAACGTCCAAGGAACTGCAGGCCTCACTTGCCTCAGTTAAGGTCAGCGTTCATGCCTCCACCATCAGGAAAAGACTGGGCAAAAATGGCCTGCATGGCAGAGTTCCAAGGAGAAAACCACTGCTGAGCAAAAAGAACATCAAAGCTCGTCTCAATTTCTCCACAACACATCTTGATGATCCCCAAGACTTTTGGGACAACATTCTGTGGACCGATGAGACAAAAGTGGAACTCTTTGGAAGGTGTGTGTCCAAGTATATCTGGCGTAGAAGGAACACTGCATTTCAGAAAAAGAACATTATACCAACAGTAAAATATGGTGGTGGTAGTGTGATGGTCTGGGGCTGTTTTGCTGCTTCAGGACCTGGAAGACTTGCCGTGATAAAAGGAACTATGAATTCTGCTGTCTACCAAGAGATCCTGAAGGAGAATGTCCGACCATCTGTTCGTGTACTCAAGCTGAAACGAACTTGGGTTCTGCAGCAGGACAATGATCCTAAACACACCAGCAAGTCCACCACCGAATGGCTGAAGAAAAACAAAATGAAGACTTTGGAGTGGCCTAGCCAAAGTCCTGACCTGAATCCTATTGAGATGTTGTGGTATGACCTTAAAAAGGCCGTTCATGCTCGAAAACCCTCTAATGTAACTGAATTAGGACAATTCTGCAAAGATGAGTGGGCCAAAATTCCTCCAGGATGCTGTAAAAGCCTCATTGCACGTTATCGCAAACGCTTGGTTGCAGTTGTTGCTGCTAAGGGTGGCCCAACCAGTTATTAGGTTTAGGGGGCAATCACTTTTTCACACAGGGCCATGATGGTTTGGATTTTTTTTCACCTTTAATAATAAACACCTTCATTTACAAATTGCATTTTGTGTTTACTTGTGTTGTCCTTGACTATTGTTTAAATTGGTTTGATGTTCCGAAACACTTAAGTGTGACAAACATGCAAAGGAACAGGAAATGAGGAAGGGGGCAAACACTTTTTCACACCACTGTATGTCAGTGTGTGACTGTTAAGCCGGCATAAATGGTTTGAATCTCTGGCAGTTAAGCAGGGCCCAGCCGAGTTTTGAACCATCTATAAGCAGGCTCACTGTACCCAAGTCAATCCATCGATCAAATTGGGTACAACCAGCATGTCAGATTTCTAGCATGCAATTATTGCCTGAGGTTATGGCCACTAGCAGGAATGTTTCCCCGTTTCTCCATGCCCCCTCCCCTGGGAGAACACCATAGTTCTGTGGGAGGGATTCCCCCATCAACACTGAGTTGATGGGGGAATCCAGTGATTTTCTTTCCCGAACCATAGGTGTGCGCAGCCTATTGTATTTGGGTGTGCACCCCGAAGCTCAAACACACATGAACGCCACCTGCTGTCACAGGGAGGAGGCTCTGATGGTGGGAGACAGTTGATTGGGAGCCTATTACCTTACATCCTAAGTATAGGTGTAACGTGTTCCTACAGTTGAATCTAGCCTTTAATATAATGGGGGCATTTACACTGGCCACCGGCACCCCAACCATCTACCTGGTGCACCCCTGGATAATACTAATGCACATGGGGTGATTAGGGTGTGCCCAGGCAAACCTGGCACACCCTGTGCGCACGCCTATGCCTGCAACCAAGGGTTCCCAATTTATGGCCTGCCTTAGTGCAATGTTTTATATTTGCTATTTAGGTTCTGCACAGCCTTGATGTACGTGTGTAGACACAATCGTTGTGCATGTAGTTTTATTTATGGGACAATTATAGAGAGAAAAAATGATAAACAAACACCTCTTAAGCCCCATTCACACCTGAGCGACTTGGAATTAAAGGCAGAATCCTGTGATTCTGCCAGCGCGTGTTATGGTGCCATTCATTCTAAAAACACCCCAAACATGGCAAAAAATCTTGTCACCCAAAAAGGTGCAGGAGCTTCTTTGGCACATTCAAGTGAAAATTGCTAAAAAATGTAAGCAGGAACAAACGTGTGTTCCTGCTATGCAAAGTGTGAATTGGGCCTAAACAAAAGGAAAAAAAACCCTCATAAAAGATTACTAATAAATATATATAATATATATAATAAGATTATATAATAATATATATATATATAAATATATATATATACACACCACACATATATATATATATATATATATATATATATATATATATACATATATGCACATACATACATACACACACACACACACACACACACACACACACAGGTCCATATATATTTGAGGGTATATACATCTAAATTGGAGGAGGCGTTTAGCTCTTAAGTTTAGCCCCCCATTTTCAAGGGACCAAAAGTAATTGGACAGTGCTGTTTCCTGGCTTCATCAATTAAGCAGGTAAAAGGTCTGAAAGAACAAAACTAATGTAGCCACCATCTAATGACGGATGAGCTGCAATATATTACATTTTTGTTCTTGGGTACTATAAGGCTGAATTTACACATTGGAGGTGCATTAACATGTGTTGCAACGCTCATTAAACTGCACTGGAGTGGGCTGCTAGTGCAACAAAATAAGATTTTTCTTTTTATTAGCTTAGCACACCAGAACTCATGGCATGGACTTTGTGAAGTAGCACAGGTCAGGTGCCTTTCCTGCTACTGTAGAGCATGTTTGAGGTCACATTCACAATGAAAGGCATCACAATGTATTGCACTTGACATGCATTGTGGTAACGTGCATAACCACAAAGCCATAGGCTGAATGATCCCTAAAATAGCGTGTAAAAGAAAGCATGTAAAATGTGAAAATCACATTCAAATTTACTTTAACCTCTTCATGACCAAAGGTTATCAAAGCCCAAATGCCAAGACTAAGGCCCCTTTCACACATGCGGACCGTATGTCCGTATTTCATCCATCCGTTTTGGGATGAAATACGGACCTACATGCATGTCTTTAGGATAGCGGGTGTCAGCGGATGAGCATCCGCTGACACCCGATATCGTCCGCCTCCGCTGTGGTCCGATTCTGCAGACGGAGAAAAACCCTATTTTTTCATCCGTCTGCAGAGCGGATCGGATGAACACGGACAGACGGTCCGTGTTCATCCGATCCCCCATAGGGGAGAGCGGAGATCTGACAGGGCGGTCCCTGCACAGCGTGCAGGGACCGCCCTGTCATCCGCCGGCTCGGCGGGGATCAGCTGAGCGATCCACGCTGAGCAGCGGATCTTCACGGGGCGGATCAATACGGATCCGTCCCGTGTGAAAGGGGCCTTAAAAAGCTTTAGTAAACAGTGCAGCGATCTGTTGTTCATACTGAGTATGAACAACGATCGCTCTCCTCACCCAGGTAGTAAATGTATTTTATTGGGATTTTATGTGATAGACACATAATTGTGAAGTGGAAGGAAAATGATAAATGGTTTTCAATTTTTTTTTTACAAATAAATATCTGAAAAGTGTGGCATGCATTTTTATTCAGCCCCCTTTACTCTGAAACCCCTAACTAAAATCTAGTGGAACCAATTGCCTTCAGAAGTCACCTAAATAGTAAATAGAGTCCACCTGTGTTTAATTTATATTAATCTCTGTATAAATACAGCTGTTCTGTGAAGCCCTCAGAGGTTTGATAGAGAACCTTAGTAAACACACAGCATCACGAAGGCCAAGGAACACACGAAATGTCAGGGATAAAGTTGTGGAGAAGTTTAAAGCAGGGTTAGGTTATAAAAAAATATCCCAAGCTTTGAACATCTCACAGGGCACTGTTGAATCCATCATCCAAAAATGGGAGGAGTATTGCATAGCTGCAAACCTACCAAGACATGGCCGTCCAGCTAAACTGACAGGCAGGGCAAGGAGAGCATTAATCAGAGAAGCAGCCAAGAGGCCCATGGTAACTCTGAAAAAGATGCAGAGATTCACAGCCGAGGTGGGAGAATCTGTCCACAGGACAACTATTAGTCGTGCACTTCACAAATCTGACCTTTATGGACGAGTGGAAACAAAAAAAAACCATTGTTGAAAGAAAGCCATAAGAAGTCCCAATTGCAGTTTGCAAGAAGCCATATGGGGACACGGGAAACATATGGAAGAAGGAGCTCTGGTCAGATGAGACCAAAATTGAACTTTTTGGTCTAAAAGCAAAACACTATGTGTGGAGGAAAACGAAAGCCTCATACACACGATCGGATTTTCGGCAGGGAATTGTGTGATGACAGACTGTTAGCCTAAAATCCGACCGTTAGTACGCTCATTCAGACAATTGTTGTCCAACTTTCCGCCAACAAATGTCAGATGGCAGACTAGTAAATTTAGTCAGTCACACAAAAGTCCAAAGTACAAACACACATGCTCGGAATCAATGCTCAAACATGACATTAACAGAAGGTGCACAAAGGGTGGCGCTCAAGAGCTGAAATTCCACGTAGCACGTCACTGTTTGCTGGCCAACAATTGTGTGCCATTAGTATGCAAGACAAGTTCCTGGCACACGCCCTTCAAACAAAAGTCTGACGCTCTGTTGGCTAACAATCTGATCGCGTGTACGAGGCTTTACACTGCACATCCCTGAAAACACCACCCCCACTGTGAAACATGGTGGTGGCAGCATCATGTTGTGGAAATGCTTTTCTTCAGCAGGGACAGGGAAGCTGGTCAGAGTTGATGGGAAGAAGGATGGAGCCAAATACAGGGCAATCTTAAAAGAAAACCTGTTAGAGTCTACAAAAGACATGAGACTGTGGTGGAGGTTCACCTTCCAGCAGGACAACAACCCTAAACATACAGCCAGAGCGACAATGGAATGGTTTATATCAGGGGTGTCAAACTCAATTTCATCGTGGGCCGCATCAGCATTACGATTGTCCTCAAAAGGGCCGGTTGTATCTGTAAGATTAGATGTCCAGCACATCCCCTCCTCTTACATTAGATGTCAAGAGCCACCCCACCATCAGAAGTCGAGTCCCCTACTCTCCCTTACATCACAGTGCACCCCCTTTCCTTATGCTGCTGCTGGGAAGAAGCTAGATGCATTGCTTGAAAGCAGAAAGTAGGGGTCTGGAGGAGGACCAGAGGAGGGCTGGAGCTCTCCTGCAGCTGCAGGAGAGGTGCGAGGGCCACATGAGATGGCCTGGAGGGCCGGATTTGGCCCGTGGGCCTTGTGTTTGACACCTGTTGTTTAGATGAAAACATATTCATGTGTTCGAATGGCCCAGTCAAAGTCCAGACCTAAATCCAATTGAGAATCTGTGGCAAGACTTGAAAATTGCTGTTCACAGACGCTCTCCATCCAATCAGACAGAGCTTGAGCTATTATGCAAGGAAGAATGGGCAAAAATGTCACTCTCATATATATATATATATATATATATATATATATATATATATATATATATATATATATATATATATATATATATATATATATACACACACACACACACACACACACACATATACATATATATATATATATATATATATATATATATATATATATATATATATATATATATATATATATACATATATATATATATATATATATATATATATATATATATATATATATATATATATATATAGGGTGGGCCCACTCGGATGTCAGCGGATAGACCTCTATGGAGCATCCTTTCAGGTCTGCCTGAAAAACAGACAGACAGATCTGAACGGATCGGCCATGTGAAAGAGGCCCAATTATAACCAAAAAATGGTTGTATTTTTTTAAAGACATACAAGGCTTTTTTGTACTCGGTTTTATTAAATAATGATATCATGAAGGGCAAAAATGTTAAATTAATTTTAGGTTATTTTTTACAAAACCTGTGTGCACATCAATAGAGTGACACAAGGCCATCCGCAGACATTTGTTTGTAACCAAACATCTCCAGTCTCACATGAGCACTAGGTTTGGTATTCATGATACCACTTTGATTGCTACCTGATCATTAGTCTGAAACCTAAGGTTGACATGAACAGTGCAGTCTCAAAACTACACACCCCTGCTACACAAATGATATGGCAAACAACATTCTGACAGAACAGGAAACGCCTGAAAACTTTAATCTACGGATTATAAGTGTGTGGGGATTAAGGTAAACAGCACAGTAATAATTTTAAATATGTGCTCACTATCCACACACTGTACTCAAAAAGACCCAAGGGTACTTGATCTGTTTATAGTCAGTACACACTGGCTGTTCTGCATCTGCTGAACATATCCATTTCTGTGTATTCGGTGGGGGGAATTTATCATAACTGGAGCAACCAGAATCAGGAGTAGCTGTGCATGGCACCAATCTGCTTCTGTCTTCAGCTTTGAAAATGATTTGGCCGATTGGTTGCTATGCACAGCTACTCCAGATTCTGGCTGCTCCAGTTTTGATAAATTCTTCTCAGTGTCTATGTGTTGCCTCCCGAAGAAGGTGACTATGCTCACCTGTGTATGCCCTGTGCTTGGTGTACACACCATTCACTGTCTGTCTGCGCCAAAGACAAAAGGACACTTTTGAACATAAAAATTACTGAGAAGACAAAGAAATCCAATTCGATTTAACAGTAGTTCCCCCAGGAACCTTCCATGATGACATTCTTAATCTGAAAGTTCCCAGCTACCCAATGGGACACAAAACAGCAAGTATAAACACACTTGGGAACTTGAAATCCGAGATTCAACATGCAACATACTGTACTGTACATACTGTACATAATACATAGGAAAAAAAAAATGGACAATACTTGGGATCCGGTGCTCTGATCAGCCACTGATCGACAAAAATCTTGCAGCATGTTCCCTAATTAGAAGTAGAAACAAATGACTTCTGTCAACCAACGGCGCTCACACACTGATCAAAGTTTTGCTGCTGAACCAGCCAAACTTCCATCAGTCTATGGCCAGCTTAACTTCTTCCACATAGGAATTGAAACAGCTCACTAAACTCACAAAACTTGCTGAAAGCTGAACCTGCCCAGCCTAAAGCAAAATGGTGGAGGGGCGGGACTTTTGTCATTCTCGGTGAACGTCATGTGATGTCCTCCCAGAACACAGGGCTGCGCAATCTGTCACTGGCTGTATCCACTGGACACAGCTGATAACTGATCACTATACAAGCCCGCTGCTGGTACCATGTGATCGCTGTGACCAATCACAGCAGATCTCATGACAATTGTAAACAATGGATGGATTCCTTTCCTGCCATTTATTGTATACATTTGTGATGCTAGCTATGTTTGGTCACAGTGATCACATGGTACAGACAGGGCCAATCACAGCCTATCTGTACCATGTGATTAGCTTTGGCCAATCACAGTTAATCACAACAAAAGACACTGAATGAATCAGTTTCATTCAGTAAAAATGGTTGCTTATACCACTGAAATTCACTGGTATAAGCAATCATAATAATAATAAAAAAGAAAATACTGATTACTTCCCCAGAGTAGTACAGTGTTACTATGGTATAATAACAATGTACTTCCAAAAAAAATTTGTCAAAAAGCTTGCCATGCCTCTTACTAAACAGATTGGACTGTCTACTTTGCAAAAAGGGGTCATTTGGGGGTATATGTACTGTCCTGCCATTTTGGGCCTCAAGAAATGAGACAGGCTTTCAGTACATCAGGATTGTTCAACTTTAAAAAATGCAGTATATACCACAATTTATGGACTGTATAACCTTCCTACAGACTAAATAATATACACCGATTTGGGTTATTTTCACCAAAAGAAATGTAGCAGTATACATTTTGACCTAAAAATTTATGACAAAAGAATATTACATTTGCAAAATTTTATAACAGAAACAAAGACAAGCTCATTTTTTTTAGTTTATTTAGCAAAAAAACAAAATCCCAGCGGTGAGTAAATACCACCAAAAAAAAGCTCTACATGTGTGTAGAAAATTCAAAAAATTTCTTACGGGTAGTTTTGCATGACCGCGCAATTGTCATTCAAAGCGCGACAGCGCTAAAAATTGGCCTGGGCAGAAAGGGGGTGAAAGTACCCAGTATTAAAGCAGTTAATAGCTTAGGAATTAGCCCCTGATCACATCGGGGCGATTTGACATGCCAAAATCGCAGCCTACTGCCGACAACAGCATCGTCCGAATTGGTGTGGCGACGCACAGATTTCCAAAAGTAGTTCTTGCACTACTTTTGGCGACTTCGGGGGCGATTTCAATAGACATCTGAGCATGAACCTGCACAGATGTCTTTCAAATCACCTCCGAACTCGCAATGAAATGCGGGTTTGAAATAGTGAGAGTTTAGGTGAACTCGCAGGATTTCAAACCCGCCTCCAATGTGAACGTACCCTGAATAAGAGATTGCTTACATAGTTAAAATCAGCAGGCTTATTAACCTCCACTACTAGGGATGGGCCGAACACCCCCGGGTTCGGTTCGCACCAGAACCTTCGAACGGACCGAAAGTTTGTGCGAATTTTCAAACCCTATTCGTTACAATGGACGCGAACGTTCGAAATCAAAAGTGCTAAATTATAACGGCCAATATGCATGTTAATGTCATAAAACAGGTTTGGGGACCCGGGTCCTGCCCCAGTGGACATATATTAATGCAAAAAGAAGTTTTAAAAACTAACCTTTTTTCGGGAGCAGTCATTTTAATGATGCATAAAGTGAAAAAAATGCTTGGCCAATCATCAGCCAGCAATGCACTGCAACTGGCGCAATGCATTGCGGGCCGCTCGCATCACACGAATGTGATGCGAACGGCCCAAATAGTTCTGGGCTCGCCGAGCGGGCGAACGCCCGGTGCTCAATTCGAACGTGGGTTCGAATCGAACACCGGGCCCATCCCTATCCACTACTATTCCTGAAAAAGTCAGCAACATTTCCAATACAATGTTGGCATGAAAAATGTGTAATAATGTATAAATAAGTATGTAGTAGCATGTACAAGCATAGGGATCAAAAAAAGAACCGTTTTCCAGTAAGGATAGTTGCTATAGAATTCTACAGTGAACTGGTTTTACCATTTGATTCAGGCGCTTGCCGAGCACTTCCTAAATAACCCAATAAATAGTGATCTGAACCACATGGCTCAGTTCAAATGTATGCAGTCAAAGGGCAAGAGTTCTGTGCAACATTCAGACTGCGTTCACCTATGTGTTATGTTGCTCCCTTGGTGGCCCCCCCAACCAGGGGAAAAAAAGTCAGCAGATTGCTTCCATGACCACACAGGAAGTGGATGCTCTTCTACACTCTGTGCCATGTGAATGTAGTAGACAGCAAAGGAAAATCGCCGCTCCAAGTGAGAAACTCCAAGCACAATGAATAATGTGAGACTCCTCACGTGGGTGCAACCCCCGACTCGCCTGCCTCAGAAGACTGAATAAGGAAAGTAATTGGCTGCACACCGACGTTCTTGAAGTCCATTTATTGAATGTTCCATACAAACAAACAATGACACACACCATGGTTGCAGTAGCCGGAACAGAGGTGGACTAGTTTCGCACAGCTACACTGTGCTTACTCATCACCACATGAATGTAGACTAAAGGCCTGTATACACAAGGAGAATATCGGACAAAAAAAAAATGCATTTGGAGCAATCGTCCTATAATCTATTGGGTAGTACACAGCTTTCGAACAGTTCATGCAAAAATATCCAAAAGGGACAAACGCGAAAAATGTTCTCGTATGAGAACAGAACAAACTATTTTCACGTAATTAGTCGAATATTTATACGAAAATAATTGTATGACCAAGAGCACGCATGCTCGGGAACAAAAGAATACATTACATCACTTCCGAAGTTGTATTCGATTCTACGAGAATGTTCGTAACCTATGGGTTTTTGATATGAAACTAGCATGCAAAAAAAAATAAAAAAATGGACATTCATTAGTCCGATAGTCTCATTGTGTGTACTAGGCTTAAGTGGGAACCTCACTGGTTCTCATCCTGGGTGTCATTGAGGAAGATGAACTAGAAAAATCACTGAAAATATGACACTTGCCCAAAATCAAGCTAAAACAGACATGATCCCTTTATCTCCTCCCAGAGCTTTCATGCCATTCATGTGTGATAATCCCTTCACAATACAAAAGCTTGGTACAGAAGAGTCTAGAAGGGCTGACAGACTGTCAAAAATTAACCTGAATACATACAGTACATACATTCGTGCTTGTAAGTGGAGACATCCATATTTTATAGTTTTTACAAGTGTATTAGAAACCTATTCTGTAGCTCTGAAACCTGCCACATCTCTTTATATTTTTGAATTGTTCCACTGGAATGCTTGTATATCGGTTGCAATGGGGCTTATTATTCATGCCTCAAACCTGGAGAAAGGAAGAGGAGTACAAAGCTAGAGATATTGTTCACAGTAACAAATCAAAATATTTTTTTTTTCTTTTTACTAAAACGAATAAGGAAATATAGTTTCTATTCATAATAAATCCAGTTGAGTAATCTTTTCTCATTCTACATTCAGATCCAATGTATTGTAGAAAAGTATTGCAAACCAGATTTCTGTCCCTATTTTGTATGCAAAAGTGGCTCAGGCAGTACTGAAGTCTGTGTATTGGCATGACAGCCAGGCAACTAGCATTTTCAGTAGAAGTCAACAGTGGCAACCTCCAACTATAAAACAGAACTGCAAAAATAAATGAGTTATAATAAATCAATAACCTACTTAGTACTTCAATAAAAATAAGTATATTTTCTTTAATATGAAATGGTCAGCGCCTCTGAGCTGTATAACCTGTTTGTTAATTCCACAGGTTAATTGCCGTATATGCTAGCCTGGGAAAAAGATTAAGGCTGGGTTCACATATATGCAAATTGGATGTGTTTTTAATGGCATTCAATTTGCATAACATGTGAATGTGACCGGCTTTCAATGGAGCCGGTCCACACATGTGCAGGGCGGCCGCGGTGTGGTTTTGAAAAGGGTCCAATGCGTTTTTGGGTGCAGTTCAGGTGCGAATTCAGGGAACTATTCGCACTTCAACCAATGAACAGAAATGCACCGGACGGCCAGCCGCATACATGTGAACCCAGCCCTAGGATGGAGATTGATAAAGAAGATATCATAGAATGGAGATATTGGTCAATAAGGACATACAATGGCACTATGAATGTCTCACTGGTAGAGGCGAGTTTTAAAAGTTGTATCTCACTGGTACTTTGTACCAGAACATCTCTCCAGAATGTACCCAGATTCCTCAGCACTCTGTTTTCAGGGCTGCGGACAAGTGGATTTGGTGTTCCACATCCACACATAGTGGTCTTGTTGTAAAGCCAAGCATTTCTAGATACGAGTTCATGCCCTCATATACTCAGTCACAATAGTAAATATTAATAAGGACCCCAGAATAGCCTTATTCAATGAACCTGTGGAGGGGCGCATAGACACAACCAGACTCTAATTTACTTTATGTACCTACCCTGTTTCCCCTAAAATAAGACCTAGCGTGATTGCCGGTAATGGCTGCAATATAAGCCCTACCCACCAAATAAGCCCTACCCTGTTTCCCCGAAAATAAGCCCTACCCTGAAAACAAGACCTACAAGGACTTTTACTAGGGCTTATTTGTGGGGTAGGGCTTATATTGCAGCCAACACCGACAATCACGCTAGGTCTTATTTTCGGGGAAACAGGGTAGTAGTTAATATAGCCATTTTAACTGCTTGGAAAAAGCCACTGGTTGACATGGCGGTGATGAAGTGCAAGCTCACTTGGATCATGACTAATGAAAAGCTGGTCAGCATACTTTAAGATACTTCTCCACAGTTTGAAAGAGTTTGGAATCCATGGATACAATAGCTTCAATCTTCTTTGTGATGGCTACTGTGCTGGCCAGATGGGGGGGGGGGAGAGCTGTGACCCTTTTCTCTTTCTCGTGCTTTTTTCCTTCCCTCATTGATGCCTCAACATGCCATTAATGCAGTGCCGATCCTGACCTCCCTGGGGCCCTAAGCAAAATTCTGCTAAGGGGCCCTCTACTTGACCCGTGATGCCGTGAGCTATGTAAACTATTTGCCATTGCCACACAGTCACACCTGACACTTCAGTGCTCCCAAAACAATCCTCCCTCCTTTAAACAAAACAGTCAAAGAATAAGTACAACAATATAGAACAGAATGAGGTCACCAGAGAGCCCCCCTTACATCAGGGTCCTCAGAGAGCCCCCCTTACACAAGGGTCCCCAGACAGCCCCCCTTAAATCAGTGTCCTCAGAGAGTCTCCCCCTACATTAGGGTCCCCAGAGAGCCTCCCCTTACATTAGGGTCCCCAGAGAGCCTCCCCTTACATCAGGGTCCCTAGAGAGCCTCCCCCTACATTAGGGTCCCCAGAGATCCCCCCTTACATTAGGGTCCCCAGAGAGCCTCCCCCTACATTAGGGTCCCCAGAGAGCCCCCCTTACATCAGGGTCCCCAGAGAGCCTCCCCCTACATTAGGGTCCCCAGAGAGCCTGCCCTTACATTAGGGTCCCCAGAGAGCCTCCCCTTACATCAGGGTCCCTAGAGAGCCTCCCCCTACATTAGGGTCCCCAGAGATCCCCCCTTACATTAGGGTCCCCAGAGAGCCTCCCCCTACATTAGGGTCCCCAGAGAGCCCCCCTTACATCAGGGTCCCCAGAGAGCCTCCCCCTACATTAGGGTCCCCAGAGAGCCTCCCCCTACATTAGGGTCCCCAGAGAGCCTCCCCCTACATTAGGGTCCCCAGAGAGCCTCCCCCTACGTTAGGGTCCCCAGAGAGCCTCCCCCTACGTTAGGGTACACAGAGAGCTTCCCCCTACGTTAGGGTCCACAGAGAGCCTCCCCTTACATCAGGGTCCCCAGAGAGCCTCCCCTTACATCAGGGTCCCCAGAGAGCCCCCCCTTACATCAGGGTCCCCAGAGAGCCCCCCCTTACATCAGGGTCCCCAGAGAGCCCCCCCCTTACATCAGGGTCCCCAGAGAGCCCCCCCCTTACATCAGGGTCCCCAGAGAGCCTCCCCCTACATTAGGGCCCCTAGAGAGCCCCCCCTTACATCAGGGTCCCCAGAGAGCCTCCCCCTACATTGAGTTTCACAGAGAGCCTCCCCTTACATCAGAGTCCCCAGAGAGCCTCCCCTTACATCAGAGTTCCCAGAAAGACCCTCCTTACATCAGGGTCCCCAGAGAGCCCCCTTACATCAGTGTCCTCAGAGAGCCCCTCCTTACATCAGGGTCCCCAGTGAGCCTCCCTACTTACATCAGGGTTCCCAGAGGGTATCCCCTTACATCAGGGTCCTCAGAGAGCCTCCACTTACACCAGGGTCCCCAGAGAGCCTCCCCTTATACCAGGCTCCCCAGAGAGCCCCTCCTTACATCAGGGTCCTCAGAGAGCCCCTTCTTACATCAGGGTCCCCAGAGAGCCCCCCCTTACACCAGGGTCCCCAGAGAGCCCCCCTTACACCAGGGTCCCAAGAGAGCCTCCCCTTACATTAGTGTCCCAAGAGAGCCTTCCCTCTTAAATTAGTGTCCCCAGAGAGCCCCTCCTTACACAGGGTCCCCAGAGAGCCCCCCCTCTGACATTAGTGTCCCCAGGGGGCCCCCTCTTACATCATTGTCCCCAGAGGGCCCTGTCTTTACATCAGTGTCCCCAGAGGGCCCCGTCCTTACATCAGATTCCCCAGAGGGCCCCGTCCTTACATTAGTGTCCCCAGAGAGCCCCGTTCCTTACATTAGTGTCCCCAGAAAGTCCACCCCTCTTACATTTGGGCCCCCAAACAGCTGACTCCCCCCCTTGCAGAGGTTCCCCTGAATCTGGCTGGTGGAGGTGGGAGGCGGCGATCGGCAGCTATATGGTGTCCACAGACAGGGGGATCTCCCTGGGGCTAGTAGTTCTATCTCCGAATGTATACAGCGGAGAGGGGAGGGGCCTCTGACCCGGGCATCAGCAACAGTGTTCAAGCAGAGTGAAAGTGAAACTGATACCTGCCCGGGTCAGAGGCCCCTCCCTTCTCCTCTCCACTGTATACACTGAGAGTACTACAAACCCCAGGGAGATCCCGCCGCCCACTCAGGCACCATAGAGCTGCCGATCGCTGCCTTCCACCTCCTCCCACCTCTCCTCGCTGCACTCTAAACGGCCAGCCAGAGGTGCAGGGGGGATGCTGGGTCTTGGGGGCCCCCCCACAGCGGCGGGGCCCTAAGCAGCTTGCATAGTGTGCCTATAGGGCCGATCGGCTCTGCATTAATGTGATGCCAACCACCCATTATACTGGTGGTTTTTTGCTTAGTTATGTTTTTTGCTCCTTAGTGGGCACTTGGCACTTTCTTTTTGGTATTCACTGCCTTTAATTAGAGAGCCCACAATTTGTCAGTTCCCTCTATTATATGCAATGCTATTCTTTAACCATGTTTTGACACATGTCATTTTGCAATTACATATTACTATTGCTGCTCCTATTTATTTGTTGGCAATACACTCCTGCCTGAATTGCGGACTAATTTCCCTTTCCGCTTCACAAATGACAAATGTGCTAGCCCTGGCATTTGTACACTTTTTTGCAAAAGAATCTTCAATACAAATTATAGAAACCGAAATGGTCAGCGTCTGGATATGCTTTGGAGTGTCCCCAGAGTTTTGACCATTTGAAAAAAACAAACCAAAAAAAAAATTATTCTAAAACACGAATGCGGCATTTGTAAACACGGAAAAACTTTGTGAAAAACGTGGGTTACTATCTGTCATGGAGAGGTTGCAAAACGTCCCGTGTACATTAAGCCTAAGTAAGTGGACTGGGAAAACAGGTCTGGAAGAGTACAAATGGAGTTAAGGTTTTATAGCGCCCAGCTACAGCGCAAAGCACAGGGCAGAGACCTAGAGTTTCTAGCTTCAGAGATAATAAAAGAGGGGTGGCATTCACAAACTCTACACTACTTTATACATTTTATTTTAAACTGACATAACCCGTCATTATCTATTAAAGGTAAACTGACTCATGAATCCAGGTTAAATGCGTCACTTGCTATTACAACCTGTTTAACACCATACCTACAACCTGTTAACCTAATTATTGTTCATTTTTTAATAAGTGATACACTCCTTACTTAATTGCAATCCATACAAATCTCTGTTTACGATATCTATATACTCTGCACGCAGATGAAAAATGTGTCAACGTGTTTGTCATGTTTTATGGTATTAATAAGAAACATAAATTTGGCTGTTCCTGAACAAAAAGGGCCAAACCAAGCTTCCTGACCAACAAGATCTAGCCAACAATAACTAAAAAAGGCAGCCTGCCAAAGCATAAAATCGGCTACAAATAAAGGTATTTCAAAAAGCCTTAGATATATATATAGCTTTTTTGCAAAGTATGTAATATTTTAGATACACTAGCAAATTAGGAGTGATTAACCATTGTTTGGATAATTTCTTATGGCAGTTTTAGTCATTAAAAACACTGAAGTTTTAGATATTAAAAGTGATTGTAAAGTCTTGTCTCTTTTTTCTATTAAAATAACACACGTTATACTTACCTCCTCTGTGCAGTGGTTTTGCACAGAGCAGCCTGGATTCTCCTCTTCTCGGGTCCCTCCCTCCTGTTAAGTGCCCCCACAGCAAGCAGTTTGCTATGGGGGGGGCACCCGAGCTGCAGCTCTGTGTATCCATTGACACAGAGCTGCTGTCCGTCCCGCCCCCTCTCTCTCCTGATTGACAGCAGCGGAAGCCAATGGCACCGCTGCTGCCCCGATGCGTTTCGCTTGATTAAGCATCATCTGATGATGCTTAAGCGAAACGCGTCTGGACTGTACGCTGACTTGCTCAACATCGCTGTTTTTGTCCTAACAAGAGCTTGTTATTTGGAAGCATGTAAGTGCATTTCCTATCATTGTTTTAATAAATACCTTTTTATACGGAATTATGCTATGTTCCTCCTTCTCTTTTCACATTTGGCTTCTATGGCGAGTTTGACTTTGTCATACTCTGATCCCACTATTTGAGAATGATCTCTGCAAAGGTCTGATCTGCATCCATTAAACTGGGACCCCTTGAATTACATTACCAAGCCTGTTTGACCCACCAAGTGTATGCTTGCATGCGTCATTACTTTCTGGTAAGCATTTTGTGCTGTAGTGGTGGTTCACGTTTGTCACTTGCTGGATTGGACACTCTTTGAAATATTTGTTTAATAGCCACTCATCATCTTTGGACTGCACATATATTTTCTGGACATTATATTTCTTTGGACTTTCAGTTATTTGATTTATTTAGTTCAAAAAGTCACTTATTTATCCACATTGTATCATATCACTTATGTCACTATTTTATTTTATGGTATATTGTTTTGAAGCGATTGTCTTTGTTGCACTTATATTATATTTCAGTAGCGCTGCACGTGTTTTTCACACAGACACCAATGAAGCTGCACTATTCCTCCCAGTGACACCAATAATAGGGCGCTATTTCTCCCACTAAAAAAAGACGGGGCTCTATTCCTCCCGCTGACCACAATGTCTGGGGAATTGTTTACTCCCACTGACCGCGGGACATTTTCTACTTCCACTGGCCACAGTCCAGCCCCCCTAAAGTCTGAAGGACAGTAAACTTTGTTTGGAAAGTTTGGAGATCCCTGGTCTAGACTGAAAAAGCTGACATAAGGCCGGCTTCACACTGGGGCGGTGCGGGCGGCAACGGTAAAGCAGCGCTGCTTTATCATCGTTTTAGCCGCGGTATGCGGCCACCAGCGGGTGGTTTTAACCCCCAGTAGCGGCCGAAAAAGGGTTAAAAACCTCCTTTTGCCATCAAATTTCATTTGGCACGAAGAATGAATGCATAGTTCAGAGAAATTAGCAATTATATAATATTTTTTTGGTTAGCAACTGAAAAGGTATGGCTTTAACAATATATTTTGCCTTCTGTATCTGTGTATACAAAATTAGATCTGGAATCCAGTAGTTCCTCTTTAGCTGAAAGCAGCAAGAGAGGCATTAGAACATGCAATGGGAACAGAGGAGAAGGTCACATTCCTTATATAGGACATACCTCTAAGCATACATTAGAACACAAATCCACCCATTTCTTCACATAGAAGTAATATGAAGGAATGTGGTGCAGTCTATTAAAGAGAAAATCCCATCCATTCAATAAGTACATTTCTCCAGTGCCTCCCTCCATGACCCTGTTCATCCTCCCACTCAAAGGAATATCAGGGGACTCACAGTCCCCTACTGTGGGCAACCGTAATACAATTAGAAATGCAGTATATGCACATGCTAAAAGCTACAGTGAAATAGAACTATGATTTTTATAGTCACAAATGAGACATCCAACGGAAAATTATAGCTGGCAGAGTTGGACTGAGGGAAACAAAACCTGCACACAGAAGTAAATGGCTACACTAGACACATTATACTCAGGAATGTTAGATACATACTTGTAAGTGGAGGAATGCAGAACTGCTTCCTGTACCACTAATAGTGGGTAGGGTGGACTGAGTCACTTATAATCTCACATTGCAGTCATGATTAGGTGAATACATTTCCACCACAACACGATCAGGGTCAGCTGTAGTTGAAGTTTTTTTTTTTTTCTCCTTGATAGCAAAACTTGTAAATTACATTGGCTGTCGTGTTGCATTTCACTTAGTTTTGTGTAATTCATTATAGTTCTTCTGCAACATGAATGCATTTGTTCAGTGTTCACTAGATAATAGAGAAATGACTAAAGAACGTCCAGCCTGCCTGACATATTGTTCACCTACACCAGTGTCTGAAATTTTTACCCTTAGATGCTGCCTATACAACTAAAGCTGGCATCCTGCCATTCAGAGACCTTGATCCAACGTAACCACTCATGGGAATTGTTACCATCAAATAGTACGCAACAGCCATGAAGAAGGGAGAGTCTATTCCCCATGAACCGTGTTGCCACGATGTACATGTTGCTAATTTTTAACAAGCGTCCATGAACCATATTTTAGAAGTCACGTTTCTCTGGACACCAGGTGCTCCTTTCTTTTTTATCTAATGCCGCGTACACACGAGCGGACTTTTCAATGGACTAGGTCCGACGGTCTTTCCGAATGAACGGACTTGGCCACACACAATTACACAAAATTCTGACGGATAAGGAAGTTCGTAGCCAGTATCCAATAGCTGCCGTAGCGCCGTTGTTTGTCCGTCGGACTAGCACACACGAGCGGATTTTTTGATAGGAACTGGGTCCAGTGGAGTTCCGTCGGGAAAATTTAAGACATGTTCCATTTCTAAAGTCTGGCAGACAAAAGTCCGATGGATCCCACACACAATCGAATTGTCTGACGGATTTGTTCCGTCGGACCTTTGCTGTCGAAAAGTCCTCTTGTGTGTACGCGGCCTTATGCCGCGTACACACGAAGGGACTTTTCCCGGCGGACCTAAGTCCAGCGGACAATCCGCTGGACTTTCCAGCTGGGTCCGCTGGACTAAAAAGCGAACGGACTTGACCACACACGATCACGCAAAAAGTCCGACGGTTCACGCGATGACGTACAGCACGTACGACGGGACTAGAAAACGAAAAATACTAGAAAAATACTTGCTACTGAGCATGCGTCCTTTTTGGTCCGCCGGACCATACTACACACGGCCGGATTGTCCGCTGGACTGCCAAGTCCAGCGGATAATTTTAAAACAAAACTTAAAATTTTAGTCCGCCGTACTTTGGCCAAAAAAAGTCCGCCGGCGCCCACACACGAGGGGATTATCCGCTCGACTTCGGTCCAGCGGATAATCCCGCGGGATAGTCCCTTCGTGTGTACGCGGCATAAGTCTACAAGCTGAAACGACATTAAAAGTCACGGTCACACAGAAAAGGCAGCAGCCCAATCCCAGAGAGGGCCCATTGCCAACATCCATCACTGGGCACTATCCACTGGAAGGCATTCCTTCCTTTTTGCCCACACGAATACCCACTCAGGACCAGTGATTAATCCAGTCAGTCCAGCACGGTCTACAGTACAAGCTGACATTTTTACCCAGCATATTATTTGCTACACCCATTTATCAAATGGCATTGGTATTGTATGCGAGTCATCTTAATCTGGGTGCTACTAGTACAGAACTTCCAACATCATTGTCCAGGGAAGTTTTAGGACTGTCTGCAGAAAGAAAAACAGATAACTGAGTACTCTAGGAAACAACCCCCTAAATGCCTTTTGCCCCTCACTCCCAAGGCCATTTAAAAAGGCTTTCCAGACAAAAAATTTTAAAAATATGAGAGTAACAGCAGAAAAAGATTGCACAATCTATCTTGTTTACCTGCTCAGTGCTTCAGCTTTTCAGTCAAGCAGTGCAAAGGCCACGAACACTTCTTGCTGGCAGTTATCCAGTGTTTTGGGAAAGCCATGATGCTGTCATTTGCAGGGTTTGAGGGTACAGTATATTGGTTTTCATACACCACACTTCTGTCTATGGTTGGCAATGTAACCACCAAGAAGGAATTTCTGCATAGACAACATAGGTCATGACCTAAGGAGGTAGGGCCATAAGGGTTAGTACACAGCAACTACTGCCAGTAGCAGAGTTTCGTAATAATGTTTCCAGACTGCCACCCTGCCTACCCATGCAACTCAGCTTGGTCCTCATTAGCATGATTTGTGTATTTTAGTTAGTGGAATCTGTACATACATTACATCCATTCTGGGTCTGCAAACTATGGAATGAACTGCTAGCACAGTGGGATAATGGTTCCCCTATTCTTTTAGTCTTCCTTTCTAGGTGTGCTGACAACACAGATTAGGAAAACTCTGTCAGTCTTTCCAAAGCCCCCCCCCCCAACCCCCCCCCCCCCCCCCCATTATTATAATGCAGGATTTATATAGCGCCGACAGTTTACGCAGCGCTTTACAACATTAGGGCAGACAGTACAATTACAATACAATTCAATACAGGGGGAATCAGAGAGCCCTGCTCGTTAGAGCTTACAATCCAGAAGGTCAAGTTATACAAAAGGGTAATAGCTGTGGGGGGTGAGCTAATGGAGAAAATAGTGCAGTTGTTAGATGGAGGTAGGATAGGCTTCTCTGAAGAGGAACGTTTTCAGGGATCGCCTAAAAGTGGATAAAATTGGTATACCTTGTGTGGTTATGACATATGATCTTGGCAATGTGATCTTAAAAGGTATGTCAGTCAACTGGGAGTATGAAAGAAACAGCACAAAGCCATGCCAGGGAGTATAAATGGGACTCTAGTCATCAAACCTATGCACCAATAATGAAGAATGTCTTCTTTCACTTTAAGGAAAATAGGCCTTTAATAAATAGGCAGTGGTTGTAGTATATTAGGATCGTTAAAAAAATGTCCTAGGCACATTATTTTCCATGCAGTGAAGCACAATGCCAAACCGATTTTTTTAAAATACTGAACCATTTATCTTCTATACTGTTAAATTGCTTACAGGGTAGTTTTCTTTCTAAAATCAGCTACAGCTACAAAAGCTCGTCCACTTCCAGAGGAGGACCCCTACTCTGTGTACAAGGAGTTGCCTCTCTGTACATGTCAGACAGGGCCCCAGGGCCAATTACCTCTACAATAAACAAAACACACAGTTCTCTGCAGAGAGATCACTGCTTCCACACAGACAGCTGTGCCCCCTTTCAACACATTCTCAGTGCAAGCAGGCACAGCCTACATGGGTGACAACATTGTTCTGCATTTAGGAGCATTGGAGCAGCATTATCATACCATATCAAGCTGCATTACGTGGGCTTTACTGGCAGGATTAACAGGCACTTGTGAGATTTTGCAGGGGGATGAAGGGAAAGCTATAAGTGTAGTTACTGCTAGTAACACCTCTTCTTGTTGCAGGCCGGCCTTGTTAAGCCACTGCATTGCAATTAGCAGCACCACTGTCAGCATGCATTCCAAGCTTTTGGAGTTGGCATTTGAGCTGCCTATGAGGTCTACCAGAGAAGTAGCCCAAACAGCCAACCGAGTATGCCAGACTGACAATGCTGCTGCCAATTACAAGGCAGGGACTTAAGCCGGCCATAGACCGTTCGAATCAAGAAGAACCGACTGAGATTTGAACCATGTATGGGCAGGCTGAATCAACCCAAGTTTATTGATCAATCAATTTGGGTACAACGAGCCTGCTGGATTTTACATGCGATTATTGCTACCGGCAGTTATAGCCGCTAACAATAATTACTGTGTTCTCCTGACGAGGACGGCTTTTAGACAAAGAACAAGAAAGACATTTGCTCTGTCTAAAGCCTCATACACACGATCGGACCGTGGACCAACTTACCTGTGGATTTTTGTCCAAAGGGCGTTGGCCCCAAGTTGGTATTGCATACACACGATCAGACTTTTTAGGCAACAAACATGAACATAACGACGTTTCAACGTACTGACGACACTTCAAAAGAGGACATTCGAATACTCCAGCGCCACCTTTGGTCAACTTCTATATTGTTGTCTGATCTTTTGCATTGGTTCTGAGCATGCGTGTTTGTACTTTGTACAAAAGTCCGTTGGTTTTGTGTACACACGGTTCGTTCGCACAGCCAACAAAAGTACGATGGAGCGTACACCCGATCAGATGTTGGTCCAAACCAGCTAATTTGCATGTTGTCAAAAAGTCAGATCGTGTGTACGGGCCTTATGACCGGCTTTAAAGATGTCAGCCAGCAGCAGTCAAGGTTCTGTTACTGGCAAGAGCTGCAGGTAAGAAAATTTGCAACACGTTCACAAAAAACTATTTGCTTATTAAAACGGTATACAGGGATAAGAATGCTAAACATAGTAGTTTAAAAATAGGTTTATGGTTTAAATACACTAGGTGCTGCACCAACTTTTTCTTTAAATGGGAGACCACAGTTCTACAATGTTGGATGTCAGTAAACCTGGAAGAGGACTTGGAGGGCAGAGCTGAAGAGGGCAAGTAATGCTTTGCAACATTTATTTTTTTCTTATGGAGGGGGGGGGGGTAAAGAGGAATAAATATAAAAATATCTTTGCCATTCTGAAGCTTCCCTCCAACCACTTTGCATATTATTTTATATATACACTGTGATTCTGCCAAATATGCTGCAGAAATCTCCCTCCACTGGGTCTGGCTGCAGCCATTTTAACTGCGGGCAGCTGAAGCTGCTGCCTGTTCACTCCCTGGATTTACACAGGAGACACACCTCCACCTCTGCAGCTCTCATTGGCCCCTCTTCTGGCTCATCCCACACATGGCAAACTTTCTTAAGAGTGAGAGAGCTGTGCATAAAGTCATAAGCCTGGGCTTTTTACTAGACAAGAAACAAAAAGTGGGCTGTATAAGGTATTTACTGGCAGAAAAAAAAATATGTTTTACTATCCAAGGTTAAAACAAGGGCAAAAGATTTAATAGATGGAAAGTTGAAAAGAAAAAAAAAAAAAAGAAAAAATTACTGTAGGTCTGCTTTGAGGTCAGGTTAAATTAAAGCAGAATACCAAGCAGGTATTAATTTTTTTTAAATAAATGTATTTATAAATGCAGCTAGTGTTAATCAGCCTCATGTTATCCCCTCTGCAGCAGTATTTTGACTAAATATGAGCCATCAGTCTCTGCTGCATGCATTAGTGCACACAGGGAACAAATGAAAAAAAGAAGGGAGTACAGACAGCATAGTGATGACGTGTGTTATGGAACATGGTGTGTTGCCACTGCAGTGTAGGTCCACAACCTGACTATGCTATCAAGCAGGAATTATGAGATTAAAGGGACTGAACATAATGAAAGATCCTTTGTCAGATAAAGCAGCTCACATGTTACTATTTCAATTGCATACTTCGCTTTTTGCCTGGAGGCTTTACAAATTATATCTTTATTGTAAGTCAAATTCTGAAAAATCGTCAATAAGCTAGGTTACTGGCACAGTGAAACTAATTCATAGACACAACATTGGATTACTGTAGGATGTTTATGTTGGGGAAAAATACATCATGAAAGCCAATACACCTGAATGATAGCACTGTCTGCAAGTAGGAGCATGATATAAAAAAAAAAATTAAAAAATAAAGTAAAAGGCTTTGTGTCCCCACAAAAGTCATACTATAAAGACAGTAGGGAGAGCGAGAGAGGTAGAGAAAATGTAAACCAGCTTGGAGGGATTAGAAGGAAGAAAGAGCATTTCCAAGATAGGGAAATTAATTTTGCACTAAATCCTTTGCCAATGCACCTGAAAGATTCAAGGGATATAATACTAAGAGGGAAACCTAAAAGCAAATATACTTTCTGTTATGGTACACAGATACTGCATAAGTACTTAAAGAGGAGTTCCCCTTAAAAAAAAAAAAAAAAATTAAAAAAGTCAGCAGCTACAAATACTGCAGCTGCTGACTTTTAATAATCGAACACTTACCTGTCCCAGGGTCCAGTGATGCGGGGGAACGAAGCCCCGCTCATTCCCCCCTCCACTCGTCGGCATTCTGTGGGCACCCGGCTGTGGCTTCACATGCACATGTGCGAGCGGCGCTACACGCTGCGATTGGCCACGCAGTCATCTGGGACCTGTCACGTGTCCCAGATGACTGACAGGAGGGAGGGGGCAGAGCTGAGCCCTTCCTGCACCGAGGGGAAGTGATGTCACCAGCCCAGGCACTGAAGGAGGCAGACTACGAGGGACCCCCTAGCAACAGGCATTTAGAGGAGAGTTAAAAAAAAAAAAAATTCCAAATGTTTTTTTTTTTCTGTGCAACACCACTTTAAGAACCAATTACTCAAGAACCAGTAATGGTTCCTCCATAAACTGCCTCAGATCATAACATTGCAATTCATAAACCTATTACAGCCAATACATAACCCAACAGGTAGCATCCGGCCCGCCAGGCCATTTCATGTGGCGCTTTCACCTCTCCTGCACCACCCCCCCTCCTATCTGTGCACTCCCCCACCTCGTCTTATCAGTCGGCAGCAGAGAGGATGAAAGAACTCCACCAGATTACACATTTTTTCATGCAGCCGCAGAGAGACTCGCCTCATCTCCCTGCGGTTAGAAACAGAAAAGAAGGATAATATTCCTTTTACAGATCCTGTGGCTCTCTATGAAGCCAAAGCATTCCTTTGTCTCAGCATTCAGCAGACTCTGGCAGCTGATTCCAATCCTCCTTTGATCCTCCTCCAGACCCTGCACTTTCTGCCTCCCAGCTCCTCCATCAGCTTCTTCACAGCAGCAGCACAAGGTAAGGAGGATGCACTGTGATGTAAGGGAGAGTGCAGTGCACTTGACATCTGGAAATCTAATCTTACAGATACAGCTGGCCCTTTGTGCCCAATCATAATGGTTAAGCGGCCCACAATGAAATGAGTTGACACCTCTGATATAACCTATAGTTCACAATTAATGGTTAATAATTGACAAGCACATAAGCTTTAAAAAAACAAAAAAAATAAAAAAAACAAACAAAAGCTCCAGCTCCAAAAAAATAAAAAATAAATAAGCCTCTATGCCACAGGTGTAAAACACAAGGCTCGTGGGCTGAATCCGCCCCCCCCCCCCCCCAGGCCATTTTATGTGGCCCTCACACCTCTCCTGCAGCTGCAGGAGAGCTCTGGTCCTCCTCCAGACCCCT
>CM053029.1:481634111-481686611 GCA_028564925.1 Lithobates sylvaticus | reverse complement strand
GGAAAACGCACAGGATTCGCTGCATTTCCCGCATCTCAAATGTGAACCAGGGCTCAACCTCAATATTGACCAGTGATATTACCCATTAGGCAGGGTTCACAACGGTACGACAAACGCTCTGACATTCGGAGCTCATGTCACATGATGTGTGCAAATCAATGTTTCCCTATGGGATCCGTCTTAACTGGTCCGACACAAGACCTTTCAGACTTTGAAAATGCTCCCTGCACTACCTTGGTCGACTTTGATCCTACTTCAGCCCATTGAATATCACTGAAGTCAGATCAAAGTCGGATCGCCGTCTTGACTGATCCAACTTTGGCATGCGAATTGTGCTCTGATGATCTTGAAGGGGAACTCCACGCCAAATAAAAAAAAAAAACTGCATGGGTTCCCCCTCGAAGGAGCATACCAGGCCCTTCGGTCTGGTATGGAGTTTCAGGGGAACCCCCATGCCAAAAATATGGCGAGGGGGTCCTCCCAAAATCCATACCAGACCCTTACCAGAGCACACAGCCCAGCAGTTCAGGAAAGGGGGTGGGGAAGAGTGAGTGCCCCCCCCCCCTGAACCGTACCAGGCCACATGCCCTCAACATGGGGGGGCTGGGTGCTTTGGGGCAGGGGGGTCTGCGCCCCCCCCACCCCAAAGCACCTTGTTGAATGACGACAAGGGCCTCTTCCCGACAACCCTGGCTGTTGGCTGTCGGGGTCTGCGGGCAGGGGGCTCATCGGAATCTGGAAGCCCCCTTTAACAAGGGGGCCCCCAGATCCAAGCCTCCACCCTATGTGAATGAGTATGGGGTACATTGTACCCCTACCCATTCACCAAAAAAAAAAAAATATGAAAAAAAATAAAAATAAAAAAAGTGTCAAAAATAAAACAGATTACACATGTTTTTAAAGTAATTCATTCGGCAGCTCCGTTGTCTCTTCCGATCTCTTCTCCCTCTCCAGCTCTTGTGTCCTCTGCTGACATCTTCTGCCTCTGTTGGTTCTTCTCCCCTCTCCGGTTCTTCTCCCTCTGTCTTCTGCCGGGTCTCCTCCGCCATCCTCTCTCTCAAGGTGCTTTGGGGTGGGGGGCGCTGAGACCCCCCTGCCCCATAGCACCCACCCCCTATGTTGAGGGCATGCGGTCTGGTACAGTTCAGGAGGGGGGGGGGGTGCTCGCTCGTCCCCACCCCCTTTCCTGACCTGCCGGACTGTGTGCTCGTATAATGGTCTGGTATGGATTTGGGGGGGGGGGGCCCATGACAGTTTAACATTTTGCGTGTATGTAGTTCCCCCTAAAAGATTCATACCAGACACAGTGCCTGGTATTGTCGGGGATCAAAGTCGGATCCCTGTTCATTGAAGTTGGACGCATGTCGGACTTCAAGTCACATGGCAAAGTCAGATCCAAAGTGGTGCGACTGTAGTGTCGTACCAGTGTGAACTCGGCCTTATAGTAATGGGCCAAAAGTGAAGGAGGTGAAAGGGGGGCAGGATCAGGAACTCAATACATCTGCCCAATAAAATCCACATATATGAAAGCAATGAAAGTAATTAAACTAAAACAGGATCTGGCGGTGTCAGCTATGCATTGACAGTGCTGGGTAAGAGAGGTATATTCCACTTCAGGGGTGCTTTTTAGAATACTACTACCCAAAACACAGAATTTGCACATTTTAATGGGACCAATTCCCAGGATGTCCATTTTCCAATGATTTATCTCATTAAGACAACATGATTTTATTAACCACAGCAAAGTTTAAGGTAATCTCATTGTCGAACTCCTTCTAAAAATGCTAGTAACTTGGTTTGCAGGTTGATTCTTTCTGTGCTATTGACCTAGAACAAGCAAGTAGCAAGTGAAGTCAGAAAACCTGAGCTATTTTTTTTCCCAGCTAAGTGATAGAAGTACTGGAGCTAGATAACAAATATTACAGCAAGGCAACTAGCTGATCTCCCACACTTTCAGTGTGTTTACGGTTATAGTTCACTGCCCAAAAAAATAAATTAAAAAAAAGGATTGCATAAAATAATTGCAGAGATTCCTGTAGTACAAATAAAACTTGCACTCTACTGCTACAAAACATTCAATAAATTAGTTGGGATGAAAGACTTTATTGTGATATTTACTAGTTACAATGCAGGAAAAAACAGCAGTGTATCAATTCTGTGCTGTTTTCTTTTGATCCACCAACACAAACAAAATCAAATCTGTGGAATAAATGCAAATCCAAAAAGAGACCAAATGTAAATGATTGCTTGCGATCAATAACACACACACACACACAAAGGATTCTCTCCTTCTACAGACAATGTTAGGAGTAGTGCTAGAACATTGTTCATCATGCATCAAAAAATATATATTTTCCAAACCGATTCTTGCTTCTCTCTCCTTTATATATTCTGTGAAGGCTAGACTTATTGATGTGACAAGTGTTAACAGATTTTAGACACGTAGGGGTGAATTTTGAATTATCTGATCTGTTTCTAAACTAGTGCCTTGGCCATAATAACCAATCAACTTCTATCCTCCCACACAACTTAGAAAATTAACATTTAAAAGCCGATTGACTGTAGGGATGAGCTCAGGCGTATTCAGACACCAGTTTGAATGTGCTATCCCAGCGGTAAGCTGTCAAGGCCAACAGCAGCATTCCCCACTCCACAGCTATAGGTATGCAAGGGTAGTGTATCTGTGGGGCAGGGAATGCATCCACCACCTATGGATTGGCTGTTGGCTATGGCAGCTTCCTGGTGGGATACCTCAGGTGGGTTTGAACTCTGTCCGATTGGCTGAACTCAATTTGAGACAAAGCTGGTCTCAGACACTTAATTCTTTTCAGTTTTTAGAAATTGTAGAACTTGTATCAGAAAACATTGTAAATAATGGGATTGAACAGTTGATTTATTCATTACATTAACATTTTTGTTCTTTGAATTTGATCTGCAACAACATTTTTATTTAGTTACTAAAATCTCCAAAACCATAAAAAGGAAAAAAAAAAATAAAATCTGAAGTCTGCTGTTCTATGAAATTTGAAAATCTAGAAATCCCAAGAAAGGTTACAAAAGCATTTTCAACTCCAGAAAAAAGATACTCTAAACAGTATTTGTAAAACTTCTTATAAGTATGTCACTATCAGGAATGTTTTTAAGTGATACTTTGTATTAGGCTGACCTGTAACATCTTGGAGCTTACGGTTACGTTTTCACTGGTCACACGACTCCACCACATATTTGTGACCTACTGTTTACCTGTATGCAAACCCAACGTAGACACAGAAATACTAAATTTGTTGTTCTGATAGTACAGCACATTGAACAGATAACTTCCAGCAGAGTCTGCTGCTACATAATGCACACACATCAGTTTAATGTATTAATTGGTGGTTGGACATGAATCTGGAAATCTCCATATAGTGGTCACACTCTTGTCTTCAAGAGGAAGCACTTGCCTGCCACTGTCTGAATATTCGAAAGACTTTGCGAGATTTCTCTGGCACATTCTGTAACAAAGATAGGCAGTATTAGAAAGATAATTAGAAAGATAAGCAATAATCTAAAAAATAGCTATACTATTAAACTTAACCTATTAACGCTACAAAACCAAAGCAACATTGTCTGCCCCACGCTCTGCTTATATTAATCTTTTCGCTGATAGAAGCAAAGAGAAAATACTATGCAAGCTCCAAGTCTGTCCTGACAGAGCTTACAGAGGGTTAAAGTAGAACCGTAGGCAAAACTTTTTTTTTCTACATTTTTGATACAGCAATGGAGGGTTATAACTCCTGTAAGGTTTTTTTTTTTTGCCATCTGTGTCCCTTCGGAGATTTCCCTTCACTTCCTGTCCCATAGCCAAACAGGAAGTGAGAAGAAATTCCTCCAACTAAAAAGGGAATTTCTTGGGGACCCCCCCGGGTCACCAGAACTAGTTTCCCCATTGGAAGATTTCCCCTCTATTACTTTTCTGTGGACAAGCCAACATTTGGGATTTTCTTTTACTTTCATTGATAATGGTAAACAGGACTAAAAGAGAGGGTGAATCTCCTTAACAGGGCACAGATAGCAAAAAAACTGTCAGGTGTTCTAATCCCTCTCCACTCTATCCAAAACAAAAATAAGTTGTACTTTAAAAGGCATCTCTCTTCGCCCACATACAAGACTTGGGTCTGGAGACTGGCTGCTTGGGCACCCCGCACTTTATCATGGGAGAGAGGATCACATGCTCTCCATACCTGGAAGTACAAGGTATGTCATTTCCTTCAAACAGGTACACAGAGTGGCAGCGGAGCCAAGAGGAAATTAATATTAGAAGCAAGCGGGCAGACAAATAAGTGAACAGGTTGCTTCTTACTGCACAGGTAAAACACAGGTTTGTTTTAGGCAGTGAAATCTAAAATAGGCAATTATAAAATTAGTTATTGTTGGCTTAAAAGAAGAAATCTGGCCAAAACTCTTTCCCATTGCACTGGCGAGAGAGAGTATATAGCTTTTGTCAAGTTTTATTTTGTGGTCCTTCACTTTGAGGGAAGTTTCCTAGCTTCATTATTAACAATAGGAAAAGAGGGAACTCTATTCACTGGGGACAAAGTGAAACTATAATTATAGTAAGGTAAAGATAAGTTAGAATCTCTGTTGGTTTTTGATTTTAACAACATCTCTCCATAACTGGGGTCACCAAAATAGGAAGCAAAAAGTACAGTTCCCAAACTAGCATTCGGAAAACAAACTTTGACGGCGGTTCCAACACTATCCAAAATCAAAAAACTTTCGTACCTCCTTCTCTAAATTTGTTTCCAGGCCTCTGACTTCTGTGCTCACCTCTCCGCCCTTTCTTCCTGTACTTCCGCTCAGTTGCCACCAGAACCCTCCTGCGCAGTTTAGCGGTTAAAGTCCCTGACACCTCCCTTCATCGCACGGTCCATCAAGCCGCTACCCGATGCCCTACCCTCTTGCTGTAATATGGCCTTGTTTTCTTAACCGCTGGGTTCCCACTGCATTGGGATCGCGGCCCACTGCATGACGCTACCACCTCAGTCTGCCTCTCTCTCCCTTTTTCAGTGGGACCCTAGTTTTACATCTTTGTGGCTTATATATGGTTTTTACATCATTAACCTGAATGTCCTCTTCCTTACGCAAATTAAACGGCTCCTGATATGCTGTACTGACCATCCCATATGGAAACGCTTTCCTATGCAAGGTGTTTTGTTTAACTTTCATATTTTATGTTATGGCCAGTTGGGCCCCCTTTCCTTTCCCATATCTACCTGCTATACTTCAATAAAACTTTTTGTGGAGAAAAAAAAAAAAAAAAAAAAAAAAAAAAAAATGATAATTACATTTTAACTTACAAAATTATAAATAATTTTAGTAGATGATTTTCCAGAATGGTCCAGCAGCATTTTATTAAGCTGCAGAAAAAAGGCAAGTTACACATGCATTTCCGCTGTGCGACAGTGGATTATAAAGGATTAGCTCTTTGTCTGCATGGCTGTGCTATTCTGTTGCTGGTTCTGCTTAGTGAGACATGCATGCTTTTTGGTAAAAGTATGTGATTTACATTGGGCTCACCATACACATTACAATCTGACCATACAAATCGCTGTCAATTCAAACTTACATTTACCAAAACTACATTATTATGAAGACCTACCCAAACAATTAAATCAGGACCTTGCGCTACATACATGTTGGGAAAAACTAAAAAGGAGATTGTGCAGTCAGATTGTAATGTGTTGTGAACTTTAGGTATGTTGTCTTCAGTTTTCCTTGATTTGAGAGATCTATGGTTTTAAAAACAAGCCTAGTCATTTCAAAATGTTGTACTTAAATTGCTATTTAACCACTTACCCACTGGGCACTTAAACCCCCTTCCTAACCAGACCAGTTTTCAGCTTTCCGTGCTCTCACATTTTGAATGACAATTACTCAGTCATGCAACACTGTACCCAAAATACATTTTTGTCCTTTTTTTCACAAAAATAGAGCTTTCTTTTGGTGGTATTTAATCACTGCTGGGTTTTTTATTTTTTGTGCTATAAATCAAAAAAATATACAGAAAATTTGGTAAAAAAAAACAAAAAAAATAATTCTTTGTTTCTATTAAAAATGTATTGCAGAGTATTGCAGTGTATTGCAGAGTATTGCACACTGTTGTCACTGACCAGCGCTGTGGGCACTACACATCCAGCCCACAGCGCTGGTCCTATCTCTCCCCCTCTCCGCTTCTCCCCTCTCACTGTACCGATCGGTACAGAGAGGGGGGGAGGAACCGGTGTCATGACGTGACGCCGGTTTGTGTACATGTGATTGCTCCGTCATTTGACAGAGTGATCACGTGGTGAACGGCCGTATGTTCCAGAGTGCGCGCCCCAGGGGGTTCTGGGAGGACGTCCACCCAGAATAAGCCGACCGCGCTGTAGCCGTCTTTTGGCTATGGCCCGGTCAGCATGTGGTTAAAGTGATACTAAAGTCTATTTTTTTTTTTTTTGCTTAACTTACCTGCTCTGCGCATTGGCTTTGCTCAGAGCAGTCCACTCCAGTCCAGATCATCCCCTTTTCGAGTTCCTCTTTGGTGCTCCTGGCCCCTCCCTCCCGACGTGTGCCCCCACAGCAAGCAGCTTGCTATGGGGCACCCAAGCCGCGGCTCACCGTGTCCATTCAGATATGGGACTAGGCCCCGCCACCTCTCGCCTCACTGACTTAGATTTACAGCAGTGGGAGCCAATGGCGCCAGGTTTCTGTCTCAGCAAATGAGGAGGGGAGTCCCAGGCAGCCGAGTCTCTCCTCTGCAACATTGCTGGATAGAGATGGGGCTCAGGTAAGTATAAGGGGGGGCTGCTGTACATAGAAAGCTTTTTATCTTAATGCAAAGAATTCATTAACCACTTGTCGACCGCCGCATGTACATATACGTCGGCAGAATGGCACGGCTGGGCAAATGGGCATACATGTACGTCCCTTTGAAATTGCCGTGTGGTCACGTGCACACCGCTGGCGGCATGCGCGACCCTGCCACGAGCTCCGTGAGTAGGATCGCGGGCACCGTGATCGTCTCACGGAGCCAAAGAATGGGGAGATGCTAATGTAAACAAGCATCTCCCCGTTCTGCCTAGTGACACTGTCACTGATCATAACTCCCTGTGATCGGGAGCTACGATCAGTGATGTGTCACATGTAGCCACGCCCCCTAACAGTTAGAATCACTCCCTAGGACACACTTAACCCCCTTCCTAGCTAGCTAGTGGTTAACCCCTTCACTGCCAGTGTCATTTTTACAGTAATCAGTGCAATTTTATAGCACTGATCGTTGTAAAAATTACAACGGTCCCAAAAATGTGTCAAAATTGTCCCATGAGTCCGCCATAATGTCGCAGTCACAATAAAAATCGCAGATCGCCATTACTACTATTAAAATATATATTTGTTATACAGATCTCAGACTTGAAAGTGCATAATATTATGCATATATTTAGATCGTTTTATAGGTAATATAGATTTTACAAAGGTACATAAGTCATTCAATGGTACTCCTCTCTGCAGGTGATTTGGTTTGGTCAGTGTCCTTGGTGCCCAATGACTTGCTCAGATATCATCTACTATAGATTGGTTTCTGAATCTCCTAAGCATTGGAGCCAGAGCCTGCTGGTTGAGAATTTTCTGCCACCCATTTAGATGCACCCATGTATGTATACATGTACTTGCTTCATTGTATTTTATTCACTTTTTCAAGTCTGAGATCTGTATAACTAATATTTATATTCATCCATTAGAGAAAAATGTCCATGCATGTTCCCGAGGAAGCTGCAAGGCGAAACATGTAGAATTTATGTGTGGAAAAATTGAATATATATGAAATTGCATAGAGAAAACTACCCCTGTTTATGTTATATATGCGATTTTTTTTTTTCCCCCTTTTCCGTCTTTTCCCTTGTTCATCGTAATAAGCACCTACAAAGTTCCATATTTTCAACATAGTTTTTTCTTTCTTAAAGGGACGGCGGTGCCAAATTAACAAATCTGTGTCTTGATCACTCTAAATCATCAAAAAACAACAGTTGTTTATGCTACAGTCTGGTATCTTCAAAATTGAAATTACAGGATGGTGTAAACAAAAAAACAACAACTTTTTAATATATAAGCAGCATGAACCACTGAACTGAAGTAAGTAATTTAGATGTCTTACTGTAGCATCTCCATCAGATGGGGTCCTGGATTTCCCCTCTGATAGCAGCACTCGTAGCACCTCCTTCCATCCAATCTCCTTTGTCTGATTTGCATTTTCCTTCTCCTTGTTCTCAGCATTTCCATTATTGTCTGCAGAAACCATAGTGACCCATGGGCACCAACTTCTGTGCTGATTTAGTGGATCAAAGCAGCCCTTGGGAGAAGAATCCTGGACAGAAAAAAAAATAGTTTTGATACAAATTTTAAACTGGAGGCAAATAAAAGACATACAAGGAATTGAATCAAAAGATCATTACATATTAGATTACCCTAGCAAAAAGGTTTAATAACTTACTATACTGCTTCTGGAGCAGAGCCTGGGACGTTTGGCTTTACGATGAGGACTGGACTGGACTTCAGATGTCACTCCTGGGTTGTCTCCATGTCCCATGCTACGGGTCACTGGCCGGCTCCGCACAGCATCCGATTCCAATGATCCTGTAGAGCTTCCACTAAGTGATTGGGTGGTAGCTGCCATAGGACTCTAACAGTATTAAAAAATTAGGAGGAGATCACGCATTTATAAGCTAGGTGTTTATTTAGATGGATAAAACCATAATGCAAAAAAAAGGTATATAGAACATTTCCAAAGTGCATATATCAAGACCTGAGCAAATGTAGGGACCAACTTTAAATCTACATATGCCAAACAAAAAAAGTAAGGAAGTTATACAAGTTAAAGAAAATCTATGGTCACAGAATACACTTTCGTTATAAAACATCAGCATTGTAATAGCAATGCAAACAATAGTTATTAATGACAATCCAATAAAGGCATTAAGCTTGAAAAATCTCCTTTCATGTTGAAAGTGTCGTCTGTCTTCTGGCCATCTCTTTCCACAACTTCCTGGTTTCCCTACATGCTTTGCAGCTTTTCATCTGCGGTTTACTTTCAAATGTCTAAGACTAGACTACATATCCCTGGGTACTTTGCAGCCTTTAACCACATCCATACTGGGCACTTTTGCCCCCTTCCTTCCCAGACCAATTTTCAGCTTTCAGCGCTCTCACACTTTCAATGACAATTGCGTGGTCATGCTACGCTGTACCCAAATGAATTTTTATCAATTTTGTTCGCACAAATAGAGCTTCCTTTTGGTGGTATTTACTCACGACTCTGTTTTTTATTTTTTGCGATAAGCGAAAAAAGAGCGGAAATAAAAAAAAAAAAAAAAAATAATATATTTTCTTCCTTCTATTTTAAAAGAAATCCAATAAAATCAAATTTAGTCATAAATTTAAGCCAAAATGTATTCTGCTACATGTTTTTGGTAAAAAAAAAATACAGTTAAGTGTATAATTGGATTGTGTGATCAGGGAAATATATACAAGCAAATGATCATGTACAGATGTGATTACGGACATATGTGTGCAGATAATCATTGGGACATGTGATTTTACTGTTATATACGTGGGTGACATGTGTTTTGAAGACACTATTTTGGGGACATTGTGTGTTTTACATGTGTGGGGACACTAGACTGGTGATCAGCGAGTAAAAAGCTGTAAAAAAACAGCTCATACTCCCTGATCACCAGCCGGCTGCAGAGATCCGCTCTCCTCTCCTCACTGACAACTTCCGTGTGAGGAGAGGAGAGTCCATCGCCTAGCAACTGGCTCTCTGTTTACATCACATGATGGCTGTGATTGGACACGGCCGTCATGTGATCAGGAGGGCCAATCACAGAGCCCTCCTGACGATCTGAGATGCGCCATGTCCGGGTGACACGAACGCATCGGGATCGCGCCTCTGCGCGGGAATGTGCACGCGTGATCCCCTCCGCCTGAGGGACGTTCCTGAACATCCGCTCAGAAGGAGAGAGCGCCCATCCGGCTGTACATATGCAGTGGCCGGGTGGGAAGTGGTTAAGCAAAGGACCTGGTCTGACTCTGCCTCCTCAAACTCCTCTTCTTCGTAGCTCTGTAGTTCTGAGGGTAAGCTCTGAATTTCTGTGACACAGCTCACAGGGTATAGTGAATACATGTCACAGAATTCAAGGAGTAAATGTGTGGGGATCTGCACAAAGTACGTTTACACGTTTATATCTGGTGCCCCACACTTTGTGTGGCACTCGGGGCACCTGCAGACGCTAATCCGTGTTTCCATACTGACCTGTTAAAAGCAATGATTTCTAGCAATCTCATGTAATAGGTCTCCAGTCAATGACTTTCTCCTGAAGCATGTCTCCACTATTCAACAACTCCTATAGAACGTTCACAATCTCTGACAGTCTCCTGCAGTATATCTGCGGCCCCCTGCACACGTCTCATGTGATGTCCACAGTCTCTGACCATCTCTCGTACCATGTCCTCAGTCTCTGACCATCTATTGTTTCATACCTATATACTTATATAGACTTGACTGTATCCTGTTGTGTGTCTGCTGTCTGATACTGAATCTTCACTGAATTTTATTTGTGAAGCACTTTGGTAATATCGAGGGACACATTTAAGACCCCTCATATCAAGAAAGTTGAACACCACTGGTTTAAATCAAATGGAGTAGTCTAGAAATAACTGAAATACAATGTGGAAATGAATATATGATTTTTGACCATAGATGCGCTTTAATCTGCAGCTTTTTAAAATACCATTGTTTAAATATAATTCTAAAGCAAGCAGTAGCCATTTATATTAAACTGATCAATCTTACAATATATTAGTTTTGTATACCTGTTCAATATCTCTGCTTCTAGTGACTCTTCTGTTGGGAGATACCACTCCCAAAGGGGTTCTATCACCCGGACCATCTCCTGGAGATATGGGAGTAGTAGGTGGTCCAAAGGAACTGTCCAAATCCACAGACTCCAGCTGCTGGAAGCTCCATAATCCAATCTTCCTCATACAGCGGGGACAACTTATGATTGACAGAGGTAAAGATCCAGATGAAGGGCTGAAAAAAATTATTTAACAAATTGACAGGATATAAGTTCAAAGACAGTAAAGGATTAAAAGGAGTTTTGATAAGCTATGCATTAAGGTGAAAAACCTTTTGAAGTGCAGCAGCCCCCCAGAGCCCCCCTTTTACTTACCTGAACCCGATTGTTCCAGCGACAAGCAGAGAAGCTCCACCTGCTGTCTCGGGTCCTCGTTGGCTCCAGCTGCTGTCAATCAAAGCCAGCGACACGGGAGCTGGGGGCGGTGCCAAGTCCTGCTGTCTGTGTCAATGGAGGCAGCAGGACTCGGAAGCGCGCACGCACGAGTGCCCCCAGGGAATGTGGCTCTCCGTGGGGGCACTCGAGAAGAGGAGGAGGAGCCAGGAGCGCCGCTGGGGGACCCCAGAAGAGAAGGATCGGGCCACTCCCACCAAAACCCTTGCACAGAGGAGGCAAGTATGACATATTTATTTTTATTTTTTAAATAGCAATGAACCTTTACAACCCCTTTACTTGTCTTAGCTGTCCGTTAGCCTTTTTATGCTAGAGAGATTGTATTGACGTTTTATTCATACCGGTATGCATCTCGTTGATATTTGTACTTTCCATGATTTTATATAAAATAAATTAAATAAAAAAAAAAGAAAAAATTAGAATATGAAAACGGTTTTAAATCTTATTCTATTTAAAGCCGGTTTTAATTACACACCACTTTTTACACCCAGTGATGTTATCACTGGATCTGTCTGCTTCACTATGCAATGCAGACAGATCATGGATGGTGTATGGGTGCTGTACAAAGTTTCCTGGAAACATTATAGCACCCTGCCTCAGTACTCCCTCCTGTCAAGAGCCCTCAATCCTAATGCAAGCAGTGAGCTTGCTATTGGGAGGAGTTAAGCAAATATGAAAAATGCCTTGATAGGTGGATGGAAACAGCTGAAAGATGCTGGACCTCCTCCAGCCGGGAAATGAGGCAGGTTCTACACAAATAAATCTTGTAATGCACACTGTGGGAAACTCAGTGTGCAGTGAAATCAGAGTAAGCTATTTTAGTACAGGAGAAGAGCCTTTACAATTACGCAAAACTTAACAAAAGGCTGAAGTTCAGCTTTACATCAACTCACAAAATTACGGACACATTTACACCTACAAAACCATATTTTCCAGGTTGCTAGGTACTGAGTACTGATCCCTATAAATGGGAAACGCAAGAAGCATTATTACGTGGATACAAGGTAGAATTTCTAAAAATTATTAGTCAAATAAATAGAGTATTTACAGATATGTACAGTATCTCACAAAAGTGAGTACACCCCTAACATTTTTGTAAATATTTTACAATATCTTTTCATGCGACAACACTGAAGAAATGACACTTTGCTACAATGTAAAGTAGTGAGTTTATAGCTTGTACAACAGTGTAAATTTGCTGTCCCCTCAAAATAACGCAACACAAAGCCATTAATGTCTAAAAGCGCTGGCCACAAAAAAAGTGAGTACACCTCTAAGTGAAAATGTCCAAATTGTGCCCAATTAGCCATTTTTACTCCCCAGTGTCATGTGACTCGTTATTGTTACAAGGTCTCAGGTGTGAATGGGGAGCAGGTGTGTTAAAATTGGGATCATCGCTCTCAATCTCTCATATTGGTCACTGGAAGTTCAACATGGCACCTCATGGCAAAGAACTCTCTGAAGATCTGAAAAAAAAAACGGAGTTACTTACCGGTAACATCCTTTTCCGGGAGTCTTTCAGGACAGCACCATAGAGAGACCCTGGCTCCTCCCCTTTCAGGAAACACCGCCTTAGATTTAGAATTTAAGCTCCCACCGTCCTGCCAGTCCCTCAGTTCTTCAAGAGTACCTCCGGCCAGCTGGGGAGACACAAGAACACGTCATAATAACTTAAATCTCTTACCTGACGGTCTCATGCGATGACTTCTTCCATGTCCAACAAATTAGGGTGGGTAACTTGTGCTGTCCTGAAAGACTCCCGGAAAAGGATGTTACCGGTAAGTAACTCAGTTTTTCCCCATCCGTCTTTCAGGACAGCACCATAGAGAGGATAAGCGAGCACCTTACCTTAGGGTGGGACTACTGCCTGCAGAACTTTACGCCCAAAGGCTTGGTCCTTTGCTGACAGCAGGTCCAACCTGTAGTGCCTTACGAACGTATCAAAGCTGGACCACGTTACCTCCCTACAGATCTGCTCTGGAGAAGCACCAGCCCACTCAGCCTGTGAGGTCGCCACTGCCCTGGTGGAATGCGCTCTAATACCGTCCGGGGGCTCCACTCCCCCCGCTACATAAGCCTGTATGATGGCTAACCTAATCCATCTGGCTATCGTCCGTCTAGAGGCTCTAGACCCTTTTTTAGCTCCTGAAAATAATACAAAAAAAGAATCAGACTTCCTATAGTCCTTTGTACTCTCCAAGTACTGGAGGACGCACCTCCTAACGTCCAACTTATGAAATGTGCGTTCCTGTTCCCTTACAGGGTTTACACAGAAGGTAGGCAAAATTATTTCCTGGCCTCTATGAAAACTTGAGGCCACTTTAGGCAAAAATGCCGGATCAGTTCTAAAAACCACACGATCCGGAAATATCTGAAAAAAAGGTGCCCTAATTGAAAGGGCTTCGAGTTCACTTACTCTTCTTGCCGTGGTGATCGCCACCAAAAACACAGTTTTGAGGGTGATCGACCTCAACGTACAAGCCTCCAATGGTTCACCGGTGAGGGCTTGTAACACCAAAGAAAGATCCCATACTGGAAAAGAGGATACTCTTACTGGCCTCTGCCTGTTTAGAGCTTTAAAAAACCTAGATATCCAGGGATCCAATGCTAACTGTCTCTCCAAAAACACACTCAAAGCAGACACTTGTCCTTTCAGTGTGCTAACAGCCAACCCCTTGTCTGCCCCCGCTTGCAGAAATTCCAGTACCGCTACAGGACTGCTTGTGTCGAAGGAACTATCCACGCACCATCTATTGAAGCGTTTCCACACTTTCAGGTAGATAGCTTGCGTCTCCCTTTTTCTGCAACTTAGTAGGGTCGATACTAAACGATCTGAGAACCCCTTGCCCTTCAGCAATTCCTCCTCAGTAGCCAAGCAGCCAGGTTCCACCGCTCCACCTGAGGACAACAGATTGGACCCTGGGACAGAAGATCTTCCTGGAATGGCAGAATCCAAGGGGGTTCCACTGCCAGACTCTTCAAGATGGAAAACCACGGCCTCCTGGGCCAATGAGGTGCTATCAGAATGAGAGTTGTGCTCTCCAACTGTAACTTCCTCAGTACTGCTGCGATTAGTACGGGAGGGGGGAAGGCATAACACTTGGAGAACTCCCAGCTCTGAGCCAGTGCGTCCACTCCAAGTGCTCCGTCCCATCTGCTCAGGGAGAAGAAGAAATCTGTCTTTCTGTTTTCCCTTGAGGCGAAGAGGTCTATACAAGGCATCCCCCACCTCTGGGTAATTGCCTTGAAGACATCCTGGTTCAAAATCCAGTCGCCTTCTCTCAGCTTTCTCCTGCAGAGAAAATCCGCAACCTGATTTTGATCCCCTTTTAGATGTACTGCCGACAGGGACAGAATATTTGCCTCGGCCCACTTGAGAATGCTGCCTGTCAAGCTCCACAGTGACCTGCTTTTGGTACCTCCCTGCCTGTTGAGATATGCTACTGCAGAGGAGTTGTCTGACCTGACTCTCACGTGTTGACCCTGGAGTTCCTCCTGAAAGGCTCTGAGTGCCAACTCTATGGCTTTCAGCTCCCTCCAGTTCGAGGATTCCCTTGCTTCTTGCCTTAGCCAGGTGCCCTGAACCATCCGGGAATCTAGATGTGCTCCCCAACCTGTGCCGCTTGCGTCGGTCGTGATGGTTTTGGATACCGGAAGGACCCATTCCAGGCCCTGAGAAAGATTGGCCCCTTTTCTCCACCACCAGAGTGACCTTTTTACCTGAATTGGCACCTCTATCAGGGCGTCCAGGGAACTCTGACTGTGGTCCCAAATTCCCAGGATGAACAGTTGTAAGGGGCGAAAATGCAGCCCTGCCCACTGTACTGCTGGGAGTGAGGATGTTAGTAGCCCTAGAGCTGACATGGCTTTTCTTATTGAGACCTGCTGATTGCCCTGCAGGAACAACATCGCCCTGTCTACTTTCTGGATTTTTTCTTCCGGAAGAAAAACTTTTTGTTTTGTTGAATCCAACCTGTAGCCCAGGAAGATGATCTTCTGAGATGGGGTCAGGCTGGATTTTTCCAGGTTCAGGAGCCATCCTAGATTTTCGAGGATGTCCCTTGTTACCTGCAGGTCTCTGGACAGCTGCTCTGGGGAAGAAGCAAATAGGAGCAGATCGTCTAGATATGCGACTATTGAAATTTTTCTGAGTCGCAAGAAGGCCAGAACCTCCACCATGACTTTGGTGAATATACGGGGGGAAGAAGATAGCCCGAAGGGAAGAGCCCTGAATTGTAGATGCACTATCCCTTCTGGGGTCCTCACCGCCAACCTGAGGAACTTCTGGTACCCCTCTGCTATGGGGATGTGCAGATAGGCATCCTTCAGGTCTATGGACGCCATGAAGCAATTCTGGGGAAGAAGTGCTTTTACCGAGTAGATCGAGTCCATTCGGAACTTCCTGTAGGTAACCGAGACGTTCAGGGGCTTCAAGTTCAGGATAAGTCTGAACTTTCCCGCTGGTTTGCGGACCACAAAGATGTGGGAATAGAAGCCCCTGCCTGTCTCTTCCACCGGGACTCGGGTTACCACCTCTTGTTCCTCCAACTCCTGTAGAGAGGAAAGAAGAGCTGAAGCCTTTTCTGCACATCTTGGTAGCGTGGTGACCAGAAGTCTGAGAGGTGGGGGTTTTGAAAACTCCAACCTGTAACCCCTCCTTATAATCTCCAAAATAAAATGGTTGGAGGTGATCAACTCCCACTGTGGGAGGAAGTACCTCAGTCTTCCTCCCACCGTGGTTCCGTCATTTGGACTTTTTGGGCTGTTCAGGAGGGCGAAAAATAGCACCCCCACGCCCTTTGCCCTTCTGCCCCCAAACTTTTTTCTGTTGCTCATTTTTAGGAGGTTCAAACTTCCTCCTAGGTTGAACCCTCCTTTTGGCTTCCACAAATTTCTTTTTGATAGGAAAGGCCTTTTTCCTGTCGGCCGTCCTATCCAAGACGGCCTCCAAGCCAGGACCGAACAACAAGTCCCCTGTGAGAGGAATACCGCAGAGCTTGACCTTTGACGCGCTATCTCCCTGCCACGTCTTAAGCCAAAGAGCCCGCCTTGCTGAGTTGGACAAGGCTGCCGATCTTGCTGACATCCTTACCGACTCCGCTGAGGCGTCAGCCAGATAAGCTACTCCATTGAGGAGCATAGGAAAGGAAGACAGGATTGTTTCCTTAGGAGTTCCTGCTTCAATGTGTGCCTTAATTTGCGTCAACCAGTACTCCATGTTTCGTGCCACCACTGTGGACGCCATGGCGGGTTTGAGGTTGCCTATTGATGAATCCCAGGACTTTTTCAATAGAGAGTCCATCCTTTTATCCATAGGATCTGGGAGGGCTCCCATATCTTCAAAGGCAAGGTCGGTGTGCCTAGAGACCTGCGAGAAAGCCGCATCTAGTTTAGGAATTTTATTCCTTACTAGAGCTTCCTCCTCTGCAAAAGGAAACCTCCTTTTCAAACTCCTCGAAAAGAATGGTTTCCTTTCCGGGTCTTGCCATTCTTTTTTAATGGCGTCGACCAGTACCTCATGGACCGGAAACACTTTCTTTTTCTGTTCCCCTAAGCCCCTGTACATTTGGTCATGGAGTGACAGCTTCTTTCTTTCTTTCTTTCTTCCTGGATTCCCAAAGTGGTGTGAATAGCTCCTAAAAGCTCTTCCACTTCCTCCAGAGAAAGCTTGTAGCGAGAGGCTCTCGTGGACTCGCCATCCACCTCCTCTCCCTCGGATTCCCCTTGGGAATCAGAAGCAATGCTATCTGGCTCCTCCTCAATCTCTTCTCTAGAGCCCCCCGGATTCTCACCACTCGCCGAGGGAGCATCCGTTAGGCTTGGCGTAACACTCTGCTGTGCTGGTGGAGGGTTAACCTGAGTCTGCGGAAACTGAAAACTAGAGAAGAGCGTTTTAAAAGATTGTACGGTGCTCGATAGTTCCTTGACGGACGCAGCTAACTCCGTACTTTGCTCCGCTGACTGCTCCCTCACTAGCCCCTCTATACATTCCCTACAGAGTGCTTTGGACCACGATTCCCCCATTGTGGTTCTGCACGAAGGGCATTTTCTCTTTGAATTGTGGGGCGATTTGGTTTACTCAGCAGACTTGCTCTGAAAAAAGACAAACATGAAAGAGAGCAGTCAGACTCCCCTTAACCACCAGCAATACACACAGAGGGCCACCAGGGGTGCTATAACTGTGACCACCACCACCAGGGTCCTAGTTACCCCCATCTTCCCCACCACCAAGGGAGACAAACACACCTGTGGAGCTTACAGGTTATCCAGTAAGGGAACACCACCCCAGGGTTCCACTTACCTTAGAGTGGCTGGTGCAGGCATCTCCAGGAGCCGTTCGGGAAGCCTCTGCTTCCGACATTTCCCGCCTCCATAGCGGTGTCTCCCCACCGGAGGAAACACCATAACTGAGGGACTGGCAGGACGGTGGGAGCTTAAATTCAAAATCTAAGGCGGTGTTTCCTGAAAGGGGAGGAGCCAGGGTCTCTCTATGGTGCTGTCCTGAAAGACGGATGGGGAAAAGAATTATATATAAAGATTGCCAAGACCCTGAAACTGAGATACAGCACGGTAGCCAAGACCATAAAGCAGTTTAACAGGACAGGTTCCACTCAGAACAGGCCTTGCCATGGTGGACCAAAGAGGTTGAGTGCACTTGCTCAGCGTCATATCCAGAGGTTGTCTTTGGGAAGTAGACAAGCTGCCAGAATTGCTGCAGAGGTTGTAGCGGTGGGGTCAGCCTGTCCGTGCTCAGACCATACGCCGCACACTGCATCAAATTGGTCTGCATGGCTGTCGTCCCAGAAGGAAGCCTCTTTTAAAGATGATGCACAAGAAAGCCTGCAAACAGTTTGCTGAAGACAAGCAGACTAAGGACATGGATTACTGGAACAATGTCCTATGGTCTGATGAAACCAAGATAAACGTATTTGGTTCCGATGGTGTCAAGCGTGTGTGACGGCAACCAGGTGAGGAGTACAAAAAACAAGTGTGTCTTGCCTGCAGTCAAGCATTGTGGTGGGAGTGTCATGTCTGGGGCTGCATGAGTGCTGCTGGCACTGGGGAGCTACAGTTCATTGAGGGAACCATGAATGCCAACATGTACTGTGACATACTGAAGCAGAGCATGATCCCCTCCCTTCAGAGCCTGGGCTGCAGGGCAGTATTCCAACATGAACACAACCCCAAACACACCTTCAAGATGACCACTGCTTTGCTAAAGAAGCTGAGGGTAAAGGTGATGGACTGGCCAAGCATGTCTCCAGACCTAAACCCTATTGGGCATCTTCAAATGGAAGGTGGAGGAGCGCAAGGTCTCCAACATCCACCAGCTCCGTGATGTCATCATGGAGGAGTGGAAAAGGATTCCAGTGGCAACCTGTAAAGCTCTGGTGAACTCCATGCCCAAGAGGGTTAAGGCAGTGCTGGAAAATAATGGTGGCCACTCAAAATATTGACACTTTGGGTTTAGACTTTAATGGTTGTGTTGGGTTATTTTTAGGGGACAGCAAATGTATACTGTTATACAAGCTGTACACGCACTACTTTACATTGTAGCAAAATGTAATTTCTTCAGTATTGTCACATGAAAAGTACAATAAAAACTGAGATACTCCCCGTATGGGAGAGGTTATATAGGGGGGAAACTTCCTGTTCCCGTTCAGGGTGTGCCAGTGTCCAGCATCTGAAGGTGGCCTATAACCCACATACTATGGCTCTGTGTCCCGTGATGTACGATTAAAGAAATGTGAGGGGTGTACGCACTTTTGTGAGATACTGTATGTGGTGTACAGTGTAACCAGCTCTCATGTTTTTAAATTCCCTGTCCCAATTTTCTAATCTGCTCTCTTTCAATCTGCAGAGGGATAAAAAGGTCTGCATCCCTAAAGGCAATGTGCAAAACATTAGATGACACAACACAGCACCCTTTTAGTCCAAGATGTCAGGGAGAACCCTATATAACCCCTCCCATACCGGGAGTATCTCAGTTTTTATGAGAGAGAGAGAGAGAGAGAGAGAGAGAGAGAGAGAGAGAGAGAGAGAGAGAGAGAGAGAGAGAGAGAGAGAGAGAGAGAGAGAGAGAGAGAGAGAGAGAGAGAGAGAGAGAGAGAGAGAGAGAGAGAGAGAGAGAGAGAGAGAGAGAGGTGGCTGTGTGTGAGAATGGGCACACAAAGCTCGGGAGCGAGTCTGCTTGGGTGCCCCCATAGCAGTGGACCAGAGGAGGATCAAAGCTGCTTTGTGCGAAACCACTGCACAAGGCAGGCAAGTATGATGTGTTTGTTAGCTAGAAAAAAACAAAAAAAAAAACAACAAAACACAATGCCTTCAAGTGCCAGCTAGACAATGTTTTGCAGAGACCATATTCTTTATATGTAACCAAAGTAAAATATCTAATGAGATAAAAGTTAACCAGAGCTGGAACCTGCTGTGCTCTGAAACTGAAAATACGTGGGGGGGGGGGGGGGGGGGGGGGACTGACCTCAACTATTCTTTTAAAATTGGCATTAATCAGATATAGGGAAGGCATATTACTTTTTTCAACAAACCTCTTGTTCCATCCACAAAGAGCTAGAATACAGGCTGAGATGTGGACTTGCAGTGAGTCACTGGGCAAGCTGTTTGCAGCATTCTGTCTCCCTTCTACAGGTCTCAGTTCATCCTCAATCAACCGCAGGAGTAGACTTACAGTATCTTCACTGAGATCCTGACAAAAGAAAAATGTACATAAAACATAAATATCATGAAGAATGCACTACAACTACTTCCCATCTTCAGAAAGAGAACAAGGCTTCAAGTGAACCACCCTCCAGTAGCAGCTGTTTAAAGATCATTTAACAAGTGTTTTATATACGGTCAAGTAGCTATATTGGCAAGTATCTGTGGTTATGCAATTAAAAATCAGTAATACAAGTGTAAGGTACATTTGTAAACTAAAACAATTTCCAAAAATATTAAAGCTTAATACCATACAGATAAAAAAAAAAAAAAAAAAATACCAATTATACACAGTGTTAGTGCCTGACTTTGACTTGGTGTCAGACTCTTGTAATTCTCTTTACAGCACTACTCAGGCTGGGAGAATGAGGAGAAACACTAAGAGCAAACCAGTTTTTCTGCATTTAAATGTGATAAGAAATGTGCCGACGGGAGCAGACAGAAGGGCAAACTGCTGTTTCTACTCCATTGTCCAAAAACAGGCTGAAGGAGGGGAGGTGACCTTGATTTCTCATTAAAGGAGAAGTCCAGGCAAAACCAACACTAAACCTGCTCTGTGCCACATTCTAAACCTAATCCATCTTACCCTGTAAAGCAAAAATCACTGTACTTGCTGTGCAGGAGGGAGGAGGTATCCGAAGCCCCATAGTAAGCCTATGGGTGACGTCACTTCCTATTCACCCGGATCGGGTGTAGAATAGGCAAGTACAGCGATTTCTGCTTTACAGGGTTAGATAGGTTTTGCCTGGACTTCTCCTTTAAGGAACATACAAAGGGCATAACGATGAGCAACACCCTGTACAAAGGCTTTCACTAAAGATTGAGGCGCAAGTGGTCATTAAATACAAATCCCTAGGCCTAGTACACACGGCCGAATAGGGAAAGGGAGTATCACCACTCCAGGAATATCATCCAATAGTAGGGCTCCTCATCCAGTCAAAGAAACCACAGGTGCCGACAATGCATGTAGCAATGAATGAAAGGTGGTTCTGGACAGCCGCACTCCGAAAAAAAAAAGACTTTACAAACAGTATATATTCAATTCTTATTTCTATGATTGTTAGCTACGAGTAAACACTGTGCCTAGTGCGAAACACGTCATATTTCCTGTTCTGCTGTGACATGCTGTTTTAGAATTTGTGTTCTTTTTGAATAAAAGGCTTCTTTTTTTTTTCTGAGTGCGGCTGTCCAGAACCACCTTTTATTCACATTTACACACGGCCAAATGTCGGGCAGCATTGGCCAGCTCAATAGAAACTGGCTGACATTTGGCCAATGTGTACGGCAGTCATCCTTTCACCAGGCTTCTGTCGAAGGGGCATGACAGAAAAGGGTCTGCCGATTGGCTCCCGATCAGCGGTTTCAGCCAATGGCCAAATGGAGTGTTCTGGCGGTCGGCCGCCCCCTTGTGAGAACACAAAGGACCAGCAGAGGAGATCACTGTACCAACGTCGGGTAGTTAGTACAGCGGCTCCTCCTGCGCTGTAAGTTTATTTTTCCATTCAGCCCTGCTATGTCTCCTGTGTCTCTTAACTACTTGACATCCAGAACGTTTTACTCCCTTCACGACTAGGGTATTTGTTGCTGTTCAGAACTGTGCCACTTTAATTGGCAATTACACGGTATGCAAATTAAATCTTTATAATTTTTCAATGAAAATTGTTCAGATGATCAATCCTGATGTACCGACGGCCTATCTTTTTTGAGGCCCTAAAATGCCAGGACTAATTACCCCTTTTTGGAAAATAGACGGTCCAAGGTATCTACTAAGTAGCATGGTGAGTTTTTTTGAAGTTGTAATTTTTTGTCAAATTTCTTTTTACATACTGTCACCAGTGCATTACAGTGTCATCATATGACTGATATGGCGATGATCAAGACCACTGACTGAAGACAGCATGTTCAAAAAAAATAAAAATTTAATATTTTTGAAACATTTTTTAAAAAAACTTTACCATTTTTTTTTTTTTTTTAAACATACTTTCATCAGAGTAGTTCAGTGTCACCACAGTGACACTATTACTCTGGAGACCATTTTTTTTCTCTTTACATGGTTATAATTAATGACCACTTTTATAAGCAAATGGCTTTCCATTCATGACAGTTTGCTTATTGCTGACATGCTGTGATTGGCTACAGGTAAACCCATGGTACAGGGTGCAGTGATTGGCCCAGGTCACGCTAGTGCAAATGCTAGGCGAGGTACCAGTACGTTGCCTAGCAAGGCTGTGCTGCCAGTCTGCAGTAAATTTACTGTTGGCGGGCAGTAAGGGGATAATGTAAGATTGCATAAAAACATTTTAACAGCTTCCCGTCTGGCCACAGTACGTTTACTGCAGCAGGGCAGCACAGGTAGGCGAGATCATGTACAGTATGTCCCCGATTCTTCTGGGTTAGGGGCGCTATGCGATCACATGATCACAAGGTCAACAAAGCTGTTATGAATGAATTTCACTCATAACAGCTGTGATTTCTATAGTAATACTGTGAGTGGCTCACAGCTATCACATGGTACATGGGCCAATCACAGCACCCCTTAACACGTGATAGCTGTGGGACAATCTGAACACACAAAAGTAAAATCACAGCAGTTATGAATGTAACCCATTCATGACAGTTCTAAACATCCCCTATCACCCCGCGCTTCATACAAGTACAGTAAATGGTACAGCAGGCACATATCAGAAATATGAAATTATTTGCTTATGTATTCTTTAAGTCCCAAAGCAGTGAAGTGGATGCTGGTCTCCAAGACCCAGATGTCTTATTTATTTGATAGCAAACTAAAGGTCAGAACTTATCTTATCTTAAAAAAGTTGACCTCACTCCATCCAAAGTATAAATTTACAGTACCATAGCTAGACCTTGTAACTATGAAGCTATGTGAGTGTGCTTGACACAGCTGCACTTTTTATATATGCAGAAAAACTGTGAATTGTAAACTGAAGGATGTAGAAGTTCTGTTTGCACTGGGGCTGCCACATGGCCATACACGTGGAAAACCTTTCCTTTCAATTTTTTTTTTTTTTTTTTTTTTTTTTTTTTAGGCAAGATAACAAAAAAATAAATAAATAAATAAAAAGCAACATATGAGAGGGGTATAATGGAACAGTTTAGATCCACAATTTTAAAGATTAAATGTTATTAAGAAAATCCATGGTAAAGCATATCAAGCTGCCTCTGCTGACCTACTGCAACTGCTAATTTAGTATCCTGGACTAAGGATCAGATCAGGAGTGAGGACTTTCACTGGGTGCATTCTTATTCTGTCTGGTTGGAGATTAGCATAACAAAGTTATCAATGGAGAATAGCTGTTGGCTAGACATTCTGCAGTCCACAGTCCTTCAGTGGATGGAGCCATAAATGTCAGACTACCAAGCTGAGAGTGACTGGGTGTCATTCAACCAAGAAGTGAGTTGGCAGCCTTTTGGTCTTGGTGAACTTTCCGCAGGCTGACAGCGCTCATGAGTATTTCAGCGAAAGTGGCCTTTTTCTCTCAAGGCTGGAGTTCTGATTTAATCAGACCTAAGGAAAATATGCTTACCATACTTTTCAAGTCGTCCTGTCTCAGAGCTGGAAGCTGTAACTCTAATCGACAAAGGTTTTGAAAACGTTCAAAAAAGTCACTAAGCACAGATGATGGTTCACATACTAGAAGAGCCCAGAAGTGATCTGCAATTAGAAACAGAGGATAAGTAAATTAGCCAATCTGATCCACCCAGGAAGTGAAAACATGAGGGGCTAAGGACACCTGCAATTGAGGACATTGACATAGTCCTGGCACTGGCTCTTTCCATGAAAAAGGACCAGAAGATTTTTTGTGAACCTTCAAAATTTATAGAATCTAAGTACTGTGTAAGACCCCATACACACTATTAGATTTTCTGCAGATTTTTGTCTTCAGATTTACCAAAACCATATAATAATATGGAGGTCAAACCTTAAGAGTTTCAATTTGTATGCAATCAGGCAGGCCCTTGCACTACATGGTTTTGGTAAATCGGAAGACAAAAATCTGCAGAAAATCTAATAGTGTGTATGGGGCTTAAGTCTTTCTGGTTCAGACAATGAAAATCACTATCTTGAACAATAAGAATTAGGGCAGTAAGGAGGCAATAACAGTACTTACTTAAAAGCAGAGCTCCACCCAAAAGGGGAAGCTCCACTTGCTTGCTTCCTCCCCCCTCCGCTACCACATTTGGCACCTTTCAGGGGGGAGAGGGTACTTGTTTTTGACAGCTACCTGTCCCCACTTCTGGGAGACCTCGCCAAGGCGAGGATCCCCGGGAAGTTCGGCCCTCCTTTGTCCGCCGCCGGGCCATTCATAAAGTGCAGTACGCTTCGTGCATGTGCAGTAGGGAACCGACTGAAGGCACAAGCCTTCACTGCTGGTTTCCCTTACAAGGAATGGCGGCGGCAGCAGCTGAGGGCCGATTGAAAAAATCAGCTGGGGTGTCAACATTGCAGAATCATTGGGCAGGTAAATGTCCTAAAATTAAAAGTCAGCAGCTCTCGCTGCTGTCAATCAAATCCAATGATGTGGGCATTTTGTGTCTATGGACGCAAATGCTGGACTTGAGAGCGCGCTCACACGGTAACCCCCTGGGAGAGCGTTTCTCCTAGGTGGTTTCCAGATGCCAGGAGGAGCCGTGAGCGCCGCAGAGGGACCCCAGAAGACGAAGGTTCAGGGTCACTCTGTGCAAAACGAACTGCACGGTGGAAGTATGATATATTTGTTATTTAAAAAAATAAAAAAAACAGACGAGGGTTTAGTAACCCTTTAAATATCACAGCATCTTGGTAAGTAAAAAAAGATAGCGTAAAAAGCAAAGCTATGCAATACTCAAAGCCCTATTATTCATCGATCAGTTGCACATCATTATCACGCACAAGTACATCATGTTTTTACAGAATAATCAAGACTTATAAAAGATCTGCGATTTTATAAATCATTTTAGCAAAGTAAAGTTGCCACACTGACACCATACTAGGAGAATCATTTGAAAACAGCAGTGACTATCTGAAAATGTTTTTATATATTGGAGACACATTTCTTGGATGCACACAAATTCCACCAAAATTCCTACCTGGACAGGGACTGTCTGGCCAAAAGCAGAACTTTTCATGAGAGGTCTTAAGTTCTTCTTGTAACTCCACACAACGCTGCTTATCTGAACACAAAATCATAAATTCAGTACATTTTTTTTTCTTTTTATGCCTGTCAAAAACCATGAAGAATCCCTGGTCCAACATAAAACACAAATTCACAATGAAACAAAATTACATTTGACAAAATCAAATAATGGACAGCATATAAACCTTTCATGGACAATAACTAATAGACTTACTAGTAACTTGTTTTCTGGTAGTCTTTCAGGACAGCACCTGAGAGATTGTACCTCCTTCCACCAGATACAGTTAACACTTCAACTTACTTTAGACTTTAAAATCAGATCCTCAGTTGTAGTAGAGTACCTCAAGCCAAGCTGAAACACATAAGCACATTAAAATACAGCATAAGGGCAAGCAATTTTTGCTGTCCTGATAGACTACTGAAAAACAAGTTAACACTAGGTCTAACCTGAATTTTCTCAAAATGTCTTTCAGGACAGCACCTGAGAGGATAAACAAGAACTTACCACTATAGGGAGGGACAACAGCTTTCTGCCAAAGGCCCGATGCCTTGCAGACAAAAGATCAAATCTATAATGGCAAACAGAAGTGGATAGGCTTGACCATGTTGCAGCTTTGCAGATTTGTTCTGGGGTGGCACCAGCCCTTTCTGCCCAAGAGGCTGCAAGAGCTCTAGTGGAGTAAACATGGATACCAAACGAGGGAACCAAATTCATCCAGACATGAGCTTCTATAATGGCCATCTTCAGCCACCTGGCTTTGGAGCCCCTTCTGCCCTTTCTTGGCTACAGCATACAAAACAAAAATTCTGAGCACCTTAGGTCCTTGGCTACCTCCAGGTAACACAACATAGGTACGGCCAATGTATGAAAACATTCCTCTTTCCCTCCTGATGGATTTGGGCAAAACCTTGGTAGGACAATGTCCTGAGATAAGTGATAAACAGAAGAAACTTTCAGAAGAAATCCTGAATCTGTCTTTAACAACTTGAGCTCTGAAAGATTTTACCCTCTTCATGACCAGGTAATTTTTTGCCATTTAGCACAGTGTTACTTTATCTGGCAATTGTGTGCTCATGGAACACTGTACCCAAATTAAAAATGTATATATTTTTTTCATAAAAATAGAGCTCTCTTTTGGTGGTATTTGACCACCACTGGGTTTTTTTTATGGTTTGCAATATAAAGGAACAAAGACCCAAAGTTTTGAAATTAATCCAATATTTTTTACTTTCTGCTACAAAACATTCAATAAAAATAAACCTAACATTTGGCAAAAATGTATTCTGCCACATGTCTGCTAAAAAAAAAAAAAAAAAAAAAATCACAATAAGTGATTATTGATTGTAGGGGCTATAATGTTCATGCAAACCAAACTATGGTATAAAAAGTCTTTTTGGCAGCATGGCACATCTTGATTGGCAATATTTGCCCACTCTGCAAAAACACCCCTGTCAGATTGCGAGGGCATCTCTTGTGCACAGCCCTCTTCAGATCACCGCACAGATTTTCAATGGGATAGAGGTCTTGGCTCTGGATGGGCCATTACAAAAAACTTTAGTCTTCTTCTGGTGAAGCCATTCCTTTGTTGATTTGGACGTATGCTTTGGGTCGTTGTCATGCTGAAAGATGAAGTTCCTCTTTATGTTCAGCTTTCTAGCAGAAGCCTGAAGGTTTTGTGCCAATATTGACTGGTATTTGGAACTGTTCACAATTCCCTCTACCTAAGACTAAAGGTACATCCAGGATGTAAGATGAACACTGGTACTCTAAACTTTTACAGCGCTATAGCTTTTCATCCAAACTCCACTATATGACTGCACTGAGGTGATGAACAAGCTGGTAAGCACCTAAGGACGGACACATTAACATAACCACTACTAAGTGATTGCATACGATGACCAACATACAAGCATTGCTAACACAGGCCAGCGACTTGATCTGATGTGTATGGACACCTGCTCCTAATTGATATTTGAGCCATTTCCCACATGAAATGTGGGTTTATATGCAAGCAGAAACAAATACGAATGAGCAAAAGGAACAGTCTGACAGGACGTCAATGGTGAGCTGTATCAAATATTTTCAAAATGAAGCGATTGCTCTAATCTGAAGTATCTGTCCATTTCCCTGTTAAATTGCTCTATTTGCTACATCTGCTGGTTAGAGCGGTGATACCTGAAGTCCCAGTAAGGACTCCACTATGCATATGTCAGAACATTTTGCTGTATGGTCATTTGGAATCTGAAACGGAAATCCGTGGAATCAATTGATAATGACTTTCCTTTAATGTCTGTCCCAGTGGAGTAAGCTATTAATTTCATCTTGGAGGAAATTATTTACAGTATCACTTTGATACGTATATTTTTTTCACCAAATCCCACATGGTTACTGTGGGTTAGTTACTTCTCTAGAGAAAACTAATATATCTATAGATGGAATGGATGTGGCGCATGTTTGTATGTGTATGTTGATACATAGAGAAAAGACACCGGTGTCATTTTAAGACCTAGTCTTAATTTTAATGGGTTTTGAGTTTGAGGGATATTTATCAGTAATATTTTGTATATACATGCGTGTGCAAAGCTTTAATAAAATCTTGTTATACCTGGCGTGTCCTTGCTGATGCACTTCTGTTTGGAATCTTCCCATAATTTTTTGTTTATTCTTTCATGAAACCCTCACACCAGAAGATTTCTGACTGAAAAGAAAGCCCATCCTGAATTTTTCGTTTGGACCACTTTGTTCAACAGACTCAGATCGAGAACAAGGCGGAATATTGCCAAAAGTATCCCCCCCCCCCAACTTCTTCTGGCAGTACCAATATCTCCCCTGGGAGGGTCATTGGGACTTCTCGGTCTACTCAGGACGACGGAGAATGACTCCTCCTTCCTTTTTGGATTTCTGAGAGGTTTTCTTCCTTCCCTGTATTTAGTCCTCTTGCGGTTGAGCTCTTTGGAGATGGAAAGAAAAAAAAAAAAAAGTGTGGCTGCACCTTCTTTCTTACTGGAAAATATTTATTTTTGTCTGCCGTATAATCAAGAATTGATTCTATTCTGGACCAAAAAGAAGCACCACACAGCTCTTCGGCCACGTTTTCAGCAATAATGCTCTTCGGGTGAAATTTGTAAGCACTGGCCAACATCCAAATGGATTTGCCTGGAGGCATCTGCTATAAATTCTACATCCTTAGACAAGGTTTAAAAGGAATCCAAGATTTCCTCCTTGGGAGTAACAGATAATGTGCAATTTTAACTGGTTAAGCCATTTTTCAAAATTTCGAGGCATGCAGGTAGTTGCCACAGCAGGTTTCAGATTTCACATGATGGACTGCCCTCCTCAATGTTGCCCATGTCTTCGAAAGCTAAATCCAGATTTTTGGAGACCTGGGAAAAGGCTGCGTCCAGCATAGGCATTTTATTCCAAACAGCTGCTGGGTCTTCCTTAAACAGGAAATCTCCTTTTAGGATCTTTTGATAAAAAAGGGTTTTCCAGCTCCTGCCATTTCTATTTTACAACATTTGAAATAAGCCTATGAACTGGAAATACTGGGCTTGTCTAGATCTAAATACATACTGTCATATAACGATAAATCTTTTCTCTCTTCCTTGATACCTAGTGTAGCATGTATCGTTTTCAGGAGGCCATCTACTTCTTCAAAAAATAACTTAGATTTAGAAGCTGAAATATCTCCAGCCACCTCCTCATTAGATTCAAAGAGCGATATGGAAGGGGAAAGTACTTCCTGCATAGAAGGGGCCCCAGGATCTGCACTAAGAGGCAGAAAACTGCAGTATGGACGAAGGTTGACACAGTAGCCAATATAAGAAGTATCCCCTTAGAAATAGAAAGCAGGTTAGTTAATAACCAATATTACAGTACAGTTTTAGCCTGCTTTCACATGTGCTGTTGTCAAGCAGCATCACGCGATAATGGAAATGGAAATCGCATATGGTGCCTGTTAACATCAATGCAGCCCAGGTACTACTTTGGTGCTAGTGCAGCATGACTTTGGCCCTATACGACGGGAAAAAAATATTTGATTCCCTGCGGATTTTGTATGTTCGCCCATTGACAAAGAAATGATCAGTCTAGGTAGGTTTATTTTAACAGTGAGAGAGACAGAAAAACAAAAAAAATCCAGAAAAAAGCATTTAAAAAAAGAAATTGATTTGATTATTTATAGAGAATTTACATTTTAATGAGTGAAATAAGCATTTAACCCCTTCGCAAAATATGACTTGGTACTTGGTGGCAAAACCTTCTGTCCTACTCCTCGAGGCTGACGTTTGGTAACTCGAACCTTCAGCTCTCTCCACATTTTCTATGGGATTAAGGTCTGGAGACTGGCTAGGCCACCCCAGGACCTTAATGCGTTTTTTTGGGCCACTCCCTTGACCGTTTGTTTTGGGTCATTATCATGCTGGAATACCCATCCACGACGCATATTCAATGCCCTGGCTGAGGGAAAGAGATTCTCACCTAAGATTTGACGGTACCTTTCCATCATCCCTTTGATGCAGTGAAGTTGTCCTGTCCCCTTAGTGGAAAAACACCCCCAAAACAATGTTTCCACCTCCATGACTGAAGGTAGGGATGGTGTTCTTGGGGTCATAGGCAGCATTTCTCCTCCTCCAAACAAGACGAGTTGAGTTGAGTTGAGTTGATGCCAAAGAGCTCGATTTTGGTCTCATCTGACCACAACACTTTCACCCAGTTCTCCTCTGAATCAGATATTCATTAGCAAACTTCAGATAGGCCTGTACATGTGCTTTCTTGAGCAGGGGGACCTTGCGGCACTGAAGGATCTCAGTCCTTCACGGCGTAGTGTGTTACCAATTGTTTTCTTTGTGACTGTGGTCTCAGCTGCCTTGTGATCATTTGCGACAGTGCATGGAGCCCCAGACCGAGGGATATTGACAGTTATTTTGGGTTTCTTCCATTTACGAATAATCGCACCAACTGTTGTCACCCTCTTACCAAGCTACTTGACAATGGTCTTGTAGCCAATTCCCTTGTGTAGGTCTACAATCTTGTCCCTGACATCCTTGGACAGCTCCTTGGTCTTGGCCATGGTGGAGAGATTGGAATCTGATTGATAGCTTCTGTGGACAGGTGTATTTTATACAGGTAACCAGCTGAGATTAGGAGCACTCTTATAGGGAGTGCTCCTAATCTCAGCTGGTTACCTGTATGAAAGACACCTGGGAGCCATAAATGTTGCTGATTGATGAGTGAAATAAGTGTTTGATCCCCTACTAAAAAGCAAATTAATTTAGAAATTTTTTGAAATGCACTTTACTGGATATTTTTGTTGTTATTCTGTCTCTCACTGTTAAAATAAACCTACCATTAAAATTATAGACAGATCAGTTCTTTGTCAGTGAGCAAACGTACAAAATCTGCAGGGGATCAAATACTTTTTTCTCCTCACTGTAGACTTCATGGAAAAGGAACCAAAAAACTCTTTAGGTCTGAAATGAATTTAAGGGGGACCTAATCGACTCCCATTCCTGAACTATGCCAGGCCACATGCCCTCCACATGGGGTTATACCCCCCTGGCAAAGCACCTAGTCCCCATTTTGATGAAGACAGGGGCCTCTGCGAGTTTAGGGTCATATTAATTTAAAACAAGAGAAGATATACATAAATAAAAATGTAATTCACTGGGAATTTGCCAACAAATGGTGAATGGATAAGAAGTACCAATGCATCGCTTAAAAAAAAAAGGAAAAAAAAAGGGATCAGTTACATGGTACAGATAAGGTTTCCCTCTTGTGCAAAATATTTACATTACAATTTCTTTCATCTTCTGGTCCAATAAGGGTACACAGAACATACAAACAATACTTACACTTATTGATGTCCAAGGCTGGCTGCAGCCTGGCACACAGGTAGGCATGACAGCTACAACACTTCATCATATCACATTCAATGTTTGACCATCCGTACTTGGCACAAGCTAGAGGACATAATGCTGAAGGTTTCCCAGCCCATTTCAGAGAGTTCTTAAATTAAGGAGTGATATCACTAGTAGTGTAAATTGTGCAGTAGCTATATATATATATATATATATATATATATATATATATACACACACACATATACACACATATACATACATACATACACATACATACATACACACACACACTCCCTGGATATAAAAAGTCTACACACCCGTTAAAATTGCGTGTTTCTGTGATGTAAAAAATAAATAAATAAATATATATAATATGAGACAAAGATAAATCATTTCAGAACTTTTTCCACCTTCAATGTGACTTATAAAGTATACAACTCATGTAAAAATAAGAAACTAATATAATGTGTTTGCATACGTGTGCAAACCCTCTTATAACTGGGGATGTAGCTGCGTTCAGTATTAAGCAATCACATTAACCCCAAATAAAGTTCAGCTGTTCTACTGGGTCTTTCCTGACATTTTCTTAGTCACATCCTACAGCAAAAGCCATGGTCCGCAGAGAGCTTCCAAAGCAACAAAGGGATCTCATGATTAAAAGGTATCAGTCAGGAGAGGGGTACAAAAGAATTTCCAAGGCATTAGATATACAGGGGGTCCCCGACTTACGAACGCCCGACCTACGAACATCCCCTACTTACGAACCGGGCGCTGCGGGGACCCTCGGCCATTTTCCGCCGTTCTGCGCATGCGCGGCCAGACGGAGCCTCGGAAAATGACGGCAAACTTCGGAAATGTCTGTAACTTGCTGCGCATGCGCAGAACGGCATTAGACGGAACATCAGAAATGTCCGTAATTGTCGGTCTGCGCATGCGCGGCCGACTTACGAACAATTCCGAGATAAGAACAGGCGGCCAGTCCCTAACGAGTTCGGAACTCGGGGACCCCCTGTACCATGGAACACAGTGAAGACAGTCATCATCAAGTTGATAAAATATGGCACAACAGTGACATTACTAAGAACTGGATGTCCCTCCAAAGTTGATGAAGACGAGAAGAAAACTTGTCAGGGAGGCTGCCAAGAGGCCTACAGCAACATTAAAGAAGCTGCAGGAAAATCTGGGAAGTACTGGCTGTGTGGTACAGGTGACAATAATCTCCTGTATTCTTCATATGTCCAGGCTATGGAGTAGAGTGGCAAGCCTTTTCTTACCAAGAAAAAGATCCAAGCCCGGCTAAATTTTGCAAAAACACATGTGAAGTATCCCAAGAGCATGTGGGAAAATGTGTTATGTTCTGAGGAAACCAAGGTTGAACTTGGCCATAATTCCAAAAGATGTTTGGCGCAAAAACACTGCACATCACCAGAAAAACAAAATGCCCACAGTAAAGCATGGTGGTGGCAGCATAATGCTTTGGGCCTGTTTTTCTTCAGCTGGAACAGGGGCCTTGGTCAAGGTAGGAGGGAATTATGAACAGTTCCAAATACCAGTCAATATTGGCACAAAACCTTCAGGCTTCTGCTAGAAAGCTGAACATGAAGAGGAGCGTCATCTTTCAGCATGACAATGACCCAAAGCCTACATCCAAATCAACAAAGGAATGGCTTCACCAGAAGATTAAAGTTTTGGAATGGCCCAGCCAGAGTCCAAACCTGAATCCCATTGAAAATCTGTGGGGTGATCATAAGAGGGCTGTGCACAGGAGATGCCCTTGCAATCTGACAGATTTTGAGTGTTTTTGCAAATATTGCCAAGTCAAGATGTGCCATGCTGATAGACTCATACCCAAAAAAACTAAGTGCTGTAATAAAATCAAAAGGTGCTTCAACAAAGTTTTAGTTCAATGATTTATGCACCCAGATTAGTTTTTTATTTTTACTTCCCTCTACCAGTTTGTTGTTCAACTGAGTTGTACAGTTTATAGGTCACAGGTGGAAAAAAAAAAAAAAAAAAAAAAAACCTTAGTTAGACTTACCGGTGACGGTATTTCTACGAGCCTTTCAGGACAGCACCTTGGAGAGAGCGCAGCTCCGCCTTTACCCAGGAAACACTGCGTGACAACGCCCCTTTTTAAGATCAGCTGCTTCCACCATGCCTTCAGTTGTTATCGAGAAATCCTCCGACATGCTGGAAAATATAAGCAGACAGTTACCATGCCCTATAATTATACATTATACATCATAACCTAGGGAGGGAAGTAGGCTGCTGTCCTGAAAGGCTCGTAGAAATACCGTCACCGGTAAGTCTAACTAAGGTTTTCTCTCTTCGCCTTTCAGGACAGCACCTTGGAGAGGATAACCAAGAAACTTACTTCAGGGTGGGACCACTGCCTGCAAAACCTTTCTCCCGAAGGATTGGTCTGAGGCTGAAAGCAGATCCAAGCGGTAGTGTTTTATGAAAGTTGAAAAACTGGACCATATGGCAGCCTTACAAATTTGTTCAGGCGATGCTCCGGCCTTTTCTGCCCATGATGCCGCTACTGCTCTGGTTGAATGAGGCAAGATTCCTTCTGGAGGCTCCAAACCTAGAGAGGTGTATGCTTCTTTAATGGCTTGCTTTAACCATCTTCCAAGGGTGTTTTTGGAAGCTTTACATCCCTTGTGAGCGCCCTCCATTAAAACAAACAATGAGGATGATTTTCTAAAGTCCTTTGTTATTTCCAGATACTTAAGAAGACATCTCCTGACATCCAGAGTATGGAAGGCTTCTTCTCCTGGCCCCGAAGGTGAGGGGCAAAATGTAGGGAGAATGATCTCCTGTGCCCGATGAAAAGCAGAGCTTACTTTTGGTAGGAAGGCTGGGTCTGTCTTTAGAACTACCCTGTCTGGTAGGCACCTCATGAATGGCTCTTTGATTGATAGAGCTTGTAACTCACTGACTCTACGAGCTGATGTTACTGCCACCAACAACACAGTTTTAAACGTTAAAAACTTAAGTGAGGATCCTTCTATTGGCTCGAACGGAAGCTTTGTTAGCCCTTGAAGAACCAAAGATAAATCCCATTTGGGAAAAATGATCATAGGCTTAGGCTTTACTTTAGCCATAGCTCTGAAAAAACAAATTATTAAAGGCTCCCCTGACAGGGTTCTTTCCAAAAAAACTGATAAGGCCGCTACTTGCGTTTTGAGCGTACTTGCTGCTAGGCCTTTCTCCAATCCGTCTTGAAGAAACTCTAGAACTGAAATTGTACTAGACAAACTAAAGTCTTTTCTGGAACACCATGTATTATAAACTTTCCAGACCTTAAAATAAATGTCTCTTGTCACCTTCTTCCTACTTGCAAGAAGGGTAGTAATGAGTTTTTCTGATAGTCCCTTTTGTCTTAGGATTTGTTCTTCAGAAACCAAGCTGCTAGGTTGAGAAACGCTGGATCTGGATGAAGAAACTTGCCCTGACTCAGTAGATCTGACCTGTTTGGTAACTTCCAAGGAGGTTTTACTGAGAGGTTCATAAGGGTTGCAAACCACTGCCTTTTTGGCCAATAAGGAGCTATCAGAATTAGTTCCGTGGATTCCAGTCTGAATTTTGCTAGTACCCTTGGAATTAGTGGAAATGGGGGAAAAGCGTAGGACAGCTGGAAGTCCCATCTGTGAGCCAGAGCATCTAACCCCAGAGCTTGATCCTGTCTCTGAAGGGAGAAGAAAACTGGTACTTTCGCGTTTTCCTGACTTGCGAATAGGTCCACCTGAGGAACACCCCAACTCTTGGCTATTGTCTTGAATAGATCCTGATTCAGAGACCACTCTGCTTCTCTTACTTCCCTCCTGCTGAGGAGATCTGCCAAGGTGTTTTCCGTCCCTTTTAAGTGTACTGCCGATAGGGAGGCCAAGTTGTTCTCTGCCCATCTCAGTATCTGGCAGGCTAAAACCAACAGAGTTCTGCTTTTTGTGCCCCCTTGCTTTGTTATGTATAACACTGCCGTCATATTGTCCGTCAAGACTTGGACATGCTGATTCTTTAGAAGTTCCTGGAAGGACAGAAGACTCAGATGAATAGCCTTCAACTCTCTCCAGTTCGATGACCTTCTCGCTTCTGGCTTGGACCAAACCCCCTGAATAGTTTGTTCTTCCAGGTGGGCTCCCCACCCCCATGCGCTGGCATCTGTGGTCAGTCTTTGGGTTACTGGGAATGACCAGTGAAGACCTTTTGAGATGTTTCTCTGGTTCCTCCACCACCAGAGTGATCTTTTTGCTCTTACCCCTATGACAAACTTTTTCTCCAGCGATTCCTGGTAGGACCAATTTGTCAAAATGTCTGCCTGCAGCGGACGAGCATGCAGTCTGGCCCACTGTACTGCAGGGATTGCTGCTGTCAGCAGACCCAGGGCTGACATGGCTTGTCTTACTGAGAACCTTGAATTGGACTGAAGTACCTTCAGAGCCGACTGTATCTTTTCTATTTTTTCTTGGGGCAGAAATATTTTCTGTTCTACTGAGTCTATTTCGTACCCCAGGAACTTTGCTCTTTGAGCTGGTATTAGGTTGGACTTCTGAATGTTGAGAAGCCAACCCAGACCTCTTAGATGTGCTTGAGTCACTTGAAGGTTGACTTCCACCTGACTTTTTGAATCGGCGAAAAGTAGCAGGTCGTCCAAGTAGGGCACTATTGGGATCCCTTTCAGTCTCAGGGGTTCCAATGCTTCTGCCATCACTTTCGTGAAAACTCTGGGTGAGGAGGAGAGGCCGAATGGCAGGGCTCTGAACTGGAGATGCCAAACCTCCCCCCTCCCCAAATTGACTGCCAGACGTAGAAATTTCTGGGACTGGGGTGCTATTGGGATATGGAGGTATGCATCCCTCAAATCGATGGAGGCCATGTGACACCTGGGGGTCAGCAAGCTCTTTACTGAAAAAATCGTGTCCATCCTGAATCTTTTGTATTTTATGGATCGATTCAACAGCTTCAAGTTGAGGATCAGACGGAACTTTCCCGATGGTTTCCTGACCAAGAATATATGGGAATAAAACCCTTTTTCTTTTTGCCCCTCTGGGACTTGAGAGATGACATTCTGTTGCATCAGCTCTTGAAGAAGAGACTTCATAGCCAGAGCCTTCTCCTGATCCTTCGGTAAGTTTGTTACGTAGAACCGACTTGGGGGTTTTGTAAAAACTCCAGATGGTAACCCTGCTGGATTATCCCTAGGACAAATGGACTTCTTGTTGTTTTTTCCCAACTGAGCAAGAAGTCCTGAAGCCTCCCTCCTACTGGAAGCTGGTCACTGTTTTTTAGGGGATTGCTCAGGGTTTCTGAACAATACCCCACCCCTGCCTCTTCCTCTCTGGGGGTTCCAAGGTCTTTTCTTTGTTTGGTCCTTTTCCTTATCGGTTTGTCGAAAAGGACGAAAATTCTTCCTCTGTTGTACCACTTTCTTTTTCTGAGGAAAAGCTTTCTTTTTGTCTGCTGTCCTATCAAGTACAGTCTCTAATTCCGGACCAAACAACAAGTCCCCTGAAAAGGGAATCCCACACAATTTCCCTTTAGAGGCTGAATCCCCTGACCAAGTTTTAAGCCAGAGGGCTCTTCTTGCGGAATTAACCAATGCTGATGACCTGGCAGACATTTTGATGGATTCTGCCGAGGCATCAGCCATATATCGGACGGCTTTTAACAGAGTAGGGAAGGACTCTAATAAATCTTTCCTGGAGGTACCTGCCACCACATGATTTTTGAGTTGGTCTAACCAGCATTCCAAATTTCTGGCCACAACTGTGGCTGCCATTGCAGGTTTCAGATTGGCTAATGAAGAGTCCCATGCTTTCTTCAGTAGCCCATCCGCTTTTTTGTCCATAGCGTCTTTAAGAATTCCCATATCCTCAAAGGCTAAGTCCGTTTTTCTGGATACTTGAGAGAAGGCCGCATCTATCTTTGGCTTCTTATTCCAAACACACTCCTCACTCTCCTCAAAAGGGAACCTCCTTTTAAGGGCTTTAGAAAAAAATTGTCCTTTCTCTGGATCCTTCCATTCCTTTTTAATGGAGTCTGTTAACACCTTGTGTACCGGAAAGACTCTATGTTTAACCTCCTCCAGCCCCTGGTACATTTTGTCATGTACTGACAGCTGAATTTTTTCTTCCTGGATCTCCAGTGTAGTATAAATTGCCTTGAGTAAATCATCAACTTCCTCAAGTGACAGTTTATATCTAGAAGCCTTGGCTTCATCTTCCTCTTCCTCATCATCAGAATCAAACGTTGAGGGAGGAATGCTTTCCCTTTCTTCCTCAGACTCACTTTCAATTTGCACAGAAGTGGACGGAGGGAGACTGGATTGAGAACCCTGTTCTTGGCTGGAACTCTGACCACGCTTTTTCACAAGGGAGCGTACTGTCCCTAGGGCCTCTGCTAGTTCTTTTCTCACTGAAGACAGGAGTTCCTTGCACTCCTGTGAAGACTCCTCCTTCACTAAATCCGCAATGCAGGATCTGCACAGGGGTTTGGGCCAAGAGTCCCTTAAAGGATTTTTGCATGAGGGGCATTTTCTTGAAGTTCTCTCTGACTTAGCAGTAACTTTCTGAAACGACAGAAATAAAAGAACCCACAGGTCCTCTTTAACTGCAGCCACTAAAGAGTACAACAGGTAGACCCCCCAAAGACAAACACCCTAAGTGCCCAGAGTCTCAATCCCTGCTGAACTGCTAATGGACCTTTACACCAAAGCAGACAGCTGCAGGTTAACTTAATACATAAACCAAACAAAAAACACCCAGTGATGTAAAGGAAAGAGGTCCCTCTGTACCTCTCCTACCTGGGACTGGCCGGGAACCTGGGCGCCTGCATCCGCCATAGCTGCTGAAGATCCGTCCTCCATTTCGATCGTAGCAGCCGCCGTCCGCACGCTTTAAATGGCTTTCCGACCGTGCCAAACAAACGGAAGTCCCGGCCAGAGGACCTGCCCCTTCCTCCTGCGTTCCAGCAGCTGGAACCAATTGCTGCTACGCCCTGCCGGAGGTCTCCACCCACCGGAACTGGCGTCCCCCGCCGTCCGGGATTCGGCGCCGCCATGCTGAGGCCTGGCATGGAACGCTCGTTTCTGAGCACAACCGCGGCCCCCCGAACGCACGGGCGATCAACCTCCGGCAGTCCATTACTCCTGTGAGCCGACGAAGGAAGGGAACACCGGAACACCAACCCCATCGTTCGGGAAGGTGCTGGGCTGGTCTTTGCGAACGTAAGCACAAGGTACTGCCAAAACCCTCGTTTTTCCTTTAAAGAGAGCGCAGCACCCCTGGTTCCCCAGCAGTGTTCCACCATGGCGGAGGAAACACTAAAACTGAAGGCATGGTGGAAGCAGCTGATCTTAAAAAGGGGCGTTGTCACGCAGTGTTTCCTGGGTAAAGGCGGAGCTGCGCTCTCTCCAAGGTGCTGTCCTGAAAGGCGAAGAGAGAAAAAAATCACAGAAACCTGACATTTTAGCAGGGATAGATATATAGAGTATACATATACACACACACACACACACACACACACACACACACACACGCTCAAATGTTTGCATACCCTGGCAGAAATGGTGAAACATGAAGCCATTTATTATCACGTTGTTTTTTGGATCCTTTTAAAATCATAACAGAAATCATCCAAATGGCCCTGATAAAAAGTTTACATACCCTGGAATGTTTGGCCTTGGTACAGACACAGAACGTGGCACGCACAGGTTAAAATGGCTATTAAAAAGGTTAATTTCCCACATTTGTGGCTTTTTAAATCACAATTAGTGTCTGTGTATAAATAGAGTTTGTTAGCGCTCACATGGTTGCACTAAGCAGGCTAGACACTGGACCATGAGGAGGTAGAAAAGAACAGTCAAAAAACCTGCATAACAAGGTAATGAAACTTTAGAAAGATGGAAAAGAATATAAATAGATATTCAAAGCCTTAAATATGCCAGTCAGTACCGTTTAATCACTTATTAAGAAGTGGAAAATTAGGGGCTCTTTTGATATCAAGCCAAGGACAGGTAGACCAAGAAAGATTGCAGCCACAACTGGCGGAGGAATTGCTCAGGATACAAAGAAAAACCCAGGAGGAGAAATACAGGCTGTTCTCCAAAAAGACAGCGTGGTTGTTTTTAAGGAGCACGAATAATGAGGCATAGCAAGGTGTTGTTGGGCATATTGTAACCAGCTCTTTTTGCGCAAGTATCATCATATTGTGCTCCTTAACCACTTCAATACCGTGGACTGTCATATGACGTCCACAAGATGGATCTCCCATCCTGGGTGGAGGTCATATGACGTCCTCCCATTGCGGGCGGTGTAGGGGGCACGCGCCGCAGCTCCACGTCCTGTCAGTGGAGAGGAGACCGATGATGTGTTCCCAGTACAGAGGAACACCAATCGGTCTCCTCCCCTTGTGAGTACCCTCCCCCCACAGTTAGAATCACTACCATAGGGAACACATTAACCCCTACAGCGCCCCCTAGTGTTAACCCCTTCCCTGCCAGTCACATTTACACAGTAATCAGTGCAATTTTATAGCAACGATCGCTGCATAAATGTGAATGGTCCCAAAAATGTGTCATAAGTGTCCGCCGCAATGTCGCAGTCACGGGGGGAAAAAAAATAAAATCGCAGATCGCCGCCATTACTAGTAAAAAATAAATAAATAAATGCAAATAAATCTATCCCCTATTTTGTAGAAGCTATAACTTTTGCACAAACCAATCAATATACGCTTATTGCGATTTTTTTACCAAAAATATGTAGAAGAATATATAATCAGCATAAGCCGAGTAAAAAATTCGTTTTTTTTTTAAAAAAAAATGAAATATTTATTATAGCAAAAAGTAAAAAATTTAGTTTTTTTTCACAATTGTCACTCTTATTTTGTTTATAGCGCAAAAAATAAAAACCACAGAGGTGATCAAATACCACCAAAAGAAAGCTCTATTTGTGGGAAAAAAAGGACGTCAATTTTGTTTGGGTGCAACGTCTCATGACCGCACAATTGTCAGTTAAAGCGACGCAGTGCCGAATCGCAAAAAGGGCTCTGGTAAGGAAGGGGGTAAAATCCGCCGGGGCTGAAGTGGTTAAAAAGCAACCACACCATCTTTTTCCAGAGCAGCCTGTAATTCTCCTGAGGTTACCTGTGGGTTTTTCTTTGTATCCCAAACAGTTCCTGTGGCAGTTGTGGCTGAAATCTTCCTAATTTTCCACTTCTTAATAATTGATTAAACAGTACTGACTGGCATATTTAAGGCTTTGGATATCTTTTTATATCCTTTTCCATCTTTGTAAAGTTTCATTACCTTGTTACGCAGGTCTTTTGACTGTTCTTTTCTACCTCCTCATGGCTCAGTGTCTAGCCTGCTTAGTGCATCCATGTGAGAGCTAACAAACTCATTGACTATTTATACACAGACACCAATTGTGATTTAAAAAGCCACAAAATGTGGGAAATTAACCTTTAATTGCCATTTAAAACTGTATGTGCCACCTTCTGTGTCTGTACCAAGGCCAAACATTCCAGGGTATGTAGACTTTTTATCAGGGCCATTTGGGTGGACATACACTATTGTCAAACGTATTGGGACACCTGCTTTTACACGCACATGAACTTTAATGGCATCCCAGTCCTAGTCTGTAGGGTTCAATATTGAGGTGGCCCACCCTTTGCAGCTATAACAGCTTTAACTCTTCTGGGAAGGCTGTCCACAAGGTTTAGGTGGGTGTCTATAGGAATGTTTGACCATTCTTCTAGAACCGCATTTATGAGGTCAGACACTGATTCTGGACGAGAAGACCTGGCTCACAATCTGCGCTCTAATTTATCCCAAAGGTGTTTTATCGGGTTGAGGTCAGGACTGTGCCTCTAGGGGGGGTGTTGCAAAATAACTCTTGCAGTGTTTGGTGGGATACTTGTTGGGTGGCATTTTGTGTTTATTATTGTTTTGTTTTTTGGGTGTTAACAGTAACATTTGGGGAATCAGACTGCGCAGATTGCATTTCACATATTAATTTAATCATTAGGCCCCTGCAACTAGCACAAAGGCCTGAAGGAAAACAACAAACCACTTTGATGCTCCAGTTTGGCTCAAGGAAACATAGTGAGGAGACTAGATGACTATGCTCAATATCTCAATAACGTTATTAGTGTTTATTCCGGTGCTACTTGTAATATCATATTTCAAAAAGGATATAGAGAAGGATTCCACCCTGGTGAAAAATGCTTCTTTACTTGTGGCTTCCAAAGTGTCAACATCAGCTGAAGCATCAAAGCTGTGGTTTCCATCTGAGAAGAAACTGCTGTCCTTCCTTAAAAGAGGGGGGAATAAAGCAGTGGATACTATATTAAGCAAGAAACAAAATCTACCTATAGTAATAATACACATTAGAGCTGCACGATTCTGGCTAAAAAGAGAACCACGATTCTTTTGTTTACAATAAAGATCACGATTCTCGTGGCGTAACATCCTTCACATTATACAAAAAGAATAGTGCTAACTTTACAGTTTCGTTTTTTAAAAATTCATCATATTTTTTCCCATAAAATTGGGTTTGAAAGAGCTGCCCAAATACAGTGCCATTTTATTCTCTAGGGTCTCTTCTGTCATCTACGTGTCTGTGTCCCCACTAGGGGTGCAACGGATCGTCGCCGATCCGTGATCCGAACGGGCCACCCCGTTCGGATCGGCACACCCCGCGATCCGCGGAGCGCTCCGCGGCCTCGGCCTTAGGAAAGGCCGCGGCTTCGGCCTAGCTCCGGAGCGACGGCGGCCATCTTTTTTTTTTTTTTTTTTTTTTTTTTATTTGTGTTTAAATATTTTTTAGTGAAAAGATTTTTTCACATATACTAAAAAACAAGCAAGAAAAAAAAAAAAAAAACAAAAAAAAAAAAAAAAAATAAAATTCCACGTTTTTACAAAGTCCCATATATATCTATATATACGTACACATACATAGGACTTATACATAAATATTTACATAACAAATAAATAGACACGCAGCAAAGAAGAGAAAAAAAAAAAAAAACACAATCAACAAAGCACATGGATCAGTCTCAGTATATTTTTCGTAGAAAAAACTAATAGTAGTAGTCCCCCATCTTCCTGATTTAATTCTTTACTCCGTCTAACTTTATTCAAGCAATATTTTATGTAGTATTCCTTTTTCCTTCCCACCCCCCCTGGGTAGTTAACCACCCCCAATTCCCCCCAGTCCACCCCTCCTCACCACTCCCGTAGTTCCCCAGCGTGTCGTACCTACATATATACACACACACCACACCCTATGCCCTTTATGGAGAAGGTATAGATGGGGATACTATCCCGCTCCTACTGTGGTATTGTGTGGCAATAGGTCCGTATATCTATTTTAGAAATTCTCTAAGTGGTCCTTATTCAAAAAAAAAAAAAAAAAAAAAAAAGAAATAGTGAAAAAGGTATAGGAGGGGATACTACCCACCTCCTACTTGTGGTATTATGTGGAGGTAAGCCCCTACGTCTATTTTAGTGACTCTCTAGGTGATCCTTATTCCAAAAGTGAAATGGAAAAAAGGAGAGAAAAAAAAAAAAAAAAAAAAAAGTGAAAAAGCTGTGGAAGGGGACTCTGCCTACTTCCTACATGTGATATTATGTGGCAGTAGGCCCCTACATCTATTTTAGTGATTCTAAGTAATCCTTGTTCCAAAGGTTAAGAAAAAAAAAAAAAAAAAAAAAAAAGTATGGAAGGGGATACTACCTGCTTCCTACATGTGATATTGTGTGGCAATAAGCCCCTACATCAATTTTAGTGACTCCCTAAGTGATCCTTATTCCAAAAGTGAAGAAAGGGGATGGCAATAAGTCCCTACATCTATTTTAGTGACTCCCTAAGTGATCCTTATTCCAAAAGTGAGGAAGGGGAAGGAGATAAAATAAAAAAAAAAAAAAAAAAAAAAAAAGGCACACCTTTCTCCTCTCCCTTTTTCCCTTAATAATTGGTAAGAACACCATTTATTTTTTGTGTTAGCTCCCTAAGTGCTCAATAAGAAAAAAGGGGGGGGGGGGACATGGAAAGAGGGGAAGAGGTTGGGACAGGGTGGGAATCCAGAGATAAGTAATAATAAAGCATCTAATTGTTCCCCACATAACTCATATAGGCTTGAGATAGTCTAAATTCCAGCCAGCACTTCCAAGTGTCAAGGTATTTTGTTTCCAAGTTGTTTTGCAGGTGTATTACTTCTTCCATACGTCTAATTTTATCTATCTCCCTAAACCAATCCTTTATTGTCGGAGTATTTTTCGTCTTCCATTGTTTCGGAATTAATTTCTTTGCTGCATTCAGCAGGAATGGTATAATAGATTTTTTATATTTCTTCCTCGGTATCCCTGTTGCATGGAACAGGCATTGCCAGGGGTCAAATTCCATTATAGTCCCGCTAATCTTCTTTATCCAATCCACCACTTCCCTCCAATATGATTGGATTAAGGGACACTGCCACCATATATGTGCGTGGGTACCTGTCTCTCCACACTCCCTCCAACATAGAGGTGATTGAGTGGAATTAATTTTATGTAATTTAGTTGGGACATAATACCACTTTGTTAATAATTTATAGTTCATTTCTTTTATCCCTGTGTCCACTGAAGTTGAGTGCGTGTAATCAAAGACTTTACTTCTCATACTTTCAAGCAACGGGTGATTTAGTTCCCTTTCCCAATTCTCCACGAGACACAGGGAGTCCAGTTCTAGAGGGGTTATCAATAGGCTATATACTTTTGAGAGACCCTGTCTATTATTCCCGGCTTTGTCAACTAATCTTTCCCATTTATCCAATCTCCTGTCTGAGCGAAGCGGCTTTGGAAGAGAACCTACAAAGTGTTCGAGTTGCCTATATCTCCATGCGTCCCAGGGCGTTTTACCATATTTTCCTTGTAATTCGAGTAATGTACAGAGAACATTCCCTTTCAGAACGTCCTTTAACCTCAAATGGTCCGATGATGTCCACTTTAGGTATAATTTATTTTCTTTGCCTGGAGGGAAATAATTATTTCCTGTGAGGGGTAACAGAGGGCTATTATATTCCATGGATCTATTTTTAGATATTTTATCCCATATTCTGAGTGTTTCTACAGTAGTTGGGGGCATATCCCTAGGGAGGCCTCTATATTGGGGTGGGATCCAGATAATCTGATTCAGGGCAGAGTTACTCAGTTCTATTTCAAGAGTTACCCATTTTTTATATGGAGAGCCATGGGCCCAGTCCAGGATTCTCCGCAATACCGCTGCCTCATAATATTTTTCAAAGTCTGGGAGAGATAATCCCCCTCTCTCCTTTGGTCTACTCAGGACTTTATATGAGACACGATTCCCTTTGTTATTCCATATAAATTTTTGTACTATTAGTCTGAGAATTTTGAAATATGTGGCAGGGATACTTATTGGGAGACACTGAAAGATATACAAAGCTTTCGGTAGGGTCATCATTTTGATCACGACGGCGGCCATCTTTGTACACCCGGCGGCCTTAGGAAAGGCCGCGGCTTCGGCCTAGCTCCGGAGCGCGGCCATCTTGGTACACCCGGCCACTGTTTTTAATGTGATCGCTCCGTCAAATGACGGAGCGATCACTTGTAAACCCTGCATTACCCAGCCAATATCCTGCATTACCATGCATATACTCTGCATTACCCTGAATTACCCTGCACATACTCTGCATTACTCTGCGGATACTCTGCATTACTCTGCGGATACTCTGCATTACTCTGCGGATACTCTGCATTACGCTGCGATACTCTGCGATACCCAGCCAATACTCTGCGATACCCAGCCAATACTCTGCGATACCCAGCCAATACTCTGCGATACCCAGCCAATACTCTGCGATACCCAGCCAATACTCTGCGATACCCAGCCAATACTCTGCGATACCCAGCCAATACTCTGCGATACCCAGCCAATACTCTGCGATACCCAGCCAATACTCTGCGATACCCAGCCAATACTCTGCGATACCCAGCCAATACTCTGCGATACCCAGCCAATACTCTGCGATACCCAGCCAATACTCTGCGATACCCAGCCAATACTCTGCGATACCCAGCCAATACTCTGCGATACCCAGCCAATACTCTGCGATACCCAGCCAATACTCTGCGATACCCAGCCAATACTCTGCGATACCCAGCCAATACTCTGCGATACCCAGCCAATACTCTGCGATACCCAGCCAATACTCTGCGATACCCAGCCAATACTCTGCGATACCCAGCCAATACTCTGCGATACCCAGCCAATACTCTGCGATACCCAGCCAATACTCTGCGATACCCAGCCAATACTCTGCGATACCCAGCCAATACTCTGCGATACCCAGCCAATACTCTGCGATACCCAGCCAATACTCTGCGATACCCAGCCAATACTCTGCGATACCCAGCCAATACTCTGCGATACCCAGCCAATACTCTGCGATACCCAGCCAATACTCTGCGATACCCAGCCAATACTCTGCGATACCCAGCCAATACTCTGCGATACCCAGCCAATACTCTGCGATACCCAGCCAATACTCTGCGATACCCAGCCAATACTCTGCGATACCCAGCCAATACTCTGCGATACCCAGCCAATACTCTGCGATACCCAGCCAATACTCTGCGATACCCAGCCAATACTCTGCGATACCCAGCCAATACTCTGCGATACCCAGCCAATACTCTGCGATACCCAGCCAATACTCTGCGATACCCAGCCAATACTCTGCGATACCCAGCCAATACTCTGCGATACCCAGCCAATACTCTGCGATACCCAGCCAATACTCTGCGATACCCAGCCAATACTCTGCGATACCCAGCCAATACTCTGCGATACCCAGCCAATACTCTGCGATACCCAGCCAATACTCTGCGATACCCAGCCAATACTCTGCGATACCCAGCCAATACTCTGCGATACCCAGCCAATACTCTGCGATACCCAGCCAATACTCTGCGATACCCAGCCAATACTCTGCGATACCCAGCCAATACTCTGCGATACCCAGCCAATACTCTGCGATACCCAGCCAATACTCTGCGATACCCAGCCAATACTCTGCGATACCCAGCCAATACTCTGCGATACCCAGCCAATACTCTGCGATACCCAGCCAATACTCTGCGATACCCAGCCAATACTCTGCGATACCCAGCCAATACTCTGCGATACCCAGCCAATACTCTGCGATACCCAGCCAATACTCTGCGATACCCAGCCAATACTCTGCGATACCCAGCCAATACTCTGCGATACCCAGCCAATACTCTGCGATACCCAGCCAATACTCTGCGATACCCAGCCAATACTCTGCGATACCCAGCCAATACTCTGCGATACCCAGCCAATACTCTGCGATACCCAGCCAATACTCTGCGATACCCAGCCAATACTCTGCGATACCCAGCCAATACTCTGCGATACCCAGCCAATACTCTGCGATACCCAGCCAATACTCTGCGATACCCAGCCAATACTCTGCGATACCCAGCCAATACTCTGCGATACCCAGCCAATACTCTGCGTTACCCAGCCAATACTCTGCGATACCCAGCCAATACTCTGCGATACCCAGCCAATACTCTGCGATACCCAGCCAATACTCTGCGATACCCAGCCAATACTCTGCGATACCCAGCCAATACTCTGCGATACCCAGCCAATACTCTGCGATACCCAGCCAATACTCTGCGATACCCAGCCAATACTCTGCGATACCCAGCCAATACTCTGCGATACCCAGCCAATACTCTGCGATACCCAGCCAATACTCTGCGATACCCAGCCAATACTCTGCGATACCCAGCCAATACTCTGCGATACCCAGCCAATACTCTGCGATACCCAGCCAATACTCTGCGATACCCAGCCAATACTCTGCGATACCCAGCCAATACTCTGCGATACCCAGCCAATACTCTGCGATACCCAGCCAATACTCTGCGATACCCAGCCAATACTCTGCGATACCCAGCCAATACTCTGCGATACCCAGCCAATACTCTGCGATACCCAGCCAATACTCTGCGATACCCAGCCAATACTCTGCGATACCCAGCCAATACTCTGCGATACCCAGCCAATACTCTGCGATACCCAGCCAATACTCTGCGATACCCAGCCAATACTCTGCGATACCCAGCCAATACTCTGCGATACCCAGCCAATACTCTGCGATACCCAGCCAATACTCTGCGATACCCAGCCAATACTCTGCGATACCCAGCCAATACTCTGCGATACCCAGCCAATACTCTGCGATACCCAGCCAATACTCTGCGATACCCAGCCAATACTCTGCGATACCCAGCCAATACTCTGCGATACCCAGCCAATACTCTGCGATACCCAGCCAATACTCTGCGATACCCAGCCAATACTCTGCGATACCCAGCCAATACTCTGCGATACCCAGCCAATACTCTGCGATACCCAGCCAATACTCTGCGATACCCAGCCAATACTCTGCGATACCCAGCCAATACTCTGCGATACCCAGCCAATACTCTGCGATACCCAGCCAATACTCTGCGATACCCAGCCAATACTCTGCGATACCCAGCCAATACTCTGCGATACCCAGCCAATACTCTGCGATACCCAGCCAATACTCTGCGATACCCAGCCAATACTCTGCAAAACCCAGCCAATACTCTGCAAAACCCAGCCAATACTCTGCAAAACCCAGCCAATACTCTGCAAAACCCAGCCAATATTACAGTGGGGAGAGGATGTGGATATTACAGTGGGGACTATATGGTGGCGTAATTTTCACTGGTTTTTGCAAATTCAATTATTATTTGCTGATCCGAAAATGATCCGATCCGTGACTCCTGATCCGAGGATCGATCCGATCCGTGAGTTTTTTGATCCGTTGCACCCCTAGTCCCCACCGCTATTAAAAAAAAAAAAAAAATAAAAAAAAAAAATTACAAATGGTCACTGCCAGCCCCTATATTATAGGCAGCCATACCACACTGTGTACATTCTGTATAAAAACGAGGATTGTAAATACATTTTTAGTGCCATTTTCAGGCCGGTCACTTGCGGCCGCTTTACATCTCCAAGACAGGGCTTCTGCGGGAGGGGCTGAGCGGCCAAGTGACCTCCCCGACTGATGTCAGAGGGAGATCTCGGCCCCTCCTGCTTCTTCTATGTATCAGAGCTGTAAAGCGACTGCGAGTCACGTGACAGGCCTGAAGATAGCCCTAAATAGGTACTGTATTTTCAATCCCGGTTTTTAGAAGACTTGCACAGTGTGGTATGCCTGCCTTTAATAGAGGGCCAGTAATTTATAGTTTTGAGTTAAAACACTAAGTGGTTAAACTGACGTAATATACAGACCGAAGTTCATCCCTTTGATCTAAAAGAACAAAATGTTACAATGTTTGTCTTTATCTCCTCCTAAGCAATGTTGTGATAAACTTGGCAGGCTGCCTGTTTTTTTTTTTTGACAGCTGTGAGCAGAGAACAAATTGTGAAAATGCCCAAAAGTGGAACTTCTGTAAATTTTTGTCTCCTCTCCCCCTCCGGTGCCACAATTGGCACCTTTGGGAGGGGGGGGGACAGGATACCTGTCTGACAGATATCCTGTTCCCACTTCCGGGAGTCTGGCCCGCGGCCTAGGACGTCAACCTGGGGATCCCTCCTCCTCTCCCTGTCGCCAGGCCAGTAGGAGAGAGAGAGAGAGGAGTAAGGCCTCACGCATACGCAGTAGGGTTTCCCGGCGTGAAGCCGTAAGGCTACACTGCCGGGTACCCTTACCCGCAATTGTGGCAGCAGCAGCACACGACAACTGATGGAAACATCAGCTGTGGTGCCGACATCGCTGGACTCCAGGACAGGTAAGTGTACTATTGTTAAAGTGGTTGTAAACCCTTTACAACCACTTTAACCTAAAGGTAAGCCTAGATTAAGGCTTACCTGTAGGTGCAAGAAATATCTCCCAAACCTAAAAGGTTTAGGAGATATTTGCAGAAATATGAATACTAGCTCGTTATGCCTTTGTCTTGCAGGGTGTATTTTTTTTTTCTTCAGGAGGCTTTACTTCCTCTTTAAAAGCCAGCAGCTGCAGTATGTGTAATGCACCACGCGTGCGTTGTAGTGCACAGTGTCATGGTGCACATTGGCCCTTATTGTAGATTTATAATATGTGCTTTCTCTAAAAGTTGTTTTAATAAGTTTTGCTTTTCAGGGCGATCTTAAAGTGGTATGAAACCCAAAACCAAAAATGTAATATAAAATTGCAGCTTACCAATCATTAGATGTGGTGGCTACAATAGTTTTCTTTTTTTAGGCTTTCTTCCATCCGTTTTCACCCGGTGATCTGGCCAGTAACACACCTCCTGTATTAAAATGCCTACACTCTGGCTGAAGGAGCACAGGGCACACCTTTAGACAGCAGCATTGTCAGTCTGGGGGAGGGATGCGTTAGATGGAGTAGAAGATTTACATACACTAATTCAAGATAAACTCTAGCTCACACTGCAATTACACAAGTACACGGTTAATTTTTCTGTGCAGCTGCAAATCGGGAAACGTTTTACTACCTGTGATTAGCCGTGTGCAGTGTTGGCTTCCTGGCAGGACTGGGCACGCAGCATTTCGAACACGCCCAAGCCCATCTCTAGCGCAAGGTCTTTTTAGAATGATTTGGATCATGCGTTTCCTGTCTAGGCGGGAGGGCCCTCTCTCTCTCTCTCTCGCTGCCATGAAAGATGACTTGGGAAAAGGTTTTGCCTTTAGAACCACTTTGAATTTAAACTTACTGGTAGTGTAAAAAAGTAGTCTGTACTGCATTTCTGCACATACAGTCATACATGTGCGTATGTCCATGACTTGAAACGCATACTATGTAAAGTCATTCTGCCCTGCCTATGCAATGGGGTTGATTTACTAAAACTGTTGCACCCAGAATCTGGTGCAGCTGTCAATGGTAGACAACGAGCTTCTTCAATTAAGCTTGGACAATAAAACCTGGAAGTTAGTATGCAAAGCTGCACCAGGATTTTGCACAGTTTTAGTAAATAACCCCCATTGCTGAGATTTACCTCTCGTCCTGAATAAGTCATTCATGCGATGACGACACAGCAGCAGAATATCCTAGGCCTGCGGTCATTCTGAGTGGCTGAAGGCTGAGACCATTCTGCACCTGTGCCGCATAAATTACTCATTCAGGACTGAGGTGTAACTGTTAACAATATATTGGTGGGGGTTGTGCATGATGACCTCTTGTCAGTTACTCAGAAGGCCAAAATCATTCTGCCACCGGTGAGGCGGCCTACACATTTTTTGGATGTTTATAGCTTGGACATGAATTCACTAGGTGGCCCACATAGTTCATATACACTGTACGCGTGTAAACATTTGCACAGATGTTTACATGCATAGAATGTAAAAAGTTGACAAAATCAGATGGTGGACGCAGAATTTTCTTGTTATAGTTTACACATCTAAAAGCTACAGACCAAAACAAAGTTTACAACACTGCTGCATTTAGATCTGTATAAAATGATGGCCTTGAATGCATCATATTATACACTTGTGTGAGCGAGTCCTCAAGTTCTATAAACAAACGCTGCACTGTAATGCAGTAAGTGCGGTGGATGCAGTGGGATGACTGCAGTGCCGATCCTGGGGCACTGCACTGTTCACTTTTTTAGTTTGTTTTAATAAAACAACCACTTCCCTGTTCCACAATCCAGTGGTGTACTCACTCCAGCCGGTTTTACTGGCTGTCTTCTTTCCTTGGCGCTGGCATCTCAACTGTGGGCAGCTTTACAGCCGGGTGCCCGCTGCGCTTTGGTGAATGCTCCCGCAGTCTTCTGGGACCTATCACGTGTTCCAAAAGACTGTGGGAGGTGAGGGAGGAGAATCTCCACTTCTGAGTGCCTAGGTGGTCGAAGCATAAGTGGGTACCTGTCAAAATTGCTCTTCTTGAAGAATTGTCACTTTTGAGGAGCGGAGGATGAGACCTTAAAGCAGAACTTGCCCTTTTGGGTGGAGTGCAGCTTTAAGTTCAATTGGCCACCAATGGAGGTGGATTGCCTCTCATGCGATAGGAAAAACTACAGCCTGCCATACTTTTTTTTCCCAGCACATACCATGGCAAAGTGGTGGTGTGAACCGGCCAGGTAGGAGACATGGCATTTTACCTTGTTTTGCGGTGGGACTGCACTGGAATAGCTGACCAATGCAGTCCTACCACACCTGGTGTGAGTGACCCCCAAAGGGCTGATTCACACCAGCAACTGCACTGAATGCACAGAATTTTATTGAAATGTCACAAGTGAAAAATGTGCTGCATTAAAAATTGTCTTGTCTTTGCGTTAGGCAATGATGCCCAGGGCACCCCAACATAAATGATATGACTGGGTCCTAAGAAAAAATAGACAATTATGATTAAGGCCTCGTTCACATGGGGGTATTTCAACAAACACCTGTGTGAGGGCCGTGTTTTGCCTGCACAAGGTGCACAGGTGTTCCATGTATCTGCATGCAGGCAGCCCTATTCATGTCAACTGGGACGCAGCGGCTGCACAGACACAGGTGCCGCTCCCAATCCTTACACTAGTGGGTGCGAGACCCGAATACAGACCCTGGAAGTTCAGGGACCCACACAGATGTCAGATTGGGAGCAGCAGCTGTACCTGTGCATTTGGTATGTCCCAATTGACATAAATGGGACTGGCTGCATGCACATGTACAGAACACCTGTGCATCTCATGCAGGCAAAACACAGCCCTCACATGGGTAACGTACGCCCATGTGAACCTAAACCCCACCCACTGCGCCATTCCCACATTAACCGCTTCCCGACGGCTGTACGTTTATAAATGTCCTCGGACGGGAAGGATGATATCTCAATAATCACTGCATCAATGATCAAGATATTCTTTAGGGCCAGCAATTTTGCACAAAATAAAAGTAATCGACTAACAAGCTGCTGGATTACTTAGAAAGGCAGCGGAAGGGGGTCCCACCCCCCTTCCACCACCTTTACCGGGCTCTCCGGTCACACTTAAGGATGTGACTGGCAGCATACAGCTCTGGGCACACAATAAGAGGAACGCATGTTGTTCCTCCCACTGTGTGACATCAGAAACAGGAAGCGACTAGGATCCTGTCAATTCCAGTTTCTGTTCTTTACCTGGCCATTAACGGACAAAAAAGTAGCTGATCAGACCGGCCTGTGGCCGATTGGCTACATTGGAGGCCAGAGACGAGATCTGAGGTCTGAATAGACCCCAGATCTCTTCATAAAGAGGACCTGTCACAGCCCATGTTATTACAAGGGATGTTGTTCATTCATTAGCCTCCATTCACATATGCTGCGACCGCGGCTTACAGCACGGGGTTCGATGCATCCCTGTTCACCAATTAAGGTGAGAATTTTTGCCTGAATTGGAAGCAAAGACGAACAGGATCCTTTTTAACTGTGGATCG